>ML778287.1:221241-281834 GCA_009831015.1 Picea engelmannii
GCACTCTCTCACTTGGATGGAGTCGCTCATAGGTACAACAACCTGTTCTTCCAACTTCAACCACCTCTCTCACCTGGAGAGAGTGTGGTACAAACTAGCCAACAAGCCACACAGGATCAAA
The DNA here is from genome assembly GCA_009831015.1 of Picea engelmannii. Taxonomy (NCBI): domain Eukaryota; kingdom Viridiplantae; phylum Streptophyta; class Pinopsida; order Pinales; family Pinaceae; genus Picea; species Picea engelmannii. Next base: position 221,363 of record ML778287.1, read on the forward strand.
CACTACACGTCCACCACAATCCACGGGAATCCAAACACGAACACCCTAGGGCAACTCCAGAGAGGTGCAACAGTATGACCAGGATTAGCAAGGACGGGACACTTTCGTTTTCTCAATTTGGCAACACGGGATAGACTCACCCTCTGGATTCTCAGGGATGCGTGACGAGTCATTCACATAGGGGTCGATTCAGACTTCCCGGTTTAGAACAAAGAAGGAGTGTACCAATTATCCAGAACCAAACGTAGACTCTTTCCCAAATCCACGCAGGCTTCTCGTGCAGGGAATATACACACCGGTTTTCTCAAAGCCAGACACAGACTTTTTGAATCACAGGGACGCACGAAGGTTCTCTACATGAGTCGGGTTGGTATTACTATCCAGGGCTCCGTACGTGTTCAAACAATCGGGTAGAATGGGGGAGGAACCCTTTCCAACGGCTCACCCTGACCATTTTATTCACATGTGTCAGGGTTGACACTTGTCACCCATGAAACTACATGCGTTCCACCAGCACGCATCTCCCTTGCATGTTCTCCCTTTGCCAGAAACTTAGGATAAAACATAAAATGCACATGTTTTTAGGGATAATATTAAAATATTATTCCCAGGCTTAAGCCCCTTAGGCTTATCCCCTAGGCTTAACAACTAGCCCCTTTTTCCACCTTCCAACCCCTAATTCCTTGCCCACCTTATGGATGCTTAGTCCCCCTTCACTCATTCATCGTGGTCGGTCTGCACATGGCGGTGTTTATGTTTTATTAATTGTTCTGCATGATTACATATACAACAGCAGGCTCCTAGCCTTCAACACTCAGGCTCCCTGGCCTAACAAACACATAAGCCTCCAACTTATAAAAACTTGGCTCACCAACCTATAAAACATAATTACAATTCCTTTCAGAACATGGTTTACAACGGGTCTCGGCCTTGGGGACACTACATTTTATATCACAACTCCTTCCCATTGAAAAAAAAAACTTCCATTTCTCTTATATAATTTATAACCACTTTTTCCCACAGAAAATTTTTCATTATATTAGATATAATAGTGTGCAGAACACTGAAAAGACATGTCGAGGTAATTACAAAGAGTTCAAAGTTTTTCAGTGATGACAACAATTCAACACTTCCTCATAAACAAAAAAACTAATAATAGTATACTTTCCATCTAAGACAGATCAAGGACTATATGGAGACATAAAGTATCTACCTTCTTAATATATGACTTCATTAGCAGTACTACAAAAAAAATAGGAATAGAAATATGCTAAAAAAAGGTGCAAAAAAAGCGAGGGACCTACCGAGGGGTCCTAGATCCCTTTAACTCAACAACGGGAACCAAAACCGCCACCGAGTCCCAATTAGACTATGCAGCATTTGATAGTGTAATGGTTCTCTAGATATATTGATCCGTCCAAATAATCAATGGGCTTTATGTAGTGATTGACAAGATATCTTCTTATGAAAGTTCCTCCTTCAGTTCAAACGTTCTCTTTTCGTATTTTCTTTTATTAGATGGGTCTGATAAAAATGTGTGTGCTAGTATAAAGCAGCTAGGTAAAAGGGGAAAACTCAACTACTGAAGAAGGTTGAGATTGGGATCACTCTTGTGCTCAAGCATGCAAACAAATATTTTCACACCAGTGAAAATCCTAGTACTAATACATTAACTTGTTGATATTCCAGTTATTGACTGAGATACAATTATCAAAAGAAAACATACATGCAAATAAATGATGGCAAGAAAATCAGTTTCCTTAGCTCTAATCATTAATCACACATTAACACAATGATTTGTTTTCCATCATTAAGAACAAGAACTACAAAAAATATTGAATCATCTAACTTATTGATAGAATCAGAAACTCTTACTCATTATAGCATCCATTCATGAGATAAAGTTGGAAGTAATTCCTCCTCAGATCCAATCACACACGCATTTGATGCAAAACAGAAGTTTGTCTCTGGTCCTAAACAGGACTTATCAATTAAGGTTGTTCAGAAATAGTTAATTACAATTCCAAAAAATGAGGTTCTTTTCCAAAACCATCGACCCTTTATAAAAGGTTGTTATTGGATTAATCAGTAAGTGCGTACACAAACAGATCTCCCTAACATCCACGGGAAGCTAGAACAAAACAGAATAGAATACACACTTCGCCTTAAACTTCATCATTATATGAACTAGTTTAATGAGGTATAGGTGGCATACCTTTTAAATGATGTTTGATCCTCGCTAGTGTCGTCCTTGTAGCTCCTTCCTTGAGTTTGCATAATAGTAAGACTGTCTAAGAATCACAAACCAACAAAGGGGGAAAACAAAGATATATGTATTCTAATGAAGTCTATGTATATGATCAAGGAATTATACAATAGAAGACAAGATGATTTTATAAGGAAGAAATGTATTACTGTATTAAGTGAATAGAAAGTGGAGAATACAACCCATGCCTTGATGTTGCAAGATCCTCTTTCAGTGGATCTTTTCTTCAACACGCGCACCTTTTCTCCAATGCCTTGAATGAAGAAGATCCACAATCTATCTTGAAGAACTAAAGCAAAGCTCTCAAGCATAATCTGAAGTAGAACTCTCCATACAAAGCTTAGCCTATTCAACCTTAGCCTTTTCCATGAGAGATCCCTCATTATATAGTGTGAAAGAGAGATGGATGAGGAGATTAGGATGATCCCACCAAATCAGAGAAGCGAGTAATATCAAAATTGATCGGAGGCCACCTCATCTTCTAGAAGATTCCCTTCTAGAACATTCGTGAAATTTGAATTTTCCTATGCTTTAAGCATCACTGCACCCTATGCACATGCATCATGTGACAACGTCACATTCAAATTTTAGATCAGAGTGCAATGATCAGAAATCGTTGCACCCCATGCATATAGCAGGGTGCGACGACCTTCCTTGACATGGTTTTTGAAAGAGGAAAGAAAATCACTTTTCTCATGGAGAAAGTCTTCTTTTAATATTTTAAGGGAACATTAGCACATGTTGTCATGTGATCACTGAGGTGACCAAAATAATGTGTAACATAATTCCCCCCAAAGTATGAAGTTGGAACTTGTGACAGCTAAAATACTTTGTAGAATGTGTGTGTCGAAGACAAGGAGCGCATTGATCAGGAACCTGCAAACAAACAAGCATCTGCATAATATCATACTATTTCTGAGGTAGGCATTCCCATGCTCAGACTACAAGTGACTCTAATCATAAGTGTCAAGTGATTTATGGCCACTAAACATACACTATGGATCCATGTCATCATGATTCGACATAGCCACCAGGAATACACTATGGATCTATGCTCTAAAAGAATTCAAATTCGGACATAGCCACGAGACATACACAGTGGATCTATGTGTTAGTACTAATTCATGAATACTCCATCACAACCTGAATCAAAATAATAATATCTAGGGTCTTCATTTCCATCGTCTCTAAGTACGAATCTAGCCATGTGATTACAGGTGTCGAAGTCAAACATGGTAGAAACCACTTGATTACCAGTCATTAATGAAAAATGTTAACAAGTGCGAGGCAAATCACCATTGATGTCAATGACTCCCAAGGTACCCTATTACACTCCAACGAATGTGAATAAATGAGTTGAAGTTGAACACTTGATGGAATCTTTCAATAAGGGATCAATGATGTGAACCCACTGTTGAAAGCGAAGAAACCTACCATTGAAGCATGCAGGCTCTAAGGTACTAAATGATTTCTAAGTCTTGTTCCCAGATAATTTGTTGAAGTCGACAGGAAAAGACTCATCACTGGAGGGCCTTGATGTATCCCCCATCAATGACACAAAATATGTAATAGATTTGAAGTAGATCATAGTATTGAGTGATTCGGAACTGACTCAGGGGAGGCCAACATGGTAGAAAATTTATAACTGTAGATGGTCGACTCAATAGAAGGCTTGTTTAGGTTGGACTTCTCTTGAACATATGAACTGCATGACAATTGTTTTGGCAGCATTGACTCAAGGAGGACCCAACATATGAACTTGTGGATGGTCAAATGAGAGACAAATGGATTTCCCAACCCAGATATAATGATGCAAGGGGGTGTCATGTTCAAGAGCGACTATTACTGCCACCAACACAAATATAGAGACACGTTTCTTTCCCCATTTTCCCCCACCATTTCTGGCGAGTACCTCTTTATTTTTACGCAAGCTTAAGGAGGATAAAATATGATTGTATATGTAAGCTCATCCTTCATACGAGTCCCTCGGAATATGTTTAACAAACCCTAAGAAGGACTGGTTTGATCCCATATGGGTCTTTCAGTGTTTGTTTAATGAGTCCAAGGAAACAAAACTCAAGGGTTTTTCAATTTTAGAGTCTGAAAAACATTTAAAGAGAACTCCATCAGGTCCTTTTTCGTAAATTAATCTGACGAGACCGAAAAAGTGATAACCTACTTCTCATCAAATGTTTTCTTCAAATACTTTTACGAGCGTGAAAAGAACAAGGTCGCTCGACCATATTTTCATGTTTAGGGAGCTTGAAAAGAGCTTAAAGGATACTACATAGGTTTTATTTTTCATGTTGCCAATACAAGTCCCAAAAAATGACAAAAGACTACTCTATTACATTATCATGGTTTCACGAGCGTGAGAAAGAACTAAGACTCTGCTCGGAGGTTTTTCCTGAAAAACCCTAAAAGGATCTGTACATGCGAAAAATATACAAAACAAACCAAAAAAAAAGGGTAGACCATTGTTCCAACGTTTCGTCTCTAGACTTTTTAATCTACAAAAATCAACACTTGCCAAGTTGTTAGGACTTTAGGGCATGAATAAAATATAAAAAATTATAATTTTGCAAATAAAAAAGTGATAAAAGTCAATAAAATAAACCAAAAACACCATTTTACCAATTATTTGCAAATTTACCCAAATTGTGCTCCAAAGCCCTTTTTCACCCCGAATTTCAATTGTCAATTGCAAAGCATGTGGTGGATCATTTCACAAATCATCTTCGTCAAACAGGTAATCTCCTTCTCCTTCATCTTTTCATGGTTCCAAAATTGATTTTTATTGGTCAAATTTGTTTGTTGGGTAAATTTTTTAGGGCTACCTGCGATTTGAGATCATCGCAGGTGCCCTATATCGTGAACTGTGACGACGTCGCATTGCGCGAATGCACAGCTAAGCAACGACCACAACCAAAAGTTTAAAAAAGATAAACCTAACTAGAAAAAAACCCCAAGAAAGAATTTCAAGTTTCTAATCTTATCTTATTGTTCATTGGCAGTATTTCCTTGGTCAAGATGTTGGAGTGGCATGAGCCAGATCATGAAGAAGAATATTACTTCGTCAGGAATGACCCATGGATACTTATGGATCTATGGCAGTGTGAGTTACTAAAATTCTTCGGGATTCAAGGTATGAGAGCCCATTTGAGACTACTGGAGTACTTGGTTCACATGTGGGATGTGAATGAGTAGGAATTTCGCATGGGTGTCCACACACTCACAATAGATATAGAAGATAAATATTTTCTGACAGGGTTATCTCGTCATGGTTCATGGGTGTCACTTACAGGCAGCATGGGTGGAGGTGAGCCTATGGATTATTACGTCTTCCATTATAGTGTGCCAGGTACTGAGAAATACAATGTCAAAATAGCCATCAGGGATGTCTGATATCTTCTTTTGTGAACTAACCTTTACACTATTACTCGCATGGCAGGGAGTGCAGTGCCCCATATGGATTTGCGGAGCCATTTTCGGTGCGCGATAGAATGTATGGAACCCGGGGTCTTCAACAGGTGTGATGGGGTCCTAAAAAGCATGAAGAAACAACCTACCAAGTGTTGAAATGGTTGGTTAAAGCAATTTGGATATGGGTCCATTTTGGTGTCCTTCTTTCTAGAGACGGTCCATGTTCTACATCTACAGGTGGAGTAGGGTATACCTGCTCCATAGGATCCACAAGTGAAGAGGTGGGTAGATCTCGTGGCTCGACATGGTGGTGTTCCCATCGTCAAATATGACGATGTCTTCTTCCAATGGCTGAGGAATCAGCTGCTCATGGTAGAATATTATGCATATGTCGGGGTATATTTTCGTGGAGATCCATATCTAGCTCTTCCCGACGAGTCCCAGTGGGGTGACATAGGTAAGAAGGAAAAATTTGTTTATATAATGTTTTTGTTATTTTAATGATATAAAACAATTTGTGTTATTTATCTGATGACTAATCAAGTTCTCTCATCAATGTAGATGTGGGGTCTTATCATCCATCTGGATCATATCCCATCCAAATGCGTGGAGAGAGAGGTGTTGTAGCAAGAGTGGCTATTGCAGATCTCGAGGCTATAGAACAAAACCTAGAGGGACTGACTATGCATGTCCCTGATGCCACTGTGGATGAGCTCCCTAGGCACTACCAACGCCACACAGTGGGAATATCTGCATCCATTGGTCGACTGATCCATAGGGTAGTACGGGCATTCGCTTTTTACAGCGAGCAACATCTTTGATGTTTTTTGTACATGAAGCTTATGAGTTTCACATTTTTTATATTTTGGTCTTCGAACAAAACATTTTTTTGTAAAATTTTATCATTATAAATATAAAGTTCATACCATCTTACTTGTTTTTGTAAAAGGTGTGATTGGATTTATAAATGTCTCAAATGTCTTTCTAACACACAATTATCCAATGCATCTGTTAATGTATTTAGACATCTAGGAATGTGTTGATATTCAATGTAATCAAAATGTCATTCCAAGAGGGGAATTCATAAATATACCCGTAACAAAGTAGGACTTCGGATGGAATAAATGTTACTCAATTGTAGTAATACTAACTGTGAATCAAATCGTACAATAATATGATGGATTCCAAGTGAAATGGCGTCAGTTAATAAATCGATAATATTATTAGTTGCACGACCAAGGAAAACACCATGTAGATTGATTAATTCATCCATAGGTGCATAGATTGCCCAAGCAGCGGATGCTAAGTTTTGAGTACTGCAACTAGTGCCATCAGCAAAGCCAACATAGGGTAGCGAAGACATCGACATCTGGAAACCAAGCATAATGTCAGGTAAGAAGCCGAAAGGTGGAACCAAAAAATGAAAAATCATACAAGAGTATGATACACTAAAAATACACAGCACTCATGCAAAAAATGTTTTTAAGCATAGTACTTCTTCAAGTAAATCCCATTTTTGGGTTCACTCGAAGGAATTTCATCATAATCTACCAACTCATAAGCCTATTTCTCCAATACTCGTTTCAAAATACAAGGACCCCTCCAGATAGGCTCAAATTTACTGGCCCCTAGTAAGTCATGATCGTGTTTGTAAAGGAGAACTAGATCACCTTCAGAAAATACATGTGGTTTGACATGCTTGTCATATTGGGATTTGACACGCTTTTTCTGAGTTTCAATGACTAAGGCAGCATCACGACATATTTCATCTAATTGCATCAAATACAAAAGATGTTCCTCTTCCGCTGAGGTGTTCGGGAGAAGTTCGACAACTATTTTCAAACATGGGATTTCACATTCAATCGAAAAAATTGCTTCAATATAATATACTAACTGGAAAGGTGTGAATCCCATGGAAAACTTAACGAATGTTCGATAGGCCCATAATGTTGAGAACAACATCGTGTGCCAATTTGCCTTATGAATTCATACCATCCATCAAAGCATGGTAGTGAGAACTTTGTTAATTTCTTCAACCTAGCCATTGGCCTGTGGATAATAGGGGGTTGAATTCTCCTATTGAAGACCCAACTTCTCAGTAAGTTCAGACATCATGAAATTGATAAAATGACTATTGTGATTAGTAATGATGGCTTGAGGGACACCAAATCTAGTAATGATATGATTGAATATGAATAACATTGTAGTTTTCCCAGTATTATCAAATGAAGGCATCACCTCGGCCCATTTAGTGAAATAATCCACAGATTCAAAAATGTATCCATGCCCCCCAGTCAAGTGAGGGTTACATGTCATGAAATCAATACCCCATTTAGCGAATGGACCAACGAAAACTACAGGTTGAAGAGGAGCAGGGTGAGATCAGATCTTATTGTTGTAGGTTTGACAAGCGTGGCATTTATGGATGGCAGTAATACAATCCTTAAACAATGAAGGCCAGAAATAACCAACTCGTAAGATCTTTAGGGCAGTGGCATACCTAGACACATGACCGCCACATGCTCCAGAGTGACAGTCATTCAAAGCTTTCTTAGCTTCATCGTAGGTGAGACATCGTCGAAAAATGGAATCAATACCACGGCGGTAAAGGGTATCACCAAGGATAATGTATTTATGGGCTTGATAATGGATACGATGACAATTGGTACTAGAAATATCAGGCCAGAAAGTTTGAGTCTGGAGATAAATGATAATATCTATGTACCATAGATCATCAGAACTGATCGGAAAGAGAGATTCATCAGGTAAAGAATCTTCTGCCGCAGTTTATGTTTCAGTAGAGGGAAGGTCACATATCAATTCGGCAAAAACCAAAGACTTCTTTGACTTGGCACATTCAAACTCCAAATCAAACTCTTGGAGAATAACTGTCCATTTAGAGTAATTTCCCCCCAGCAATTTTCAAGTAAGGATGTGTTGCATGGGGTTGCAATCGGAAACGACCGTGGTTCTGTGTAATAAGATGTAGTGATAAAAACATTGAACAGTTTGAATGGTTTCCAAGGCCAATTTCTCCACATGTAAATATTTGGTTTCGGTGGTCGTGAGACTCTGACTCAAATAGTATATAACATGTTCATTGTGTGAATCATCCTCTTGGACTAAAACCATAGCAATAGTAGAGCTCGAAGCAACTAATTAGAGGAAATAATCTCGACTATAATCAGGTGGAAACAGAAGTGGTGTATGGGTTAAGGCGATTTTTAAAGATTCAAAGGCTTTATTGGCAGTGTCGTCCCATACAAAATCGTAACCTTTCTTGAGAAGCCGAGTAAATCCTTTCATTAATTCAGCGTAGTTGGGAATGAATTGACGTAAAAAATTTGCCTTCCCTTTCAAACTTTGGAGTTAGCATAGCGTCGAATGAGGAGGTAAATTAAGAATATCCTCGGCCTTCAAGGGGCCCCTAATCCCATGTATAGACATGATAAAACCAATAAGTCCTCCAGACTCCACACAAAAAACACATTTTTGTGTATTCAAACATATGCGGTAATAACGACAGCATAGGAAAATGGCCTGTAGATGTGCCAAGTGATCTTGACGACGCATAGAATGTGTTGGTAGATCATCTAGATAGGGTTGTACAATGTGCTTAATGTTGTGAAAATCATAAGACATAGCGCACTGAAAAGTCGCACCAACATTTTTTAGACCAAAAGGTAACATCCATTATGCGAAGGTTCCCCAAGGACAAATAAAAGTTGTCTTATGTCAATCCGCAAGCAAAATATTTATTTGATTATAGCCATAGTAATCGTCCATCAAGGAAAATATTTCAATCTTGGCACAGACGTCAACAATATGGTCAACGAAAGGGGTTAGGTAATTGTCTTTGGGACAAGTTTTGTTCATATCCCTATAATCTACACAAACACAGATCATGCCTTGTTTCTTTCTAACTGGAACAATATTGGACACCCAATCAGTCAAATCCATGAGATAGACAAAGCCAGCTTTAAGAAGTTTTTCAACTTCAAGCTTAATAGCAGCATCTTTGCGTGGATGTATTGGGTGAAGTCTCTGCCGAACAGGTTTAGTGTTCGGGTAAGTCTTAATCTCATGCACAACAATATCAGGATCGATACCAGGCATTTCTTCATAACTCCAGGAAAAAATGTCACGAAATTCTTGGAAAAGGGCTTTATAAGTACGAACCTCATCAACAGAACATGAGGCACCAATATGACATTTTTTACGACTCCGGGTTTAATAGATATGTCAAGAGGAATGGTAGGTGAAATATTACTCAAGTTTCCTTCATACAAAACATCATGTGTTGACTCAGGAATAGAGTAAATAACAACAACGGTCGGCGGATTGGAATCCGTCGATAACTCTCTATGGTCTTAGGTTCCAGAAAGAGAATAGAACGATGATGCCCATCGTCCCAGGTGATATCTTCCATAGACATGACTTTCATGATCATCTCATCCATAGGAAAGATCGGGCGGAACATATATGGAGATGTATCACAGAGAGAAGGAGAAAAAGGATTTGTTGATTGAATAGCTTGATAAGCATATTCCACCGAACTTAAAGGCATTCGATCATCATAACGAAGATAGTCACCGAGACTAGGTACTATCCATGGGTCATAAGACTCAGGAATTTCATGAACAGAGGTGGATATCATGTTAATCGAGGTGACAAAAAAAGGAATATCGGGTGGTGGAATAGGAAATGTACCCATCAAGGTTGAATCTTTTAAGAGACCCATGCCAACATTCTCATAACCGGGAAGTGTTTTCGAAATAAAAGGTGCATTGCTAGTACGTGAATCAGAATTAAAGAAGTCCAGTTGATCGACATTAATAACTTTTCCTTGGTGTGGGAAACGTAATACATGGAAAAGAGTAGAAACAATTGCGTGCATGGAATCGATCTAGCTATGGCCAAGTAGAAAGTTGTAATCCAGAGGTGCATCAAAGACCTCAACCTCAACATTAACCGCCTTACCTTCTAACATAATAGACAACAACGGAAGAACACCATAATGTTTAAAACATGCACCATTAAAATCTTTAAGAGTATTGTGCAACTCGGTAAGGGAAGGAGAGCCAATAGCTTTCCAACAAGTAACGAACATAACGCAAGTCGAGGCTCCTTCATCAATAATGGTTCGACAAATATTCTTATTTTTCACAACAATTTGGATATGAAATGTTAATTGAGGAGGAAGCCTTGGAATATGATCTTCCAAGTCAAATATCATCAAATTAATATCGTTAGGATCAATTCCACCAATATCCTTTAACAACTCCTTTCGTTGAGTAGGACAACTTTGAAGGACCTCGATAGCTGACATCGCAGAGGGTTCTTGCACAAGGTATTCTACAATACTGTAGTTTTGGGAAGCATGTGCGTGAGGATTAAATGAGGATTTTTGAACAATACCCTTGGGAGGAGGACGAAGAAATGTATCTATGACTGGTCGTTCGAGATGAAGAGGACCATTTGGAGGTGAAGTTGGTGGAGGAGTTTGAACCAACGGAGGTGGTAAATCATCAACTTTCTCTTTCGAAGGTGAATAATCTTTGGCTCGAGTTGCGACTGCAACTTCGTTCTTCTTGGAGTCACCAGTACACATAAGTACATAATATGTGGTAGAGGGAGAAGGTTGGTCATGAATGACCAATTGGGCCTGCTACTGAGAAGGAATCCGTTGGGACAATATGGCGGGTGTAGGAGGTGTTTCGGTCCCTTTCATGAACTTAGTAACCTCATAACGTCGTGGAAAATCTTTCGTATAATTATCCTCACCATAGATAAGGAAAGGATAATGAGGTTTACGCTTATCTTTGTCATTAACAGGATGTGTTTTTGGTTTCTCAGATTGTTGATTGTTGATTGTTGGTTTTGTCCTCCTTATTCCTACCCTTCCCTTTCTTTTTATTTTGATTTTTACCGATAGGTGTAGATTGAACCGAATTAACCTTAGAGGTTTTACCAGGGGAAGGAGTCGGATTAGGAGTATTTTGAACATTAGAAGTAGTAGACTTGGGATGGGTATGCCTGGCTTGTTTAGACTACGTCTCAGCATGAAAAGTTTCAATCACACCATCAGCAGCATAAGAAGCTACTGCAAGTATTGGGGTAGGATTCGTAGAAGGACGAGGAGCATCAGGGATCAAGTCGTATAGTGTGCCCGTTTGTGAATAAATGATATCTAGATATGAGAACGAGTAATCGTTTGTTATTCAGTGGCGACACCACCCATGAAAACATCAAAGGCTATAGGACCAATGAGTGATTTGGTAAACCATTGGGCTAACAGTTGATCAGGAAGGGGAAATTTGATTAAGCGTCATCTCCTCCTCCACTCATGGATATGATCAGAAATATGAGTAGAAGAGGATTGTTTGAAAGAACTCAAAATTTCAGTTCTTGTCTCATATCAAATTGGCAATTGGTAATGTGTTAAGAAGGTCATGGATAGGGTATTGAATTCATTAAAGAATCCTCGTGGTAACTCAATATACCATTTAGTTGTTGAAACCGTAAGAGTTCGTTGGAAAAGTCATAATCTTATGAAGTCATCCATTAATGAGTTGGACGAACACCAAATATGGAAATTCATGACGTGAATATTTGGTTCCTCTCCCAATTGACCATCAAACTTAGGAATGTCGGATGGTAATTTAGTCGGTATGACGGGCCAATAAAGAGAATGAAAAATAGGATCATTCAAAATCCTAGATAAATCTGGTAAATCCAAAGTAGCAACAAAGGGAAATTGTCGGTTCACTTAAGGAAACTCGTAATTTTGAGGAGGTGGTCCCATAGCTATACCAGTACGACCATAATCAATATGTAGATAATTCTCAAGTCCTGTCAAATTCAGTGGTGGAGGATTTTGAGTCGAATAGCCAACAAGAGTTGGTTGATTAGGTAAGCTTCCTTGGAAAGGAGCAGTAGACTGAAAATTTTGACCCCAAGTAGGCTTCATAGAACCTGGATACGGTTGTCCGAGATTAGAGGGTATAAAATAATTAACTTGAGGATTTTTCCCCCCGGATGGTTGTTGATTCCCTTGGAAAGAAAGACTCCAAGGTTGAGATTCTAACACAGGTATATTTTGTCCATAAACTGGGTTATGGCCTTCGACTTGAGGTTTCCCCCGAACTTGAGGTTGGCCTCCAACAGGAATTTGAAAAACAGAAGAAACGATATGACTAGTGCCTCCAAATTGATTAAATCTACTAGGGCTAGGATGATTAGATCCTCCAGGCGAAGGTGGAGGAGAAACATAAGGCCCCCCGAAGAGAACCTGGGTAGGTGTAGGAACAAAATGACTGGCAGCATTATACCCAGGAGGAACAAAAATATTAGACCCTCTGGATGGATTTTGGGTAGGATTTGGAATGGAAGTATTCAAAGCATTATACCCAGAGGAAAGTGATGGATTTGATCTAAGTGGAAGAGGTGTTCCAATAGGAGCTTGGGTGATCATCGTATTTCCTACAGAAACAAGCATAGCTTGTGAGATCGTGGTAGAGCTAGTGAGTTGGAGAGGAAGAATTGAGTGAGAAGCAACAAGCAATTGGTCTGAAACTATGACGACATTACTGGTTGTTCCAGTAAAGTGATCTAAAGGTACGGTATAAGTAGTGGAAGTCATAGGTGTTTGTGATGACATAGGTTGATTAGGAGTTCTCAAGCGTAAATGGCTCATTCCTAGTTTATCAAAAATATATTGTCCCGAAGAAGTTCTCCAAAGAGTACGACTAGGACCAGGAGTACTAGGATAAAAATTCCCAACAGTGTGAACCGGAGTTCTAAACGACTCACTTTGAAAAAATGGATCCTCTACACCAGACTCTGCGTTAGTTCCAGTAGGTATTTCAATATATTATTTAGCAACAATGTCTCCCGATGAATTAATTCGGAGAAAATGTGGATCTCGTACCACACTCAATAGAGGATTTACGGGAAGTATTGACTCCTCCAACTGAGTAGAACTTCCAATTTCAGAGGCTATGTCATTATTGACTACTCCTTTAGGAGAACCCTCTGGTGAGTTAAGAAGCAAAGGGACGTAATCTTCCATATCTTCTGGAGGTATCCCTTGCATCCTACATGAACAGTGAGGGCGGATGTTGGTTGCACCAAACAAAGAATGAAACAAATCTATGGCCTACTAGAGAAACAAACAGCACTCACTAATAAAATATAGAAATCAAGATAAGCAAACAAACCTTCTTATTTTGAAGTCACTAGTTGGTGATGAAATCCAACTTCATGAAATAAAGACAAGAAGGAGATGGGATAAAGCGGGTGGAAAAGTTACGTTGACGACCTGCTTAACGGGCTTACACCCTGGTGCAATATCCCACACATAATCATGGGTATACCCTCCAAGGAGCCCGAGTGATTTTGGCCAACGTTGATTACAGGTACCGTGAAGACTTTCCCCTCCATAGTCACCTCATGTAAAGACCCTAAAGAGATAGGCTACTAAGGTTACCAATTATGACAATGATGCTTGGGGAAACAGTCAACATTCCAATCCACGCGCAAAGGCAGTGTATCTAGCCCGAAATCAACTCGAGAAGGTCCCCACAAGATTTTCTTCTCAAGTGACCCCCAATAATACATGAAATCTCTACACTAAGACCAACAAAACAGGGTGAGTAACCCAACCAGTCGTAATGCGACCTCATGATTGACCCTTGTGTTTAAGGGGCTTTCCAGGACAAAATGTAGCAAGTGGATTTGAACTCTCCCTATCACAAGATATTATTGTGTATTTTGATGATTTGGAGAGTGTTCCTTACAACCTATTCCAAATCATTATCCTAGCTAATGTTGGTGAAGAGAATTTCTAGAAAATGAAAGTTGCCAATAAATTTTAAAATTACGTTGTATTTTAAAGGTTGTTGTTTACTCAAAAGGAAAACAGAAATGAAATTGATGATGTATCGACCTTGACCCAATAAAATGCAAGAAGAGATGGTTATGCAATATTTCAATTCGATGAACTCTAATTACAGTAGGGAGAAGGTATCTCTTCTGAAATACAAAATCTATGAAACACAATTTCTCAATTTTTGAATGAACAAAATTCCAAATAATCAAAAGCTACAAAATTTTCCAATTTTCTCCTTTAACAAATATTTTGCATGCGACAATTTTCTTGTGAAAGATCACTAAAAATAAAAAAATGACTTCAGTTCTTTCTTTCTCAAATCAAATCAGGGATGTAATGAAGAAAAGAAATCATAATCCAAGAAAGTTAACACACTCTCAACACTATTCCCAAACCAAACCTATAATGTAGAAACAAAAATGAAATGATAGGAAAGCCTTTTGTCAAATACAAAACAAAAATGGTCTCTCAATCAATGAACAATCCAGAAAGTAAAAAACAATCCAAAACTTCAAATAAATCAAGGATTATTTGTTAAACAAGCACTCAAGATCAAGACCTAGAGATTATACCCTCGTGACAAAAAACAAAAGCAAAACTTGCAAAAATTACAAAGAAATTTTTCAACTTCTGAAAATCAATCAAAGGCAAGCTTCAAACTTACAAATAAATCATTCACCAATGTTAGAATTTCATCCCAGGCAATCGAGGAAAAACTGGGAAGAAAAAAGAAAACTTGGCTATCTCCAACAATTCCTACAGGAATCGTCGCAGGTGGCAGTGAATCACAGTACGACCATCTAGGGTCGTCGCATGATGCCAATAGGTACAGTGAGATGTTGTCGCACTGGTATGCACTAGCAAAGTTCAATGTTAGAGGATCGTCGTGGTCTGTCTATAGAGTACAGTGCGTTGATCTATGAAACTAAAGGAAAATGGAAAGAAAGACAAAAATTCTCACTGAACCTTCAGACCCAGGGAGTCTAGATGGATCACCCACAGACTCAAAGAATGAGATTGACCAAAACAAGGCACGCTGAAAGAAAATAAGAGGGAAAAACCAAAACAAAGTCATCTCCCCGGTATGGTTTCCAATTTTGTTATCGGATTAATCAGTAAGTGAGGACACAAACAGATCTCCCTAACCTCCATAGGAAGCTAGAACAAAACAGAACATAATACACACTTCACCTTAAACTTCATCATTATATGAACTAGTTTAATGAGGTATGAGTGACAAAACTTTTAAACGACGATTGATCCTCGCTAGTTTCATCCTTGTAGCTCCTTCCTTGAGTTTGTAGAATAGTAATCATGTCTAATAATCACAAACCAATAAAGATATATGTATTCTAATGAAGTGTATGTATATGATCATGGAATTATATAATAGAAGACAAGATGTTTTTAAAGGGAAGAAATGTATTAGTGTAATAAGTGAATAGAAAGTAGAGAATACAACCCATACCTTGATGTTGCAAAGTCCCCTTCCAATGGATCTTTTCTTCAACACACACAGCTTTTCACCAATGCCTTGAATGAAGAAGATCCACAATCTGTCTTGAAAAACTAAAGCAAAGCTCTCAAGCATAATCTGAAGTAGAACTTTCCATACAAATCTTAGCCTATTCAACCTTCCATGAGAGATCCCTCTTTATATAGTGTGAAAGAGATATGAATGAGGAGATTAATATGATCACACCAAATCATAGAAGTGAGTAATATCCAAATCGATCAGAGGCCACCTCATCTTTTAGAAGATTCCCTTCTAGAACATTTGTGATATTTAAATTTTCCTATGCTTTAAGAATCGTCGCACCCTATGCACAGGCAGCATGTGACGAAGTCATAGTCCAATTTTAGGGTAGAGTGTGACGATCAAGCATCATCACACCCCATGCATATAGCAGGGTGCAATGACCTTCCTTGACTTGGTTTTTGAAAGAGGAAAGCAAATCACTTTTCCCATGGAAAAAGTCTTCTTTTGATATTTTCATAGAACATTAACATATGTTGTAAGGTGATCACTGAGGTGACCAAAATAATGTATAACAAAGGTTGATCCTCTTATTTATAACAAATCATTAATTAAAAATAACTATCAAAAGTGCAAGCTAAGTAAAAAAAACATCGCCACATGGTGCTTCCATCACGTTGTCTTCTAAAAGTCATCAAATGGATTCACTAAAGTGGATGACTCTTCTCATACTCTGACCATTTGACGAAGAGTTCCTTGCATGTGTTGGCATACGGGAATCTATGTTGGTCCATCGAGGCCGAAAGGATCTCCTTTTCTTCTACTGCTTGTGCCTGATACTTGACTGTTTTGACACTTAACTGTTGTAATATTGTTCGAGCCTTGATCGGGTGCTCCATGAACTGTTGTACTTGTCTTGGGGACATGTTCGCCACCTTTCCTATCTTTGCAGTCCATGCCGAGTCTTGTTCTGCATGTTGTTTGACTATGTCATGCAAGTCGAGAAAGTCCTTGGGTGAGCAGAATTCTAGGAGACCGATGTCTTTCATCTCCTGATTGATCCTCGCCCAGCTCCTTTCGCAATCAACCCATTTTTCTTGAATCTCCAACTCATGTTCTTGGGCCATTTTCACCTAGTATTTGGCAGCCTTCCTTATCCAATCTATGATATTGTCCCTTAGCACCCGAATGTCATGCTCTTTTGGGTCTCATCCCTTTTGAACCGCGCTGATGTAATCAATTCTTTCCACTTCTTAGTGGGCCTTCTCATACCATATTTCCATGTCTTTTCAGGTTGCTAGTGCCATAAGGGTGTCTTCTTGGAAGTCAGTTATCCCTGCAGTGAAAAGTTTTTGTTCATTCATTAATTTTCTATAGGCATCTTGGAACTAGATTCTCAAAAACACCATGGCTTGTGTGTGTTGGTTGTGGAGCCTGATTATCTTCCTGATTCATAGGTCTTTTACTTTCAGCCATGTTTATACCCCATGAAGTATTTACACCCCAGAAGTATGTACACTCTTCCATGTGGGGGAGTGCAGAGGGGGGTACCCCCTTTGCGGGGTTTGGGGGCAAGTGGGCCCCCAACAGGGGTTCCGGGACAGCGTCCCCTGATGGGGGTTCGGGGGCGAAGCCTCCGAAGGAAAAATAGCCTTGTAAATGTATATTGTAATTTCATTGTAAATCTGGACCGTTCATTATAAGGTCGTAGATCTAACAGTAGAGATTATGTTAGGGTTTTTTTCCCTAGAAGGCAACCCTATTTTATGAGGGAAATGTATTACGGCTATGGTTGATGGTGAATATTGTATTCTGAGAGAGGAGACTATGAGAGAAAGAAGAGGAAGTTATAGCAGGTTTTTTTGTAGGTTGTATCCCTTCATTTGCTGGATAATAATAAAGGAAGGACCTGGAAATTTCTCTGGTGGACATAGCCCACACTGGGTGAACCATATAAATTTGTGTCTCTCTTGTATTGTGTATATTCTGTGTTTTGTTTCCGCATTTGTTTTATTTTATTGCTCCACGATCCTATTTTTCTAACAATGTGGGGTCCTGATAGTATTTTTTTAAATGGCACAGATGCTCCAACTCCTTTAGCACAACAGCCAATTCCTCTTCATCTTTCTTCTCTCTATCCAGGGTAGCATCTGTGATCGCCATCCCTACGTCGATAAACTCAAACGTCTTGGCGTGCTCTGTGTTGATCAATTTTTCCTTTGTGGTGATGAGGATCAAATTGTCCAATGTAAGCCTCCTCTTCTTAGTGGTTCTCTTCATGACAGCTTTCCTCTTTCGATCGTAGGCAATTTCTTGTATATATGCGACCTCATCAATAGGTTCGGGGATTTGTTGTTGTCCCCAAGTTAGAGTATTTCCCAGGCTCCTGATTGTGTATATTTGTTCAAGGTTGGGTTCCTGAACCTCTTTTGTATGTCCCAATGGCGCGTCCTCTGGTTGTTTCTCATCGAGTGGTAAGGTACCGGCAAAAACCGAGGAATCAGAGGCGGTTTCGGTACTAACTTGGCAATCGGTTGTTGAAATGTTGATTTCCTGTTGTGGAATTTTTTCTTCTTGTTCACCCAATCCTAGCTCATCCCTCACATTGTCCATTAGGGTTCCCGCTATGTCGAGTGGCTCAACATCTAAGGCACTTTCTACCTCATGCTTGCTCTGCGGATGGCTCTCAATTGGAGCATCGGGACCCAGGTTAGATGCTCTCTCAGATTCTTTCTCCTTTGTAATATGCACTGGAGTCACCAGGGACACCTCCGGACTCTCCTCATCATTGTAGATGGTTATCAAATTGAACAAGGGATTTGGTACACTTGTTCTGATCCCTAATGTCCTCACTATCTTGGATGTCCTCGCTATATGATATGTGGTAGTGGAACTTCAGGTTTTTCTGACCCGATGATTTCTTCAAGTTGCATCGGCTCTAGGCCACTTGGTTCTTCTCGGCTTTTGGTTGGGTCATCAGTGGGAATCATCATCATTTCTATCAAGTTAGGGTCATTTTTCAATTGACCAATGATTCTTTATGCCCCTTATAGCAAGAGAAATCCCCTTATGTGTGCCTCTTTTGTCTCTATCGCTCTGATTTCTTCCCTAGTTCTGAGGGCCTATTGGGTTGATTGGTCTATCATTTCCACCTATTCATCCATGATCATGGCTTTGAACCTAGTCATATTTGGGTTTTCCATTATCTGTACCACCTTGTCCCAGTCCTGGGTGCACTTTGTGAATATTTCATCGTCAAACTTATCATGAGTGTAAGGCCAACAGGATGACGCCTGCGAAGCATGTTGGAGGACCAAGCCTTTAGGGTCATGCTTGTGGAGTCGGTCTGTCAGGAACCTGAATTCCAGTTGGCTAAGCCCTTCTTATTTGGCTTGAGAAGTATCCTTCACTAGTTAAAACCCCACATGAAAACCGTAGGGTATGAAAGCCCGCTTCTTGTCTTTGACTAATGTGGAGATGTAGCCCTGCAAGATAGTCTGATAATAGATTTATCCCACAACGAGACGGTATGGGACATGAGTGGGTAGGAGATGTGGTGCTCTGGTGGCCACGAACACCCTGATGTAGGTTGAGCATTCGTCTAAATACTAGTAACCTACCTTTGCTACCATCTTCTTGGTTGTTGCGAATAATATTGGGGATTCCTTCTTAAAAATAATAAAATGAATGAGGGTGATGAATTCATCGCAAATGAGTGCGTAAGATTTTGTGTACCTATTCTCCCATAATATGTTAAAGTAGACGTGGACCGGGAGCTCTGCAACTTGCCATCTTAAATTCATGTTAGCGAAGACATTCCTTGCACACATGACATCGAGCAGGTACGAGGCCATGTAGAAAGTGGTTGCTTCCCCTTCTTTCGGTGTCTAAGCCTACTGCACATAGATGCTCAGGTTTTTAGAAATTATTGCTCCCCGGTTGAAGTTTCTCCCAGAGATCGCCAATGTGTATGCCAAAGGCATATATGCTTCTGAAAACTTGGAGCAGTCCTTTTCTCCATATAGTCGGTAGATGAGAGCCATCAAATAGATGTATGGATCCCTCAGGTTAATCGTTCCACACCATCCATTGCTCCAGTTAGTGAACTTCTTGTCCTCCTTCCACCATGAGGCCATCAATTGGATGGTGTCATAGAATTCATAGAACTTCACCATGAAGTTCGTGTTGAGTCTCTCCTCTGGGTCCCTGAGATTGTAGTATTTATGGACTTCTTTCGGGAAGAAAACTCTTACACACCCGCCATTCTCAACGTTGATCAAGAAATTATGCTCGTGCGTATGGTTGATCAGCCATTTCAAGACCTCTATGCAAGGGAAAATCGGGGTTCTGATGGCCACCATGTGTAAATATGACCATTGAATGTTCGGGAACACCTGGTCATCAAGCACCGTTATGTCTCAGTCGTTGTGTGGGATATACTCTGGGTATTATTCTCGACTAATTCTATTTAAGAGATCCCCCCACTGTGGGAGAATTACTATGGATCTGGTGCTTGCTTCTCTATCACTGAAGGCTAGAGGTTGGACATAATATTTATTTGTTGATGTTTTAATGACAGGCTCTACCCTAGCGGCGTACTCCAACTGCCTTACGATCCCCGGAGAAGAACCTTCGCATGTTTCAGCTTATTTCAACTTGGGTTCTCTCAGCGAGCATTTGGTGGTTGGCTTTATCGATGGCATCTTACCTGCAACTATAACATAGTTTAGAGATTGTGCAAGAAAATCGGATGTCCATATACAAATTACGACCAACGAATTGACAAACTTGAACACACACCTCTGGAGCTTGTTTAACCTAGTTTTTATAAAATGAGGATCAATGCATTCTCGAGACGCTCGCTTTGCTCCTTCAAATTCTTTGGAGTTCAAACTTGTGCGCATAATGAATTTATTCAAAACCATTATAGAGATTTAAACAGGGATGAACTTACCTTGTCGCATCAGCCATTCAATTCATGTTATGACTGTAATTTCATTAAATCTATCGCCATCTCTTCAAAGATATTTAAAATTAAATTCATCATGGGTTGACTGTGCGGACATCGATGGTAATGTGGTCTATTGACGATTTCAAATTGTTGTTGTCTAATCGACGCATGAGGTAGAAAAAAAGGTGGGACTGAGCATTAACTGGTCTATTAAATGTCCAAAACTGATCGTATCTTATGCTGCAAACATCCCATCGTTTCGCTCGTTCAATTTTTGAATCGGGGGTCGGGATTGTGATTAAAACATTTTTGTTGATATCTCCTTGCAAAATCTCTTATGCTGATTGATATTGTCGTACAGAGATGACATGGAAAAGCTAACTAAGAGGCATGACCAGGACCCGGGTAACCTTTAAATGACTCGGGACAAAACTAGGTCGTACAACCCCCTTACATGGTAAAGACACGTGGAATTCGAGACCTATGACTTCATTTGCTCGTATTAATCAGAATTGGGACTTTCTTTAAACTATACATTCTAAAACCCAATCCTATATTTCTGACACCGAAAAGTATCAAGGATCAGCGATCGGCGATAAACCTACCCAAGTGCTCTTGGATCGACTCTCTAAAAAAAAGTCCCGATGCCGAAAACGCACCGAGGATCGGTGATCGGTGATATGTTTTTCACAGATAAAATGATTGTTGTAACCTTTTTGGATTTCCCTAACCCCGATAAAGCGCATCGATCATCGGCTACCGGTAATTTTTTTGCATCCTTCATTAATGTCTATCCTTCCCATATTTTTTCGATGCCAAAGGGGATCGACTATCTCTTGAAATTTCGTCCGAATAACTTACGCAAACCAACTCCGCCTTCTGCTGATGTCGATGGGGATCGGCACTCGACGACTGTTGTAACTGTGTGGTTCCTTTACTTGCTTTAATATTTTACGACGTCGAACATGAGCGCATTAGGTGCAGTGTTTAGCTATCGATTCTTAATTCGGGTGTCAAGTTTTTTTAGACATCGGGTTTCACAAGTTCAAACAAAACTGACCTGATGATAAGAGTCATGAAACAAAACAAAGATAACCCATTTCCCAAAGTCAAATCGATTCAGACAGTGAAGAAAACAAGTGGTGCCCAAAAGTGATAGAATTTCATAAGGCTTTTAGGGTGTGTTGAGCACTCAACAAATGGCGACTTACTGGGCGAAAGAAGAATCTTTGTTCCTTCCCCGGGCTTAGCTGATGCAAAAGTTGCTTAAGAAATTAACTGGTTTTGTTTTTATTATATTAGAGTCTCTTTTATCCTTGCGTTTGAAATTTCCCTGGTTTTTGAATCTCGGCCTGCTTGTGGGGTTTAGACCTTTATTCCACCTTCATTCTCTTTAACCATGACCCACATCCCCTTTTGAAAAGAGTCGAGTAAATTCTTCACTGGCACCATGCCTTTTAGTTATCATCATTTACTTTCTTCGGTGTTGCTCTGCTTCCAGTGAGCGTCCATAGCCCCCGACAGAGTCACCCCGACATCACAGACCTTGCTCCGCTGCCAACGAGCATCCATATCCTCGGCATAGTTATCTACACACCTTCTCCTACTTTTCACTCATTTGATATAATTGATTTATTTTTGACAGAGATTCCCTGAGTGAGTGGGAGAGGAGGATTTTTTTTATCTGCAAGATGAGATGGTTAAGGTGAAATTTTGCTAGCTCTGTATTGAGGTACATGTGGTCCTTTCCAACTTACCACCTTTCCCTTTAGTTTTTACCATACCACCAAGTAGACACTTCATCACTTGCCAAGGTTGTTTATTTGCAAAGGTTAGATGCAGAACTCCTTTAAGAAAATAGCAATTCACCCAACATTTCTTGTGTTGTATGTAAGCATGAGTCAGGGACAGAGTTTGTTATATCGTATGAATTAAGGTCAACCAATGCCTTGCGGAACACAATCTTCAAAGCACAAAAAATACTACAAAAGAGAAAAGAGAAATAAAGGATTCCACAATCAACCCACCTAAAAATAAAATTTCATGAAAACACACACACACACACACATTTTTTTTTTATTTTTTTTTTGTTAACAGAAATATTGTTTTAGGGCTTGGCCATTCACCGGGAGGGCGTCAGGTTCCCCCCCTTAGATTTTGTAACTGATACGTGCCTGCCCCAAGTTTCTTGACTACCTGAAAAGGTCTGAGCCATAGATTCTAAAACTTCGAATGTTTTCCCTTCGGCTCATTCGCTATGTCCCATTTCAGGACTAAGTCTCCTACTTCAAAATTCTTCTCTTTGGCCTTATGCTTTTCAAACCACCTTTTTACTATCTGTTGATGAGAAATGAACTTTGATTTTTCTTTCTCCCTTTCTTCTTCCAGCATGAGGAGGGTATCAATTCTTTTTTGAATAATCGATGATGGTTGTCCTCTAGAACCCTGAGCAAGCTGAAGAGATGGAAGATATAGCCCGTTCGGGAGAATGGTCTCTTGTCTTTCTACCAAAAAGTATGGGGAATTCCCTATAGATTCCTTGGGTATTACTCTATCGACTCATAAGGAATTATGAAGTGAATTATGCCAATTCCTCTGGTTTTTTGCAACTATTTTCTTTAATATCCTCACCAAGTTCTTATTGGTTGATTATGCCACTCCATTCCCCTATGGATAGTAGTTTGCAGAGTATTTGATTATGACTCCTTTGTCTAGAGAAAATTATGTTAATAGGGTGGAAGAAAAGTAAGTGGAATTATCAAAAACATGAATGAAAGGCATATCGAACCTTGTGATCAGTTGTTGTTCTATGAATTGAATCACCACCTTTTCGTTTACATGGGTCAGAGGGATGGCCTATGCCCATTTCATGAAATAATTTGTAGCATTCAATATGTATTTATGTTGTTTTGAAGAACTCGGTGTAATTTCTCCTATGACATCTAACCCCCATTGCTCGAATAATCTGGATATGGCCACAGGTTGGAGTGGGACAGTTTCTCCCTTTTCCCTCCCTGCGCTCATTTGGCAAGTTTTACAGTTCATAGCGTATGTGTGAGTGTCTCTAAACAGAGTAGGCCAATAATAGTTGGCTCTCAGTATCTTGTGAGCGGTGGTATTCCCTACAAAGTGCCCACCTGCAGGACCATCATGGAGCTCCTTCAAAACCTTGTTAGCATCTTCACGTTCGAGACATATTAAAAGTACCCCATCATAATTAACACGGAAGAACACCAAATTTATGAGGCGATATTATGTTGATTATAGTTTGAGAGCTCTCCTTTTCTTAGGGTTTAGGTTTTCTAGGCAAGTCACGTGATGTAGGAGAATCGTTATTTTCCCATACCAGGACTCCTGCTCTGGGGGAACATATAAAGCTTCACTACACCATAATGTCAATTCATTCTCCCACCCGAGGTCTTCATTTACTTGGTCTTGGGACTCAGTGGTCAGTTTACACAATCCTTGTCCTTTAACCAGTTTGGCAGGTTTTATATCTAGATCAAATTCTTGGACCACTGCCATCCAGTTTCCTCTTCTTTACCCCATCTCTTGCTGAGTGAATAGGGATCGGACTATAGGGTGAGGCACAATGACTTTGGTGTGGTTTTTTAGGATGCAATATCTGAAATGTTTTACTGCCTTGTACACCGCATAATCATGTTTGTCTATAGAAAGGTAATTTAGTACAACCCCTTGGAGATTAGTTCTCATAAATGAGACTGGCACCTCATTGTTTCCATCTTCCTTCTGAGTCAATACTGCAGCTAACGATTGGTTGGAGGCAAAAGTATAGAGGAAAAATTATCTGCTAAAGTCGGGACTTTGCAACACTGGAGCTTGAGATATTGCAGTCTTAATATTGTTGAAAGCTCTTTTTCGTTCGCCATCCCACTTAAATTCATCATCTTTTCGGATCCTTTTTTGTAAGGTTTTGATAGTTTCAGAGAAATCGAGGGTGAACTTCCTCAAAAATTGATTTTCCCAAAGAAGGATTGCATAGCCTTTTTGTTGTGGGGTAAGGGAAGTTGAGATATTGCCTTAATTCGTTCAGGGTCAATGTGAATTCATGCTTGAGATATAATATGACCTAGTAGTTTCCCTTCCTCGACACCAAAGATAGTTTTCTTAGGGTTTAAATATATACTGTATTTCCTACACCTTTCAAAAATCTGGGTTATGTGTTGGATATGATCTTCTCTATTCTTTGAATAAACAGTCACGTTGTCCAAATAAACTACTACACATTTGTTTATTAGTCCCTGAAAAGCCACGTCCATGGCCCTTTGGAAGGTTTCCCATGCATTAATTAAACCAGAGGGCATGCGTTTATAAGAAAAGGTTCCCCACTTGGTTTGGAAGGTAGTTTTCAGTCAATCTTCCTATGAAGTTAGAACTTCGTTGTAACCTGAAAACTCATCCAGCAGGGAGAAAATATCAGAATCAGACATGGTTTGTAAGAGTTGTTCCATCGGTGGGACTGGGTAGTTGTCCTTTTCAGATGCTCTGTTAAGGTTTCTGAAATCCACACACAGGCGGATCTCCCCAGAATTTTTCCTGACAGGAACCAAATTTGCTACCCAGGCAGAGTGTCTAACTTGAAATATAATATTAGCATCTAGTAATTTCTTTAACTCCTGACACATGAGGGGTTCCAGAGATGGGTGGTACTTATGGAGCTTTTGTTGGAAGGGTTTTACTCTAGGTTTTAACGGGATTGTGTGTTGAATGATGCAAGTGTCAGAAGTCTTCGGATCTAGGTAGGACCACACAAAAACATCTTGATATTCTTTGAAAATTTTGAGATAGGCTTTCATTTCCTCTTTAGATACTGTCTTGCCAAGATTTATATTCTTAGGGTCTTCTAAGGTTCCTAGATTTATAGTCTCGTACATGGGACAAGAACTCCCTTTCTTTATGTTTGTTGACCCTTTAAACCTTTCCCTTAAGTCAAAGAGTTTCTCCAAATTGGATACCCCTTTTGGTATCATGTGAAACCTTAGTTTGTCAATCGACTGATATGTTTCACCTATTTTTTCATGGGGATCGGTTTCTACTAGTTGCTCTTGGAATATTTCATTGTCAATAGCTAGGTCTTTAAAGTTTTCCTGATTGGTTAAGAAGTTTATGATCTGGTCATCTCCTTCAAAGACCTTCCAATTAGAAATATTGTTGGGCACTGATGGTTTGTAGAGAAGTTCCACAGTGAATTGAGAGGCTTCATAGTCTTCGAAAGAGGGTATCCTCGAGGCAGTAGTGGCCAGAAAATCAGAAAGAGTATTCTTTGTTATGGGGATCGTTGTAATGTTGAAATATTCAAAATGTTCTATTAGACTATGCACTTCCTGCTAATAATTCCTCATGTGGGGAGAGTTGCAATGTATATTATTCCTTACTTGCTTAATGATGATTTCAGAGTCTCTAAAAACCTTTAGTTATTTAACGTTTAAGTCTATGGCTTTCTTTATCCCTTGCACTAAAGCTTCATACTCAACGATGTTATTAGTGCATTCAAATTCTAGTCTGCATGACAAGAAATTGTGTTTACCCTTTGGATCAATGAGGATACACCCTGCTCTTGATCCTTCTTATGACTTAGGCCCATCAAAGTACAAGGTCCATACTTGCGAGCGTGAATCGTCAGCTTTTCCATGCTTACTAACTTCTCCCTCTCCCCTTATTTCGTCCGGGGTTTCCAACAAAGGCTCTTGACATAAGAGGGTTTCTTCCACCGTCATCGGTACATTTTCTTGAAAAATCATTTTGGAGTTTTGAGTAAGAGGAACGTCAGATGAGAGAGGGGAGAAATTACCAAAATCAAAGTCACAGGAGTAGTTGCCTAGCACGGGGAAATCTGTTGAAGAGAATTCGTTGAGGGCTTCTAAATCGGTGACAGTATGTTTGAGATACCTTTATGTATCGATCCTAATCATGTTCGTGTGTCCCTTTAGTGGCAACCAAAGGTGAGCCCAGTCTATGCTAAAGTATCCATTCAACTTCTCGGACCAATCACGACTAATTAGCAGTCCATAAGATTCTGGTATATCTACTACAATGATGTCAATTACTTGAAAAAAAATTGGGTGTGTCTCCATTTTGATCATGACAGTATTGAGTTCTCCCATAGCTTTCACCTGGGTTATGTCTAGTTGTATCACATGTTTATCAATTTTGAGAGGGAATGTGTTTAATTTCTTGCAAATAGATAATGGCATAACATTAGAGGATTCCCCTAAGTCAACCAAACAATTATGGAGGTTTATGTTGAAGACTTCAAATTTCAAGAGGAACAGTGGGACAAAAGGATTTCCTTTTTTATCTTCAGAGCAAGCGTTTACAGTTGGTTTATTTCTTAGATCTGTGGGGGATGGATTTTCTAGTTGGTTAGTGATTTTTATAGGATTTTCTACTAGCTTCAAGGCATGTAACAGAAACTCCTTTTGTTGGGGAATTCTACACATGTCCATGACCGATACATTTTCTTTTAATATTTTTAAATCTTCTACTATGTTGGAGTCTAGATTGGGTGATTCTCATGTATGGATGTTTATAGGGTTTCGTTGGGATAAAAAATGTGTTTTCGGGTGATCGTATGTTGGTTTTCCTCTCGAAGTTTGGGAAGTGGTAAGGTCGTTTGAGACTGGTTGACCCCTACTTCACGTTTGTATAGCCAAGACCTCAGCGGGTGGTTCTTGAACCTCAAACAGATCATCGGAAGGAATTGGCAAGTCAAGGTCCCACGGCAGCATGGTTGTTTCTTACGAAAAGTCAACTTCTTCCTGATCAACAATATTCATCATTGAGATGCTTGATTATTCGATAAGGGAAACCTCGTTTGGGAACCAGTTGGCCATCAAATTCATGGCATGCACCCATTGTGGACAGTCTCTTCCAGAATGTTTCTCTTGATGGTAGGTATAGAAAGAGGCAGATGCTACATTGCCCAGGTCGACGTTTAAGTTGGCAAGGAGAGGTTCAATTGGTTTGAATGGTGGGTTTCTTTTTAAAAAGGGATTATAGGGCCTTTTGCCTTGGTTTCCTTCCCCTGCACTTATTTGCATGTCTATGATTTCGTTTGACAATTTATTTATCATCTGTTGTAGGTTCTCTATGTATCCACTTCCTTTTTCGAGCCCTTGTTCTTCTTGTTTTCCTGGGGGTCTGGTCAACAAGAGTCCTCTTCTAGGTGGAGGTTGAGCTTCCTTCTTAACTAATGAGACTTGGCCCTCTTTACATCCCTTCATTTGGAATTCAATTGTTTTGGCTTCCTCAAAATTCTCAGCTAGGGTTGTTTTGGCAGCCCTTTTTACAAACATGGAAATAGAAGTCAGGAGAGCATTAGCGTATACTTCGATTTGAAACTCTTGATTGGGTTTAGCTTCAGGTTCGAATTTGTTTAGGATACTGGTGAATCGTTGATTGAAGTCTTTAACCTTTTCTTTTGAACTCATGGTGGCGGCAGACAACTTAGCCATCAAAGCTCATGTAGTGGTTTCTTCTGCAAATTTGTCTAAAAAATCGTTTTGAAACTTCGTCCAACTAGTTATGGACTCTACATGCAAGTTAAAATACCACGTAGAGGCTGAATTCTCAAAGGTGTAGGGGAAAATCCTTCATACTACATCTTCATGTTAGACGTTCATCAGTCTAATAGCTAGTATGAACTTTTTGATATGGTCTTTAGGCAATCCAGAGGTTTCAGGGTCAAATTTAGGGAGTAACTTTTCTGGATGTCAGGGAAGGTTATGTACTCCTCCGGGAATTGCTAGAGCATCTCTAGCCAACCAAGGATGATTATTCTGAGGTGGGTTTCCCCTTTCTTCATTATCATCATTGTTATCCTCCATTTTTTCTGACTCTGAAGCTGAGCGATCCGAGTTAAACCCTTCCTCGTCATATTCAAAATCGTCAGGCTCAGAGAAGTTACCAGCTAGTGTTTTGTGGATTAGATTGAGGGGATGCTCGATCTCGGTGAGGGAGAAATCTATCAGGTCTTCTACTGTGTGAACAAAAACCTGGTCGAGGGTGTTGACCACTAGTCTTCTTGCTTGTTTTCTATGAGGAAGTAACGAAGCTAAGGGTAGTGCTCCAATTTGTCGAGCGTAAGCTCTTGTTATTTTTATGAAATGGTTAAACTCCTCATGGGGAAGAGCATAAGGTATTTCAAAGAATAAATGTTCTTCCTCTTTTTGGGGTGAGTTACTCATTTCAGGATTACTCAGTGTATGTGGGTTGTCTTGAGAATGACTAGCCATGCATGTGGGATGTTTTGAATCTATAGGCTGTGTGAAATATTATATCAAAAATATTGTTAGCCATTCATTCATTTGGCCCTCCTTCTAGCGCCAATTCTATTGAGGGGTCCTAGATCCATTTAACTCAATAGAAAGAACCAAACCCGCCACTGAGGCCCAATTAGACTCTGCAGCGTTTGATAGTTGAATGGTTCTCCATATCTATTGATCTGTCCAAATAATCGATGGGCTTTACGTAGTGACTGATAGGATATCTTCTTATGAAAATTCATCCTTCAGTTCAAACGTTCTCTTTTTGTATTTTATTTTATTAGATGGGTCTAATAAAAAGATGTGTGCTAGTATAAACCAGCTAGGTAAAAGGGGAAAACTTAACTACTGAAGAAGGTTGAGCTTGAGATAACCCTTGTGTTCAAGCATGCAAACAAAGATTTTCACACCAGTGACAAGCCTAGTACTAATACATTAACTTGTTGGTATTCCATTTATTGACTGAGATACAATTATCGAAAGAAAACATACATGTAAATAAATGATGGAAAGAAAATTAGTTTCCTTAGCTCTAATCATCAATCACACATTAACACAATGATTTTATTTCCATCCTTAAGAACAAGAACTACAAAAAATATTGGATCAACTAACTTATCAATAGATTCAGAAACTCTTACTCGTTATAGTATCCATTCACGAGATAAAGTTGGAAGTAATTCCTCCTCATATCCAATCACACACACATTTGATGCAAAACAGACATTTGTCTCCAGTCCTAAACAGGACTTCTCAATTAAGGTAGTTCGGAAATAATTCTTTACAATTCCAAAAATGAGGTTCTTTTCCAAAACCATTGACCCTTTCTAAAAGGTTGATCCTCTTATTTATAATAAATCATTAACTAAAAATAACTATCAAAAGTGCAAGCTAAGTAAACAAAACATCGCCACATGGCGCTTCCATCTCTTTGTCTTCTAAGAGTCATCAAATGGCTTCATTGAAGTGGATGACTCTTCTCATACTCTGACCATTTGACAAATATTTCCTCACTTGTGTTGGCATACGAGAATCTGTGTTGGTCCATCGGGGCCGAAAGGATCTTGTTTACTTCTACTACTCGTGCCTGATACTTGACTATTTTGACACTTAATTGTTGTAATATTGTTCGACCTTGATCGGGTGTTCCATGAGTTGTTGTACTTGTCCTGGTGCCATGTTCGCCACCTTTGCTATCTCTACAGTTCATGTTGAGTCTTGTTATGCATGTTGTTTGACGATGTCATGCAAGTCAACAAAGTCCTCAGGTGAGATGAATTATGGGATACCGATGTCTTTCATCTCTTGATTGATCTTGACCCAACTCCTTTCATCATCGGCCCATTTTTCTTGAATCTCCCACTGAGGTTCTTGGTCGATTTGCACCTAGTATTCGGTCGCCTTCCTTATCCTATCTATGATCTTGTCCCTTAGCACTCGAATCTCGTGCTCTTCTGTGTTTTGGCCCTTTTGAACCACGTTGATGTAATCAATTCTTTCCACTTCTTTGTGGGACTTCTCATACCATATTTCCATGTCTTTGTAGGTTGATAGTGCCATAAGGGTGTCTTCTTAGAAATCAGTGATCCCTGCAGTGAAAAGGTGTCGTTCATTCGTGAATTTTATATAGGCATCTTGGAACTCACTTCTAAAAAACATCGTGGCCTGTATGGAGTCCTGATGGTATTTCTCCAAATGGCACAGATGCTCCAACTTCTTTAGCGCAGTGCAGAGTTCCTCTTCATCTTTCCTTTCTTTATCCAGAGTGGCATCTATGATCGACATCCCTGCACCGATAAGATCGTATGTCTTGGTGTGCTCTGTGTTGATCAATTTTTCCTCTGTGGTGATGAGGATCGAACTTTCCAATGTAAGCCTCCTATTCTTAGTGGTTCTCTTCATGATGGATTTCCTCTTTCAGTCGTAGGTGATTGCTTGTATATTTTCAACCTCATCAACAGGTTCAGGGATTTGTTTTTCTCCCCAAGTTAGAGAATTTCTCAGGCTCCCGATTGTGTATATTTGTTCAAGGTTAGGTTCCTGAACCTCTTATGTATGTCCTAATGGTTTGGCCT
The DNA here is from genome assembly GCA_009831015.1 of Picea engelmannii. Taxonomy (NCBI): domain Eukaryota; kingdom Viridiplantae; phylum Streptophyta; class Pinopsida; order Pinales; family Pinaceae; genus Picea; species Picea engelmannii. The sequence continues at coordinate 252,730 of ML778287.1, forward strand.
CTGGTTGTTTCTCATCGGGTGGTAAGGTACGGGCCAAAATCGAGGAATCATAGGCAGGTTCAGTACTTACTTAGTAATCAGTTGTTGAAATGTCGATTTCCTGTTGTGGAATTTCATATTCCTATTCACTCGATCCTATCTCATCCCTCGGGTTGTCCATTGGGGTTCCTGGTATGTCGAGTGGCTCAACATCTAAGACACTTTCTACCTCATTCTCTCTCTGCGGATGGCTCTGAATTGGAGCATCGAGACCCGGGGTAGATGCTCTCTCAGGTTCTTTCTCCTCTTTAATATACACTGGAGTCACCAAGGACACCTCCGGACTCTCCTCATCATCGTAGATGGTTATCAAATCAAACAAGGGATTTGGTACACTTGTTCTCCCTGATGTCTTTGCTATCTTGGGATGGGTTGAAATTTCCCTTGGTGATCTAATCTGTGGTGGTGGAAATTAACGGTTTTATGACCCGGTGATTTCTTCAAGTTGCATCGACTCTAGGCCACTTGGTTCTCCTTGGATTTCGGTTGGGTCATACCGAGTGTTGGCCCTTCGGTATGGAAGTAAGCAAAGATTACGGAAGAAAATGCGAAATGTGAACTGCGCAAAAGACACAATGACTGATAGTGGGTCGAAGTGAGAAAAAGAGAAAAAAAGATGGAGCGAAGTCCAAGAGAACAAGACATTGGATGAGGAGATCGAGGATGACAGATCAGCAAGGAAGAAGGATCGTGGACAACTCAGCAAGCGGAAAAATCCACCATTGGATTCTTTGGAGAACCGCGCGAGAAGGAAGGAAAGACAGGCTGGCGAAGCCATGAAAACGCGGGTCAAGTTGACCTAGGGTTTTAGACACCTAGGTTTTTGGTATCTAGGGTTTTGACAGTTAGGTCTCGTCCTCAGGCTGTCGGTGAGCTATTGTAATGTATAAATAAGAACCTAGATGAGGGAAGAGGGTTCATTCTATTTTTACATTGGCATGAGTGATTATTGTGGTGTGAGAGAGAAGTGTTAAGTGTAAGAGCCTTCTGGTATTATAATATCTTCAGTTGGGTGTGAAGATCAGTCATGCAGCTAGGTGCGCAGGAAGAAGAAAAAGAGAAGATTTGCAAGCTAAGAGCGCAGATAGAATTGTATGCTTTCATCCAATATATTATAAAGCACAGTTATGTGGATGTATCCCTAGAGAGAGGTTGAACCACATATATCTTGGGTTATGTGTGATTGATGTTGTTTTCTTTTTCATTTGATATGTTGCTATTGTGATAATGCGTTAGATTTGAGATATAACTTGCGCAGTAGGTTGTAGGACAATAAAGAATACTAAGTTGTTGTGTGTTGTTGCTTTGAATCCACTTTGCATTCTTTCTAGTTGTAGACACCTGTGTCTTTCAACCCCCTATAGTTACTTCGGGTGATATTGCATGTGCCTCGCAGGTGTTGTCAAAAGGGCTAGTAGTTAGGGCTTGTTGGTGTGCTCTTGAGTATTGAACCCTGGGTCTGCCCTTGTGCCAACAACTGGTTTCGTTGCCAGGACAAGAATCTTCTTGAGGGAATGTCAAGGTGTTCTCCATCAAAGAAAGATATTCAGAAGTGGATAGAAGATCAAGAAAAGGACTTCGTTGAAGCCCAGAACAAGAACCTTAATCTTAGCACAGAAGACTGGTTAGGAAGATATATCTTTACTGATATACACGAGATTTTCTTTGGAGGGATTCATAAGGAGCTATACGAGTGCTTAGCTAGGTTAGCAGATACCCAATTCGAGATCAGATCTAAACCTCCTGTGGTTTGGACGTCAGCACTGATTAAGAAGGTCAAGAGAGTTGATAATGTCGTGTCAAGAGCAGTAGATCACTGGTTTGATAGCACCATTGGAGGGTACATCATCGAGTTTTTTGCTGACAGAGTAGAATCATATAGCCAAGCCGAGAGATAATTCTTCAAGGGACCCAGAGGAAATTTTTTACACTTTCTAAAGTTGAGAATCAAGATGTTATTGCATGAGAAGAACATCTTGAAGATATAGTCGTTGGTCAGATTCGAAAATGCTAATGTTCAAGAATTCATACAACGACACGGAGGTTGGACATACGCGCAGTGGGAGAGCGTTCATAGAAGTTCCTCTTGCGAATCTGTTTAAGGAGAACTACAAGGATGAGGGTTTCTACAGTGGATAAGAGGCAGATCTGACGGACGAAGATCTTTCAGAACCCGCTAGGGCAGAGGAAGGGGAAGTTGAAGAACCTCGTCAGGAAGAGCCAGAAACTTCAGGAACTGCGCAAACTTTTGTAGTAAGTACTATTATTCCTCATGTTGATTCAGCGGCGTTAAGAAATCAAAGTAATCATAGTCTCCAGAGCGTTCAGATCACTGTCACTAGTATTCCACCACATACTCAGTCAGGAAACCCAGGAAGATCTATGGAAGATGAGATGAGGTTACCCACCTTTAAAGGAGATGGATCTGAATATCCTGAACAGCACTGGTCCTCTATGAAGTCGTATGGAGTATTAAGAATATCATCGATGAAGCTGTCAAACGAGCTCAATTCATCACTACCCTAAGAGATTGCGCACTGAGCTACTACATGAAATTTTTCCAAGGAGTTTCCCAGCCGAAACCGCTGAACTGGATCAAGATTGCACTAATTGTAGAATTCAAAAAACCCAAGTCGGAGTCACAGTCCATTACAGAAATGAAGGAAATTAAGAAGAAAGGAATTGAACCTATTTGGGAGTTTGATCAGAGGTTTAAAACCCTAACATGCCATCTGAATTTTCAAATCCCAGATGAGTAGAACAAGAAATGGTTCATTGCTTCCCTCTTACCACACATCGAAGTCCCTCTGATGCAACAAAACATTGCTTTACAGTCTAAGGCACTGGAGATCGCCATGAAGTTAGAATCAGCCCCTATGGGATAATTCATCTCAGGTATGAGTCAAATCTTGAGTCAGCTAACTAGTTTGTCTCTGCAGGTCGAAGATATGAAGAAATACAAGGGAAAATATAAAAGAGAATACATTTGGTGTGAAAGATGCAAATCAGAAGTCCATGACAAGGAGCATTGTCCCCTATTTCATGAATACTTGGCCTTTGGAGCTCCAAGTCCTTTGAAGCAAGTCACCCTACCCTGGTGCGAGGTATGTAGAAATAGACATCGCCCTGGTGAGCGTTATTACATGCAAAAATATGTTCAGACACCCAAAAATCTGTACTGCACGTTCTGTAAGTCGATAGGACATGATGATAGGGATTATAGGGCCTATGATCTCATGCATGAAAGATCAAGAGACATATACAAGATTCAAGGCGAAGTACAGCAAGAAGGAAACACTATGCAGTATAATTCCCCAGGGAGAGGAAACTTCAACCCTCATTGTGGATTCAGAGTACGAGAATGAGGAGGAGGTATGGGTCAAGGTCAAGGATGGATCATCTGTTATAACTGCGCGTAGCCAAGACACTTGGCAAGGGACTGTCAGAACACTTGCACCACTTGTAGTTACTGCAACTCATTTGAACATGTCATAGAAGACTGTACTGCACTGTTAGCCAAGCTTCAGGAGAAACGAGGAGGAAACCAGAAAATACAACTAATCAAAGAAGAACCTCGCGAAGCAGGTCCCAGAGTCGTTGTTATCACTAGAGGAGGAATTGTTACAGGACAAGACAGAATGACCCAAGGAAATACTATAGAAGAATCAGGAGTCATGAAAGTTGCAGAGAAGACACAAACTTGTGATGCAAAGAAAGAAAAACAAATGTTTGAGGAGGCAAGAAAATAATTCAGGGGAGATCAAGGTTCTTCATCAAAGACATGACCAGAAGTAAGAGAATGTGGAATTCCTCTGGAATTCAATCAGTCTACTCTGCCAAAAGAAGGAAAAGAGGTAAGCAAGTTCATGGAATTGTTATATACTTGCATTAATTCGATTTAGGATGAGAGCCATGTACAAGAGCTACAAAATTTAATGAGACAGTACGAGCTAGGGAAGGTAGACCCCTTACTAAGTAGAGAAGTACACCAAATATGTAAAAAGAGGAGGAAAAATAAAGAATTACACCTGAACGCTCAAATTGGAGAGTATGATATAGACTATGTGGTCCTTGACTTAGGGTCGAAGGTCAACGTCATGACGAAGCAGACCTGGGCACTGATGGGAAAACTTAAGTTGATCGATTCCCCTATCAGGATTAGGATGGCCAATAAACAAGATGTGAGCCCCTTCGGAAGATTGGAAGATGTCCATGTGGACATTGACGGGGTCAGAACATTTGTGGACTTCTAAGTCATTGAGATAGTTGATGAAAGTTGTCCTTACCCCGCGTTGTTAGGAATTGATTGGTATTTCAATAATTCCATTGTGGTTGATTTAAAGAAAAGACGAATGAGGTTTGAAGGTGATGGCCTTAGGGTTATCTCACCTTTGGATCCTGACGAAGTTCGCAGATACACAGAGCCCATCAGAGAAGAAGACTGTGCATATGAGCTAGAAAACATATACAAATTGACAGCTAGACAGCTAGATTACATTAATCCTACAGCAGATCGAAACTTGAGTTGGCGAAGTGATAGTGTGTGTTCATCAGACTCTGAAGAAGCATTGGAGAACTGCCAGAACAAAATGTATGAAGTATCTACAAGGAGATGTGCTAGATTAACCAGAGAAGTTCGTTGGATCGGCACAACAGTAAGTAACTTACCCACCTTTGATGGTCTAAATCATTTAGAAACATTCTTGTTGAACTTTGAAGAAAGTATACCAACCCAACAAAGATTGTTGGCAATGGATGAGGCCTTGAAAGAAACACCAGCAAGATGGTGGGGGACACACAAAAACAACATTACAAACTGGATACAATGTTGCACTTTGATGACAGCGCGGTTCTCAGAGCAAATAGAAGGCTATGAATTTAGGTACATAGTTCAAAGTTGTCTGAAGGACCATGTGCGCAGTTGCGAGGAATCCTGGAGAAACATTCCTCAAGAGCAATGGGTGCACAAATTCATTAACACACTGGACACAACCCCTATCAATTGGTATCTTCAAGCAGAACTGAGCCTCATTACTATAGATTGGGAAGGTATGACACAAAATTTTGTAACTACCTTCTTATTCGAAAGTCAATATCCTACATTGGATCAAGTATTACATATTGTAAGACAAAAAGTATTTGAGGAAGCACCTAGCCTCCCTTTGGAGCAAGAAGAGGATGAATGGACTGCGCCTCTTCAGAAACTGCAAGGCTATTACAATATCAATGTTGATGAAGAAGATGATCCTAGGAAGGTGAACATCGTCAAGACAGAAGGCCAAAGAGACATAGAAGGACTAGGAGTTGAGCTACCTTTCATTGGAAATCTGATCAAGATCAAGAAAGTCAATATTGGAACAAAGCAAACACCTAAGCTTGCCAATGTTGGAGATTATTTGGATGTTGCTACTATTGATAAGATTACAGAGTTACTGCATGAGTATCAGGACTTGTTTCCAACCAAGTTCACTGATATGAAGGGAATTAAAGGACCTATGGGAGAGATGAGGAACCCTTTGAAACCAGATGCTAGACTAGTCAAATAGATACCCTATAGATTGAACCCCAAATATAAGGAAAAAGTGAAGATTGAACTAGACATAATGTTAGAAGCATGAATCATAGACCATGTTGAAGAGTCAGAATGGATAATCCCTATGGTGGTGTAGGATAAGAAGATTGGAGAAATCAGGATTTGTGTAGATCTCAGGAAGCTAAATGATGCATGTTTGCATGACCCATTCCATATGCCATTCACTGACGAAGTGTTAGATAATGTAGGAGGATGGGAGGTATATTCTTTTACAGATGGATTTTCGGGAGACCATCAGATTAGGATTGCCAAGGAAGATCGCCATAAGACCACATTTGCAACATAATGGGGATCCTACCAGTATACAGTGATGCCATTTGGATTGAAGAACGCCCCAACCATATTTTCTAGGATGGTGGTCGAAGCATTCAAGGAGTTTCTACATAAATTTCTAGAAGCATACTTTGATGATTGGACTGTTTTTAGTTTATTGAAAAATCATATTGAATGTCTAAGGCTAATGTTGGACAAGTGCAGGCAATGTCAGATTGCCTTGAACCTGAAGAAGTGCATCTTATTTTCACCCTTTGGAGTGTTAATAGGCCATATTGTATGCAAGAAGGGATTGCCAGTAGACCCATCTAAGATTTTCATTATAGTTTATTTTCCCCCTCCTACTTCAGTCAAACAACTACGCACTGCGCAGGGACATACTGGATATTACATGAAATTCATTTAAGGATATGCATAGATTACAGCACCCATGGAGAAGCTTTTGAAGAAAGACTGTCAATTTCATTGGACAGAAGAATGTCAGCAGATCTTTAACACGCTGAAACAGAAAATGGTTACTGCAGCTATTCTAGTTTTCTCATATTGGAGCAAGGAATTTCATGTGCATGTTGATGAATCTTCTATTGCATTAGGAGTTGTGTTAGCACAGCCAGGAGAAGGATACATTGATCACTCGTTATCCTTTGCTAGCAGGACGCTATCAACAGTCGAGATTAATTACACCACTACTGAGAGAGAAGGGTTAGCCATGGTGTATGCACTGCATAAGTTTCGCCACTACTTGTTGGGAACACACTTTAAAATGTTTACTGATCACTCTGCACTGAAATACCTAGTCAACAAGCCAGTGTTGGGGGGAAGAATATGTAGATGGATTTTTCTATTTCAGGAATATGACTTTAAGATCGTGGTAAAACCAGGAAGGATGAACAAAGGACCTGACCACTTGTCGAGGTTGGAACATGGAGAAGAGCCTACTAGCTTGGAGGATACATTGTCGGATGCACAGCTACTAGCCATTAGAAATATTGATGACCACTTCGCAGAAATAATCCAGTTCCTGTGAACAGGAATGGCACCTAGTGAGTATACAATCACCCAGAAGAAACAGTTGGTAGTTTGCGTTGCAGACTTTTCACTTATAGCTAGACAGCTATACAAGATGGGACCTGATAAGATATTAAGGAGGTGTGTTATGGAAGCAGAAAGACCATTAATCCTCACAGAAGCACATGAAGGCATCGCAGGAGGACACGATGCAAGGAAAGAAACAGCGCAGAAGGTTCTTAGAGCTGGCCTTTGGTGGCCTACCTTACACAGAGATGCTAAGGATTATTCCAAAGCCTGTGATGTATGCCAAAGAGTTGAGAAATCATCCAGAAGAGATGAAATGTCATTAGCACCCCAACTAACCTTACAAGCCTTTGAGAAATGGGCCATTGACTTTGTGGGACCTATAAACCCACCAGGGAAGCATTTAGGAGCTAGATACATAATCACTGCGACAGAGTACTTGACCAGATGGGCCGAAGCAATAGCAGTCAAGGAATGTAGTGCAATGACAGTTGTGCGCTTCATATTTGATGATATCATAACCAGGTTTGGATGCCCAAAGACTCTCATGAGCGATCAAGGTACACATTTTATTAACAAGACCATTGAAGCCTTGACTGAGGAATTTGAAGTTCATCATCAGAAGAGCACACCTTACCACCCACAAGCGAATGGGACAGTTGAAGCATTCAACAAGATCTTAGAAACAACACTGACGAAGGTTTGCAGTGTGAACAGGGATGACTAGGATTTAAGAGTACCAGCAGTACTGTGGGCCTATAGAACCACTTGCAAGAAGCTAACCATGCAGACCAATTTTAATTTGGTTTATGGTCTAGAAGCAGTTGTCCCCATGGAATACTTAGTTCCTAACCTAAGGATCACAGTATTTACGGATATGGATGACACTGGTGTTGTTCAAGAGAGGCTTGCGCAGTTGGTTGAACTTGAAGAAGACGGGTTTATTGCAGGATTCCATCAGCAAATTCAGAAGGAAAGAGAAAAGGCCTACCATGACAGACACATCAAGAAGAAGGCAGTTAAGCAAGGTGACTTGGTATTGGTATATGACAGTAAGTTCATGAAGCATATAGGAAATTTCAGAATGCATTAGCTTGGGAAATATGAGGTCGCCTATGTTACAGAAGGAGGAGTTGCGTAGTTGAAAACTTTGAATGGAGAATGGAACGAAGGATTAGTGAATGTGAGCTGGTTGAAAGTGTATTATAACAACCAGTTGCCTCGCAGCTCCCAGTAAAAGCATGAGGAAAAGGGTCTAGGTACCAGGTGCAGTTGAAACTGGGTACCAGACATAGAAAAGACAATCTGCATAAGGAAGGGAGGAATCGAGCAGAAAGAAAAGGCTGCCCTACATAGTCTGAAGTCGAAGCAAAACAAAAATTTCAAATCTTAAGTGCCTCAAAATGAGTCACAAGTGAGTGTTGGGGGCCTATTGGCCCTTGGGTATGGAAGTACGCAAAGATTAAGGTAGAAAAGGCAAAATGTGAATTGAGCGAAAGACACAATGACTGATACTGGGTTGAAGTGACCAAAAGAGAAGAAAAGACGGAGCGAAGTTTGAGAGAACAAGTCGTTGGACGAGGAGATCGAGGATGACAGATCAACAAGGAAGAAAGATCGTGGACAACTCAGCAAGTGGAAAAATCCACCATTGGATGCTTTGGAGAACCGCGCGAGAAGGAAGGAAAGATAGGCTAGCGAAGCCATGAAAACGCAGGTCAAGTTGACCTAGGGTTTTAGACACCTAGGGTTTTGGTATCTAGGGTTTTGACACTTAGGTCTCGGCCTAAGGTTGTCGGTGAGCTATTGTAATGTATAAATAAGAACCTAAATGAGGGAAGAGGGTTAGTTCTAGTTTTACATTGGCATGAGTGATTATTGTGGTGTGAGAGAGAAGTGTTAAGTGTAAGAGCCTTATGGTATTGTAAGATCTTTAGCTGGGTGCGTAGATCAATCCTGTAGCTGGGTGCGAAGGAAGGAGAAAAAGAGAAGGAGAGAGAAGAAGAGAAGATCTGCAAGCTAAGAGCGTAGATAGAACTGTATGCTTTCATCCAATATATTATAAAGCACAATTGTGTGGACGTATCCCTAGAGAGAGGGTGAACCACGTATATCTCATGTTATGTGTGATTGATGTTGTGTTCTTTGTCATTTGATATGTTGCTATTGTGATAATGTGTTAGATTTGAGATATAACTTGCGCAGTAGGTTGTGGGAAGATAAAGAATACTAAGTTGATGTGTGTTGTTTCTTTGAATCCACTTTGCATTCCTTCTGGTTGTAGACACTTGTGTCCTCCAACCCCCTATAGCTACCTCGGGTGAGATTGCATCTGCCTCGCAGGTGTTGCCGAAAGGGCCAGTAGATAGGGCTTGTTGGTGCGCTCTTGAGTATTGAACCCTAGATTTTCCCCTGTGCCAACACCGAGAATCCTCGTCATTTCTATCAGGTCGGGTTCATTTTTCAAATGATCAATGATTCTATGTGCCCCTTCTAGCAAGAGAAATATCCTTCTCTGTGCCTCTGTTGTCTCTTTCGCTCTGATTTCTTCCCTAGCTCTGAGGACCTCTTGGGTCAACTACTCTATCATTTCCACCTATTCATCCATACTCATGGCTTTGAACCTGGTCATATTTGGGTTGGCCATTCTCTGTACCACCTCGTTCCAGTCATGGGTGCACTCTGTGAAGATTTTTTCCTCAAAATTATCATGAGCGTACGGCCAACAAGATGACACCTGCGAAGCATGTTGGAGGACCAAGCCTTTAAGGTTGTGCTTGTGGAATCAGCCTGTCGGGAAACTGAAGTCCAGTTGGCTAAGCCCTTTTTTTTTGGCTTGAGCAGTATCCTTCACCAGATAAATCCCCACATGGAAACTGTAGGGTATGAAAGCTTGCTTCTTGTCCTTGACTAATGTGGCGTTGCAGCCCTACAGGATAGTCTGATAGCATATGTCTCCCACAATGAGCCCATCTGGGACATGAGAAGGTAAGAGATGTGGTTCTATGGTGGCCCCAAACACCCTAATGTAGGTTGAGCATTCGTCTAAATACCAGTGACCTACCTTTGCTACCATCTTCTTGGTTGCTGCGTATAATCTTGGGCATTCCTTCTTAAAAATAATAAAATAAATGTGTTCAATGAATTCATTGCAAATGAGTGCGTAAGATTTTTTGTACCTATTCTCCCATAGTATGTTGAAGTAGATGTGGACCGGGAGCTCCACAATATGTCATCTTAAATTCATGTCGGCGAAGACATTCCTTGCACACATGATATCGAGCAGGTACGAGGCCATGTAGAAAGTGGGTGCTTCCCCTTCTTTCAGCGTCTGAGCTTGTTGCACATGCTCAGTTTTTTAGAAATTATTGCTCCCCAGTTGAAGCTTCTATCGGATATCGCCATTGTGTATGCCAAAGGCATCCATGCTTATGAAAAATTGGAGGAGTCATTTTCTCCATATAGTCGACAGATGAGAGCCATCAAATAGATGTATGGCTCCCTCAGTTTAATCATTCCATACCATCCATTTCTCTGGTTAGTGAAATTCTTGTCCTCCTTCCACCATGAGGCCATCAATTAGATGGTGTCATGGAATTCATAGAACTCCACCATGAAGTATTTATGGGCTTCTGTCGAGAGGAAAACTTTGACACACCCGCCATTCTCATCATTGATCAAGCACTTATGCATGTCTGTATGGTCGATCAGCGATTTTAGAACCTCTATGCAAGGGAAAATCAGGGTTATGTTGGCCACCATGTGTAAATATGAATTTTGTATGTTCGGGAACACCTGGTCATTGAGCACCCTTATGTCTAGGTCGTTGTGTGGGATATACTTTGGGTATTCTTCTCAACTAATTTTGTTGAAGAGATCCCCCCACTTTGGGAGAATTACTTTGGATCTGGTGCTTGCTTTTGTATCATCGAAGGCCGAAGGCTAGACAAAATATTTATTTGTTGATGTTTTAATGATCAGCTTCGCCCTGGGATCATACTCCAACTGCCTTGCGGTCCCCGGAGAAGAACCTTCGCCTGTTTAAGCTTGGGTGCTCTCAGGGAGCGTCTGGTGATTGGCTTTCTCAGTGACATCTTACCTGCAGCTATAACATAGTTTAGAGACTACAAGAAAATTGGATGCATGTATATAAATGATGACCAACGAATTAACAAACTTGAACACATACCTCTGCAGCTTGTTTAACCTAGTTTTGATCAAATGAGGGTCAGTATGGATTCGAGACGCATGCTTTTCTCTTTCAGATGCTCTAGAATTAAAACTTGTGTGCGGAATGAATTTGTTCAAAACCGTTCTATAGATTTAAAAAGGGATGAACTTACCTTATCGCATCAGCCATTCAATTCAGGTTATGAGTGTAATTTCATTAAAACTGCCGCCAGTTCTTCAAAGATATTTAAAATTAAATTCATCGTGGGTTGACGGCGTAGGCCCCGGTGGTAATGTGGTCTATCGGTGATTTCAAATTGTTTTTGTCTAATCGTCGAACGAGGTAGCAACAAATGTGGGATCGGGCATTAACTGGTATATTAAATGTCCAAAACTGATCGTATCTTATGCCACAAACATCCCATCATTTTGCTTGTTCAGTTGGTGGATCGGGGTTGGGATTGTTCTTAAAACATTTTCGTTGATATCTCCTTGCAAAAGCTTTGACGCCAATCGATCTTGTTGTACAGAGCTAAAGTGAAAAATCTGACTAGGAGACGTGACCGGGACCCAGGGAACCTTTAAATGACTCGGGATGAAACTAGGTCGTACAACCCCCTTACGTGGTAAAGACACATGGCATTTAAGACCAGTGACATCATTTGCTTGTGTTAATCAGAATCAAGATGTACTTTAAGCTATACATTCTAAAACCCAATCCTATCTTGTCGACGTCGAAAAGTATCAAGGATCGGCAATCGGCGATAAACCTACCCAAGTGCTCTCGGATCGACTCTCTCGAAAAAGTCTCGATGTCAAAAATGCATCGAGGATCGCCAATCAGTAATATGTTTGTAGCAGAAAAAATTATTGTTGTAACCTTTCTAGATTTCCCCAACCCCGATAAAGTTAAAGTGCATCGATCATCGGCTATCGGTAATTTCTTTGTGTCCTTCTTTAATGTCTATCCTCCGCATATTTTGTTGATGTCGAAGGGCATCAGCTATCTCCTGAAACTTCGTGTGAATAACTTACGCAAACCAACTCCGCCTTCTGTCCATGTCGATGGGGATTGGCACTTGGCGATTGTTGTAACTATGTGGTTCCTCTACTTGCTTGAATCTTTACCGACGTCGAACCTAAGCGCATTAGGTGCAGTGTTTAGTTGTCGAATCGTAATTCAAGTGTCAATTTCTTTTAGACATGAAGTTTCACAAGTTCAAACAAACTTGACCTAATGATAAGAGTCATGAAACAAAACAAAGATAATGCATTTCCCAAAGTCAAATCGATTCAAACAGTGAAGAAAACAAGTGGTGCCCAAAAGTGATAGAATTTCATCAGGCTTTTAGGGTGTGTTGAGCTCTCAACAGGACCCTCATTTCCTTCTATCCATTTGTTATATATTATCTTCCCTTTTGGATTCTGTAAAGCCTTTTATATAGTGAATCAGCTTACCAATTATGTTCCCAATAAATGTGAGAGAACTTGATTGTACTGAATGAATTGGCTAGTTCTCTAATTATGTCCTTCCAACCCACTAAAGAGATGACTTGTAAATTTCCTCTGCAGTTCAACCAATCAATAACTATTATTGAGTCTCCATAGACCTGTAGAGTATCAAGATTAAGGTCACCCAAACACCAAGCAATTCATCCCTTATGTTTGTACCTGGACCGCAATTGATAGTCCATTTGTAAATAGTATTGTAGGATCATTTAATCACTCCCCCCACCCCACTCTGCAATCCATTTGATTGGGTTTCACCATCAAACCATCCAAGTGTAGGTAGAGCATGACAGGGCAGCTTGAAAATTCTGGGACAAAACTCTTTCTGAGTACCTAAGTAACTATCCAATTTCCCCATTGACTTATAAACAACCGAATGGATAGAAGGGATTCCATTTTCAAATATTTTATTATTTCTCTCCAACCAAATAAATCAGCAAACCAAGGAGGGAAGAGTAATGTAATTCCGCTCCTTTTTAAGCCAACTGTCAAAACATGTAAATAAATTATTACCTTCCCAAGAAGAATTTATTTTAATTCCACTTTTTATCTTACTCCATACTTGTTGTGTAAAGTTGCATTTAACCAGTAGATGCAACATTGTCTTCGAGTCCCTTGAACATAAATGACAAATATTTGGTCCTTCCTATCCTTTTTTTTGTAGATTATCCTAAGTTGAGATTTTATTTTCCACGACTAGCCAAGTGAACATTCTAATTTTTAAATTTATTTCCCATGACCACATATTCCTCCTCCATCCTCCAATAGGTTGCTACCAAAGTGTTTTTGCTAGAGCACAGTAAACATTTTTTACTGTTAAGAGACCTGAATTGTCACCACCAGTCCAAATTAATTCATCTTATTTGGTCTGACTTTGTACCCTTGTACCAATTAAAACCCTACAAAAGAAATCCCATTCAAGTTCCAAATCACCCACAATTTCTATCTCAGTACTATATTTCCATTTTGCAGTTATAAACCTCGGTTTGTTCATACCTCTAGCCTGATAGAGGTATCTAATATTTTTGCGCTTTAAGGCAACCTGGAGATCTTGAGAAATCAAAGAAGAAATCCCCAAGCCCATGATTCTATATTTCCCAATTAAAACCGAATGTCTATTCCCAGGACTCCAACTTAACTCCTACAAATAAATCCTCGGACTCAACAACCTATCGTTGTCTAATCATAGAGGAGAATCATGAAGATGCAACTTCCAATCTCCCTCCCAAGCAATTCATCTCCTTCAAGTTTCCTTTCCTTCACTATGATTCAGTTTTTATCAAATGTCATCTAGTGTGTTTTTAGTCATTACTTTGCCTCTTAATCCTATCAAACGAGTCTCTTTTGAATCATTTTTGTGCTTTTTGTATGCCTGGTTTCCCACCCATGGGCAGGAAATTATCTTTAGACTTCAGAGGCTCAATTTCCCTTTCAAGGGTGGGCTTGGACTGGTACTTTTTTCCTCCTTAGGACTGATAAGAGGGAAGGCTCTTTACAGGCAACCCTGACATATTTTTTATGTATTTTTTCTTTATAATATTCATAAGCCCTGGAACTTACAAAAAAAATAATGCTTAAGAACAACACCCTCAGTCGTCCAAGATAATTTTCTGCAATAGATTTCAACAAGTTAAGGTTGACTTGTGGCATGAACAGCAACCCTTATTGCCTTACATCTTCATGCATTCACCCGCTCTGATCCATACTTCTTTGACTCCATTTTCCAAAGGTTCGATTAGGCACTTGGTCTTGGGGTTTTCCACCTTCATCTTTTTTTCTCACACCATTCACTTATCCATCTATACTACAACCATTCATTTTTCTTAGGATTACTCTTCACCAAATCACCTTGAGCCTCCACTCTATAGCCTTAGAAATCATATCCTTAGGGAAGCCCCCCTTCAGTTGGAAAAGCTCCAACCAAAAGTGAGAGGAACAGATAATGTGGTGATAGTGGATAGCCTTCCTAAGTTGCACAAGACTGCCCCTTGATGTTTGGGACTTTACATCATATAGGGGCACTAGATTTTGCTATAATAGGCCCCTTTCATTGAGAAACTTCATAAAGTTTATGCATCAATAAGCTAAAGAAAAGAAGTAGAAAGCATCTCAAGTGAAGGATTTTATCCATTTCAAATTCATTAAGTTCGAGGAGGAATCAAATACCACCAAAGTCTTCTTCGTGTACTATGCACGTAGGTTAGGCCCAATATATGATTGAATCGGATATAAGTTTGACTTTATAAATCCGATCAATGCAAATGTAAATTTTAATGATTCTTTTGAATTGCAATCAATGTATGAAAGGGTAAAAGGTAGGCAAAAAGTCGAAAAGGAAAGTGAAGAGACACTTTTATAACTCCTTGGATATATATATATATATATATATATATATATATATATATATATATATATATATATATTGGTATTCAACGAATTGTAAAGGGATATTTTTTCCAAGAGGAACTTGAGAGAATGATTGTTTAGTCCAAGTTTCAAGCTCTCATTGGATGAATATAATATACTCAACACATATTTGGGGTGAATAATCATGTATTTTGTTTGTTGCTTAACTTCATGGCTAATATGTGAGCATTTGTTTGTTTGTGAATATGTATTCATTATGTTTACATTTCCTATCAATCTTGCCTAATGCACAATGGGTTAGTGAATGTACAATACTATATTTATTGGTTTGTGTGAATATAGTAAATTAAGGACTACAAAATAATAGAAATGTGTATTTCAATATCTAAGCAACTTCTTTGATTCCACTACTTGAGCTTATATTTCAATTATGTTATTTTAATTCTATAATTTTGTTTATGTACTCAAACACTCTAAATGAACCTTATTCTAAAAACACATAAAAATCATACAAAAAACCAAAAATGGTAAGCTAGTGCCATGAGTTGGAGGAATCATCTCAAGAGTGGAGACTATGATTTGGATGTCTTCATCAAATGAATTCCATGTGGAAGTTGAATCAAGAAATTTGACTGTATCAACAAATTAGTGCTATGAGGGCCTCCCTTTTATGGAGTATAGAGAAGGGGGCCTAAAATCTCAGAAATCCTTGAGCGAGCGAGAACACCAACCAGAGGATACCCTATCTTTGAGAGGTGGAGAAATTACCCAACCTACATTAGAGAAACAAAATTCAATATGTTTCTTATAAAGATATTTTTTATAGAATCTTCCCTTTCACCTTCATAGGGAGAGCATCCACTTGGTTCTATAACTTACCTATGTTCTATTCATAATTGTCAAGAATTTGAAAGGATGATTAAAACCCTGAAGCTCTTTCATTGCAATTAACCAAACAAAAAATTCAACCTAAAGAGAAAATTCAATATTTCAATACAAAGATCAAATCTTTTACTACGTATCCTAGAAGCAAGCAAGCCTCCATCTCAAATTACCTTGGATTTTCACCTCAATGCGCTCGATGCCACAGTAGTTGGCATAGCTGATGGAAAATAAGGATGATAATGAACAAAGGAAAAGTGTAGTTCCTGATAGAGCTCAACAAGGGAATACCCCTCCATGGAATATAGTATTTAACTAAGATACATGAAAAGGATGGGTATTTAACCACCAACCTCTCCTAATAAAGAGAGATGGAATCCAAGATTTACACATAACTTATGATGAAGCCATTTAAATAAAAGGAGATGTCGTCACTACAGGTAACCCCATCTTTAAACACGACTCCTCTACACAATATTCCCCAAAAGAACCTTGGCATTACCACAACCAACTACCAATACCAATACAAACAAGAGTGATATTCGCCCCAAACATGAAGAATTGCATAGAATCTTACAAAACATGCTAACAAAACTTTTATTTATAAAGGAGGAGCCTCAACAAGTAGGAGTTTTAGTACAATTAGAACAAAGAAACTACCAATGCCTTGGTGAGTTCCACAACCTCTACTTTAGTAAACAATCATAGTGCTCTAGATGAGGTAGCCATGGAATACTAGTGCATTACACGAAAATCCTCATATTGAAAAACAATTCCCTCAATTCTTAAATGATTCGTTTATTTTCACATAACAAAGCAATGAAGGAACCAACCAACTAGAAGCGGAACTTGAAAATCCAAACCCAGTTCCCACAATTATTATGGTGCTCTATGATAATTTTGTCTTTGCTAACACTAATTTATGAAGAGGAGGATGGGGAGGATAAAAACGAAACAAAGGAAATACATGTGGGACAAGGGTGGAATGGTTATCCACCATGCAGCATGAATAAGAAGCAAGCAACTCTCGATACACCACCTAACCTTCTATGGCAAGGATAACCCACTTGAACTCTCTTCCTCCTCCAAAATTGGATATAATATCGTAGAAAATATGAAGAAAACCAAAGCTAACATCTCCATGCATGACCTTTTAAATATAAATGACCAACAAGAGTTACTATTGAAATCTTTGAAAGAAGTGGTCAAACATGATGTTTATAGGGTGGTGGAGGACTCTAGACGGTCAGCCTCCATCCTAAAAGTGCTAAATGCCACAATGATTACTCTAATCCCCAAAGAAAATGAAGCAAGGACCCACGACCTGTACAGACCCATAGCTTTATGCAATGTGGTCTACAAGATAATTTCCAAAGTCATAGCCAATAGATTGAAACCCCTCCTACCCACACTGATTTCACCAGAACAGGCAGGCTTTGTGGAAGGATGACAAATCATGGATAACATCATCCATGCCCATGAGCTAATCCACACCCTGCAAATCCAGAGGAGAGGGGGGATGATAATACAACTTGACCTAGCAAAATCCTATGACAAAATTAGCTGGCACTACATGGTCAAGACTTTGGAAGCCTTTGGCTTCACCCAACACTGGATCAGCTGGATTGTCAGCCTAGTCTCAACAACAAGTTACTCGCTCCTAATAAATGGAGCCCTAGCCAAACCCTTTTGGCCTACTAGAGGCATCAGACAAGGAGACCCGCTATCCCCCTTCATGTTCATCCTGATGATGGAAGGTCTCAGTCGAAGCATAAAAAGCGCAACAACAACATGAGAAATAACAGGGATCAAACCTTTCGAAAACTACCCTACACCCACACACCAACAGTTCATGGATGACACCTTACTCCATGGCACACCCACGGTCAAGGAAGCAAAATCCTTTAAAATAATCTTAGAAGAGTTTGGGGAAGCCTCAGGAGCCGAAATAAATCATTCCAAGTCTATGATCTACTTCTTCAACACCAACCCTGCAATCCAAAGAAACCTGGCAAATATTTTGGGGTTTGAATTCAAAACACTCCCAACCAAATACTTGGCCATCCCCTTGACAGACAGAGCATACAAAATGGCAACATGGGAAGGAGTGATCAACAAGCTATAGTAGAGGGTGAAAAATTGGACGTACAGATCCCTCAACCTAGCGAGGAGACTTATATTGACCAAGATGGTTCTGCAATCAATTCCAACCTATATGATGTTTGTATTTCCTGCCCCCAAAGGAATACTACAAAAAATAAGAACCATCCGAAGGGACTTCCTATGGAGATGAGAGGAAACAAAGAAAAAATGGGCCCTGGTGGCCTGGGAGAAGGTTTGCAAACCAAAATGAAAAGGAGGACTGGGGCTACAAGACCCACAAGTAACCAACGAAGCCTACGGGGCAAAAACTGGTGGCGATGGGTCAAAGAAAAATCTACCCCGTGGGAAAACCTCTGGAAGGCCAAGTATGCCCCGAACATAAACGACCAGGATCGAATTCATTTTATGGGCACCAGGGAGGGATCAGCCATCTGGAATCTAGCTTGGTGCAACAAAAACTAGATCCAGACACACATCTTTTGGGAAGTGAGGAATGGTAAAACAACCAGATTCTAGGAGGATGCCTAGCAACAGGAACCCAGAATGGAAAATCCAGACAGGGAGGAACTCCAACAGGACATGACCGTGCAAGGGAAAACCAAAGTCCACCACAACTGGAAGCAAGAAATAGATTGCAACAGATGGAGAATCTGGGACAATCTCAATTCACAAAATAGAGACCGGACTGCAACAATCGTGAAAGAGGTGGAGGGGGGACTGGGGAAAAGGAAAATTGCAGTCTCGAAAGAAGAGGACCAATTAAGATGGGGCCAAAAAAATGGCAGGGAATTCAACTTGAAAGAAGCCCAACATTACATCGCAGACCAGGACCAAGAAGACCCAACGCAATAATGGGATAATCTTTGGAATAGCCCCCAGTGGAAAAAAATAAAAATTTTCAAATGGTTAGTACTTCACAACTAAATTCTAACCTAGGAAAACCTAAGGAAAAGGGGCTTCATAGGCACATCATGGTGCCACCTCTGTCAAGATAAGGAAGAAACAATGAATCATCTCCTCGATGAATGTAACTACACAGCAGAGATCTGGGACTGGGCGGCAGGTATATTTCGACAGTCTAATAGGACCCGAGGTAACATCTGTGCAACCCTCAACAACTGGAATGAGATTTACAACGAAAATGAAGATGTGAACCTCTGTTGGATTCTCATTTCGGGGATGATCATATGGGCAATATGGAAAGAAAGGAACCGGCACATCTTCAGGAATGAAATCCTTTCGGAAGGGAAACTCAAGGAAAAAATAATCTCCTTGACAAGAGAAACAGTGCAGAGCCACAACTGCTAGACTGGAAAAGCGTAACTCGCAGGCCAGGACTCCCGAGTCCTAGAATCTTTTCACCTAAAAGACGGGCGCAACTGCACACAAGTAAGGCAACCATCACAACTCCAAGTAGGTGAGCGCAACTGGAATCCCCCTCCAATAGGGTCCCTCAAGTTGAATTTCGACAAGGTGGAAAAAGGGAACCCAGGCATGACAGGAATGGGAGGGGTAATCAAGGATAGTGGGGGTAACATAATCCAGTTGTACACCAGGAGTATGGGAAAGTCAACCAACAACGTAGCAGAATTCGGAGCCCTGGATATTGGCCTCGAGATTTTAAGCCGTGAAAGGATGACAAACACTATCATGGAAGGTGACTCCACTCTAGTAATCAACACGATGAAGAGACTCCAAAATGGCACTAGAGTGGGCAAAGTTCAGAGACACTGGCGCTTGGCACACTCCCTGCAAAAAATCCAAGAGCATTTGCAAACGATGAACACAGTGGAGTTGCGCTGGGTACGCAGATCAGTGAATGACCTGGTGGACAGAATCGATAATGAAGGGGTTAACAAGGAAGGACCAGAGCTAGACACTACCTGAGAAACATCTTGAATGGTCACTTCAGAACGAACTGCATACAACTAGCGACAAAAAACAATGACGACAGCTTAAGTAAGGAAGGTCACATCGAGGAGGAAGGTGCAAGGCCAATTGGCGGGCACGAAGAATCCATGAAGAATATTCCTTCCCATCACTCGACCACAAGTTACAATGCAAGCTCAGACCACACAACAGACGGGGGTACGGAACTAAGGTCACGTCAATAGGAAGAAGTGCAGGGTTAGTGCGTGGGAAAGTATAGATGGTAATCAGCAGTTTGCAAATGACATAGGAAAAAAGGTGTTACCATGGACCAGTATGGATACACCTCACCCAAGCATAGGTACGGGGAGTAGCACAGTTGGTTACACAACGAGCAGGGGCAAGGGTCAGCGCAGGGATAACGGTTGGGTCATCATGATCACACATACCGAGACAGGGAAAAAGGACGGGAAGGACCACCTCTACGGGCAGACCATGATTGCTAGGATGATTCTGCAGCAGAGGAAATCCCATAAGAGAAGAAGCACCAGGAATAGATGCGGATAGGAAAAGTGCAACTACAGGAGCTACCACAAAAACAAGGGCTGGGAAAGAAGGAACCCCTGTGTAGATAGGAACAGGAGGAGAACTCAGAGAAAAAACCGCCACAAGCCAGTCGGGATGGTGCGTATGAAGAGAATGCACAGCAAAAGAAACCCCCAGAGGAAAGAATCTTCGACAAGCCCTAGGAGGGTTTCAAGGATGGAGCAAGCGGACAGAGATGCCAAAGGCACCTTTCATACGCTAGTCGAACCGAAGGGAAAAGCGACCATCACCCGGTGGGAGAAGGATATCAAGGCTAAACGCAAGGGCAAATCTTGGGAGGAACTGATTCAGGAAGCGGAGTGGATAACGGAACCAAGGGCCACACAGCCCAGAGAAACCCTCTACCACAAAAGGGTGGAGATGGCGTGGCGAACAAAGATGTTAATAGGAAAAGTGAGCTCAAAAAGGAAAGACGTTATCCTGAAGGATAACAATGACCACAAAAAAATGCTAAAAGAAATCTTGAGTTGTCTCAACAACCTAGAAGCCAGTGCAAAATGACTTGTTGAGGACCAGAAGGAGAAGATGGAGCGAGTGGCAACCCAATTTCACCTATACTTGCGGTACGTCCATCATATGGACATCACGCCAGCTGACAGGAATGGAGCACCAGTACGTATCAGAAAGACGTGCATGGTAGTCCAAAAGGAGGAGAACAAGGACAGGGCGGATGAAGGAAAGAAGCATCTCATCATCCTGGACTAGCTCTTGGTTAGCCAGTGGTGAAGTCATGTTGTTGGGTCAGTCTCAATTTTTGTGTTGTGTTTTTTTACATTTCTATTTTGTTTAGCTTGTCAAAAACTGGATATGGTAGGACTGGGTCGGTTTCCCTAGGTGGTGGTCCATCCATACCCCTCTGCTATCTCAGAGAACAYAACTCTGGAACCCCTAGGTTGGTTTCCTTTTTGGCAGACCAGGGAGTTCCCCTTTTTGTATCATAGCCTTTTTTAGTAATACAGGTACTCWCACTCACAAAAAAAAAAAAAAAAWCTTTGAAAGATCCCCCATGAGCAAGGTGTCCTCCTTAAACAAAAATGTCAAAAAATAATCTAAGTCAAGGATGCATCCCTTTATGTGAACATTTGTTGATGTTTGCAGCATCGGAAAGGTACTTCCACATTGGTTTGTGTCTAACATGTGGAAGTCGTCATTAATATCTCTCAGAACTTTGGAAATTCACTTTAATTAAAGGAATTATTAAAGTGAATGTCATTTTATAATTAATGGAGTTTAATTTAATGAAATTCCTAAGTTTTGGGAATTAGTGAGTTAAATGAATCTTAGCCATTGATATCAAGTGAGGTGATATTTAATCTCAACCATTTATCACTTTGGATATTAGGGTTAGGGTATAGCTCAATATTATAAAAGGTCGCCAAGGTGAGAGGAGAAAACACATTCCTTAAATATCAATTGGAATCAATGACTCATAGAGGGAACAAAGAAGGACTTTTTCTCAAGTACTTGAATCACAAAGAACTGCAATTCAAGGATATCTTGGATAGGTGAATAATGACTTTCACCTAGAGATCTAGGCCAAAGGAGGAGAGACGAAAAGTGTGTAGCAGAAGGATCGGGCCACCACGGACAGCGCGAGTATTCTAACACAGGTCGCGCAGATGATGTGGGTATCAGCATAGAGGTCGTGACACAAAAAGTGTGGGTATCATGATACAAGTCGCGCAGACAGTGCAGGTATCAACATACACGTTGCTTTGTAAACAGCACGGGTATCAGCATACAAGTCGCATAGACAATGCATCTACCAACATACAGGTCACGAAAAGGATGGGTATTTAACCGCCAACCTCTCCTAATAAAGAGAGATGGAATCCAATATTTACACATAACTTATGATGAAGTCATTTAAATAAAAGGAGATGTTGTCACTATAGGTAACCCCATCTTTAAACACAACTCCTCTACACAATATTCCCCAAAAGAACCTTGGCATTACCACAACCAACTACCAATACCAACGCAAACAAGAGCGATATTCACCCAAAAAATGAAGAATTTCATAGAATCTTACAAAGCTTGCTAACGAAGCGTTAATTTACAAAGGAAGAGTCTCAACTAGTAGGAGTTTTAGTACAATTAGAACAAAGCAACTGCCAATTCCTTGGTGAGTTACACAACCTCTACTTTAGTAAACAATCACAATTCTCTAGATGAGGTAGCCATGGAATACTAGTGCATTACACCTAAAGCCTCATAGTGAAAAACAATGCCCTCAATTCTTAAATGATTCGTATATTTTCACATAACAAAGCAATGAAGGAACCAACCAACTAGAAGCGGAACTTGAAAATCCAAACCCAGCTCCCACAATTGTTATGGTGCCCTATGATAATTTTGTCTTTGCTAACATTAATTTATGAAGAGAGAGATGGGTAGAATGAAAACAAAACAAAGGAAATACATGTGGGAAAAGGGTGCAATGGTTATCCACCACCCAGTGGGAATAAGAAGAAAGCAACTCTCGATACACCACCTAACCTTCTATGGTAAGGATAAGCCACTTGAACTCTCTTCCTCCTCCAAAATTGGATATAATATTGTAGAATATATGAAGAAAACCCAAGCTAACATCTCCATGCATGACCTTTTAAAGATCAACAACCAACAAGAGTTGTAATTGAAATCTTTGAAAGACCCCCCATGAGCAAGGTGTCATCCTTAAACAAAAATGTCAAAAAACAATCTAAGTCAAGGATGCCTCCCTTTCTGCTAACCTTTGTTGATGTTTGTAGCATCAGACAGATACTTCCACATTGGTTTGTGTCTAACATGTGGAAGTCGTCATTAATACCTCTCAAAACTTTGAAAATTCACTTTAATTAAAGGAATTATTAAAGTGAATGTCATTTTATAATGAATGGAGTTTAATTTAATGAAATGCCTAAGTTTTTGGCATTAGTGAATTAAATGAATCTTAGCCATTGATCTCAAGTGAGGTGAGATTTAATCTCAACCATTGATCACTTTGGAAATTAGGGTTAGGGTATAACTCAATCTTATAAAAGGATGCCAAGGTGAGAGGAGAAGACATGTTCCTTAGACATCAATTGGAGTCAGTAACTCATAGAGGGAGCAAAGAAGGACTTTTTCTCAAGCACTTGAATCATGAAGGATTGTGATTCAAGGAGATATCGAATAGGTGAAGAAGGACTTTCACCTAGAGATCTAGGCCAAAGGAGGAGAGAGGGAAAGTGTGTAGCAGAAGGATCGGGCTGCCGCAAATAGAGCGAGTATTCTAATGTAGGTCCCGCAGATAGTGCAGGTATCAGCATACATGTTGTGATGCAAATAGTGTGGGTATCGTGATACAAGTCACACAAACGACGCAGGTATCATCATACAGGTCGTGCCACAGACAATGCAGGTATCAACATACAAGTCGTCCAAATAGCAACAGCTACTAGCATACAGGTCACGCAAGTAGTGTGGGTAGAGGTCGCACAAGTTGCATTGTAGTCGTACAAGATCATACAGTGAGCGGATTTTTCCCAGTGGGAAATCCCTTGTAAGCTTGGAGTCATTTTTAATGAAAAGTTGATTTGAAGGGCATAAATATCTATGTGTGTTGTATGAAATTTTGGTTTCCATTTGCTTCCGTTGTCTTGTTTATTTGAGTTGATTATTCTAGTTAGTGTATTTTATTCTATGAAGTAAATCACAAGGTAATAATCTACCTAGGTGTTGGGATTAGAGGAAAAATCAACAACCGTCATTGTTTTAAACCGCAATCTTCACAATTGTCTAGTGGACTCTGCATCTCAACGAATGTGATGCCTTATTCTAAGTGCCAAAAATTGAATTACAAACCGATTAAGTCCAATTTGCAAATCATTTAATTAGATATATCTAAAATGAAGGTTATAGAGGTATTAAAGGATTCTATTATTGAGGTAGCCTCTGGCCCAAGGATTCATCAAGAAGTTGATATTGTTGTTGTGCATATCCCATAGGCTTATGGCATGCTCTTTACCTAACACTGGTCACAAAGTCTGAAACGATATTTTGTTATTGATTGGTCTCACTTATGGCTACCCTAGAAAGAAAAGTGAAATCATATTCGGATAAATAGTGAGAAACCCATGAACTATATTGTGACCAATCTTGAAGAGAAAAATGAACCAATCATACACCTTAACACTGGCCTTGGTATCTTTTTCTTATCGAACCCTCCCATTCTTTAAATACAACTTGAGGATTCCACCCTGCCTCACGTTGAAACTAGTGTTACTCCTCCTTGTAGTGTATTATGGTATCCCTTAACCTCTTGCAACTTTATTTTTATGGGGCCAAATCCAATGCGGGTGCAGAAGTCAGATGCATTCATATTGACCCACACCAAAATTAGGTTATTTTTTCTCTTAAATTTGAATTTATTTGCACAAATAACATTAACGAATATGAAGCTTTAATTTTAGGACTGGCCAAGCCATAGATTTCCAATATCCAATACATGTCAGTATTCAGTGATTCAAAGGTAGTAGTTACGCAAGTTAGAAATAAATGCCATTGTAATTCTCTACATCTATTAAAGTACAATGAAAGAGCCTTAGACCTAATTACCTGTTTTAAATCTTTCAATCACCAATCCGTCCCTTTGGATAATAATACAATAGCGTATTTGTTG
Organism: Picea engelmannii; assembly: GCA_009831015.1. Lineage (NCBI taxonomy): Eukaryota > Viridiplantae > Streptophyta > Pinopsida > Pinales > Pinaceae > Picea > Picea engelmannii. The sequence goes on from ML778287.1 coordinate 277,821, forward strand.
ATTGTTATATTAGCCTCTCTTTCACTAGCCAATGGTTTGCCCACAAATAAATATTCTTTTGAGTTGGCTTGCAGACCTCTTGTGCCTAACAATATCGAAAAGTGGCATGATTTAGATATGATCAACAAATTATTCATTTCTTGACTAACACAAAGACGTTTAAAGGTACCATCGTTGATGACAAGGAACGTGCTAAACATATTTCCAATTATAATGATGAAACTACTCCCTTCCATTCAAATGTAATCCCAAAACAAGTAGTTAGCCTCGAGAAATTCTTCGATCTACAAGAGAGTATGTAAACCAGTCAATACAAAAGCAACCAAGTCCTCAATGGTTACAAAGCAATCAATTTGGAAACTACTCGAGATCCCGAGATGGTCAATCTTGGAATTTGTTGTATTGTTGAAGAAAAACAATGTTATATTAGAGTGCTTAAGGAGTATAAAGACATTTTCATCTAGACCTATGATAAATTGAAGGTGTATGACTCCAAGATAATTCAACATATTGTACCATTAAGACCTAACACGGAACATTTACAACAGCACATGCATCATTCATTTGGGCCCTTCAACTAAAAAGCATTGAAAAATCTCTTAGATGCTCAAATAATCTATCCAATAAGTCATAGTACTTAGGTAGCCAACTTGGCCCTGTTCACAAAAAGAGTGGCAAGATTCGTTTATGTATTGGATTTTAGAAACATTAACAATGCCTCAAAAAAAGATAATTATCCTTTCCCATTTGTGGACCAAAATCTACAATTGGTCACAAGTTCTAAGATGGTGTCTCTAGTGGATGGACTCTCTGGATACAACTAATATTTGGTTTCATTCGTTGATCAGCTTAAAGTTGCATTTACAATATAGTGGGGCACTTATGCCTATCAAAGAATGTCCTTCACATTGATTGACACAAGGGATCCTTTCCATCGAGCCATGGAAATTGCTTTTTGGGGATTAATTAATAATTACATGGATGGCATTATTGTATCTTCCAAACAAACAAAGTTACCAACTTAATGAGAACTGTGACCTCAAAACGAGAACTCTAGTCCAAAAAACCCATATTTTTGCATAAAACATGAAAATCAACCCCCAAATCAAAAAGTGGTGCTACTGGCAGCACCATTTTTTCAAACAGGGTCAAAATTACAACAGTGTTTAAGCATGGCCTTCAAAACTCATACAGTAGTTTAGAAAAACCTTAAAATTAACACCTAAATAAAAAAGTAAAGCTAACTAAAATAAAATAAAAAAATTCTAAACTTTAAAATTATGGCTAATTACGACCTAATTGAAACCATGATAGATCTCTATGCCAAAAAAAAACCCAATATTGGATACAAAATGTTCACTTTAAAAATTTAGTTATTATTATTTTTTCTTAAATTTACATTAAAAAATAAATAAATAAATATGAAAAAATCTTAGCAAATTTTTTTAGTGAAAAAAAAACACATTTAAAAAAATATTAAAAAAAAACATTAAAAAATAAATAAATAAATAAAATTTCCTAAAAAACAATAATATATAGGAAAAAAAAACACTTATAACCTTAAAAAAAAATTAGAAAACTCTTAAAAAAAAACTAAAATTTAAACAAAATATTAAAAAAGGTTCTAAATAAAATAAATAAATAATCCAAAAAAAAATAAAAAACCATAAACTAAAACATTATATCAAAACAATTATGAAAAAACAAAATGGAAATAAAATAGTTTATAAAAATAAATAAAACATATATATAATGAAAAAAAACACTTACCTTAAAAAAAAAACTATAAGAAAAAAAAATTTGTAGAAAACTCTTAAAAAAAAATTAAAAATTAAAAATTAAAAAAACTAAAATTTAAATAAAATATTAAAAAAATTCTAAAATTAAAAAAATAAAATAAAAAAAAACCTAAACTAAAACATTATATCAAAACAATTATAAAAAAATAAAATGGAAATAAAATAGTTTATAAAAAAATTAATAAAAAAATAACATTTTTATATATACAGGTTTCGGTTTTAGTGGACGTTAATCATCATCATATATAAACTATATATATACTAAGTTAAAATATGATGGAGATGGTTGTTGGGGATGTGGGGCATGTTGGGTATCAGGCGTTGCCCCAGCCTCCTGTGGGTCAGGTTGTAGTCATGTGGGGCCACGACCTGGCCCGTCGCCCTAGCCCCCGCGGGTCGGGCCAGGCGTGGTCACGTAGGGCCACGACCTGGCCCGCGGGGGGTTGAGGCGATGCCCAGCATCGCCACCATGGCCCTCACATCACTATATATATATATGAGTTTTTAAAGGTTTTTAATGTAAATTTTTTTATTTTGTTTTTTGTTTTTTTTAGGTTTTTCATTAGATAGTTGCATTAATTTGCCATCATGTCTTCCCATTCTGGCTTGTCATGATCCTTTGCATAACATTATGGATCACAAGTAGCCATGACCTTTAGCATAAGAGCATTGTTGGGGCTCATTACCTCTTACCACAATGCTTTTGTGCTTCCAAAGCATCACCAACATCAAGAGTTGTTGCATACCACTTGGGGCAACGAACATCATCCTTTGAAGGATATGCAGATATACTAGGAACATTTCGAGAAGACTCCCAACAACTACCTCATCATTAAACTCAGCGAAAGTATATGCTCTAGGCATATATAAATCATCGAGGAAAGCAATATAAAAAGAATAAGAAAGAACAAGATGAGTTGAACATGGAGGAGACTTCGTAACATGTTCTCCTCTCACAATCAAATTTTAGATTAGATATGCTTTTAGTTTTCATAGGAGCGGCCTTTGCACTCCCACAATATATTGAAACTATTGTAATTTGTAATCCCCTAGAACAATTTGTAGTCATTTATTGGACATTAATAAAATTATCTTATCTTATCTTCGAAGATAACATCCCTTTAAGTGATCACATCATTGATGGATGAGTCATACAAAGAAAATGTATTTAATTCCTCAATGTAACCAACAAATATGCATTTGTGACTCTCGAGCTCCAGCGGTTTTCTCTTCTCATCAAAAATGTTAGGGTCATAACCCGCACATAGGTAGAACAATATATTCGGATGTAATAAAGGTCAATATTAATAAGGCCTTTCAATAAAATAGAATAAGGCGGATGTAAGAAGACTTGATAGAAGCTTCTGCTTCTAGAAGGATCTTCCTCTATATGCTTCTTTTTAGTATAAATAGGAGTCGAGGATATGAGAACCCTAGCTTGGATATTATTGTAATAGAGCTCTGCTCAACTGAAAGTTTCCCCCTCGAAGAGGCCCGTGAACATTGCTTTCAGATTCAAAGTGTTATTTCTGTTGTTATTCTTATATCATTTAAGTGTTATTGTGGTGAATGTTCTGGTTATATTGTTGTTATTCTGCCATTACTAGCATTTTATTTCTGTTCTGCATACATTTTATATCTGGTATATTACAAGTGGTATCAGAGCACTTTCATCGGCAGAAAGTGTAGGTTAAATTTTTTTCAGGGTAGAAACGTATTCCGACGTCTTTAAGCCACAGAGATATGTCGTTACGCGCATAAACCCGCGGTTGAGGGATTCATACACGCAAGAAATACAAGTGGTACTTAAGCGCACATTTGTTGGCCACCCTTGTAACCCCCTGTTGGTACCCCTTCGAGTGGTAGCGCATCAGACAACACCTATGTACGGATCGGCCTAGATTACCTGAAGCCCTCTTTAGATAAACCGATCGGTCGCCTGACTGTTATAGTGTCACCGAGAACAGCACTCGGGAAGATACTCTCTAGTACCTGGATAGTCGGGTAGTACGGCTAAGGGTACAGTCTATCCTCCTTAGTTAGTGCCCTGAGATATTGGGCCGAGTATTACTGTTGGACCCCGCACGTATATCAGAGAGTTATAGCACAGGGAAAACCTTTGTCTATAGAACCCTTGAATACTTAACCCTTGGGGACATAAACATAAACAAATTAAAACAGAGAAGATCTATTGTCGTGCAACTGTGTTCGGGTT
>ML778287.1:286552-299694 GCA_009831015.1 Picea engelmannii
CGCTTCTAGAAGGATCTTCCTCTAGATGCTTCTTTTTAGTATAAATAGGGGTCGAGGGTATGAGAACCCTAGCTTGGATATTATTGTAATAGAGCTATGCTCAACTGGAGGTTGTCCCCTCGAAGAGGCCCGTGAACATTGCTTTCAAATTCAAAGTGTTATTTCTGTTGTTATTCTTATATCATTTCAATGTTATTGTGGTGAATGTTCTGGTTATATTGTTGTTATTATACCATTACTAGCATTGTATTTCTGTTCAATATACATTTTATATCTGGTATATTACAAAAAATGTGGCCCAGGCGACACAATTAAAGACCGTGAAATGAGGCACAATTGGCTTCTTCTCTCCTTAAGCCTCTTCAAAAAATCACATTCCTTACAACCCTGGTATGAATGTGATTCAAGATATAAGTTGCAGATGAAACCACTTCAACCCCAAATGCAAAATCAAGCCCTTTACTATGAAACATGCATGTGCCATCTCAACAAGGGTATGATTCTTCCTTCCAGCAAACACCATTTTGTTGAGTTGTGCAAGGTATGACGCATTGGCAAGTAATACCAAATTGGGTGCAAACATTCTCAAAGTCATGATTAATGTATTTTCCATCGTTATCCATGCTCAAGAGTTTTAACACTTTGACTACAATGATTCTTACCCATGAATTTAAACTTTTAAACTGTATCTAGGACTTCACTCTTTTGTTTCAAGAAATAGACCCATATGCACCTAGAGTAATCATCAATGAAAATTTATATATGTATATTTCACTTGAAAGAGAGGGATTGTCTATTGATTTGCACAGAACGTTGTGAAAAAATTGCAAGGGAGATGCCATTGGCCATGATTTTCCCTTCTTGAACCTCTCTATGATGCTTGCCTGGAATACATCCTTCACAAACACTATCTTGCAAAGACAAGGTAGACCATGCACCATCTTCACCCTACTCATCAACTACAAACTCTAAAATTCAAGTGACCCATTTGCTCATGTCATAGACTACTCATAGGATTAGTGTTAACAACAAAGATATGAGAAAACTGACAAAAATCAAAGGAGGTAGATTTTGACAGCTTGTAAAATTTATTCATGGCGGCATCAACATATCCAACAACAACAACTTTGAACTCATCTTTGATGTCCTTAAGGGTGAAAACACAAAGATGGGTAACCCTTTATGGAATGAGGCATGGTGAGTGACTCTAAATTTTGTTTTTCCATCCAAGAAAAGAGTCAACAAATTATCTCGGTTGAGAGTTAAAGCATATCTTCGTTGAGCTTGCTTAAGTTTACCTCAGGAAAAATTTCTCGACCAAGAGTTTTGGTAGATAAATAATTTTCTCAAGCGAGAATTCATGTTCTCAGACGAGAATTTGAAATTGATTCACCATTTCAAAACTCTCAAATGAGATTCTCAATAGAGTTCAAATTCTTCGCATAGATTCTTGGCTGAGAGTTGGATTCTTGTCCAAGAATCAAATCTCTCAAAGTGATTCTCATCCAAGAGTTTTGACTATCCACCCGTAATCTTGAATAAGTGTTACCAGATATTCTCAACCAATGTTACCAGATATTCTCAACCAAGACTTTTGATTCGTTGCCCATATTCTCATAAGAGAGAGATTCTCTGCCCAAATTCTCGACTAATAATCTTTCAAAGGAGATTCTCGATCAAGAATTTAGATTCGTCACCCATATTCTCTACCAAGTATTAGATTCTTCGCCCAGATTCTTGATCAAAAGTTTTAGAGGGTTAATTTAAACTCTCGAACAAGAGTTTAGTTTAACCTGAGGTTACTATATTTGCAAAAAAACATCTCAGCCAAGAGATAAAACAAACTCTCAACCAAAACATTATCTCAATCAAGAGTTTTTGGTCAACCAAAACAAGGGAGTTGAAACACACCCAAACCCCTAATCCAAACTTAGGCTGGTGGAATGTTGGTTTTTCCTTTCTTTATCTCTCATGGCATGATATCGAATTCATTACTCGTTTAAGTGAGGACTTCTCTTATCATAATTTAATCTATAATGACTCTTATTAATTCTCAAATAAAACTCTCCACTTGGTTTAATGAAGTCCCCAGGTACCTATGCGCGCTCAATCAGATGATCAGGCTTGTCTTTTGCCATCAAAGTGATGACATGGACCTATTCAGACCTATTCAAACCTATTCCATCGAAGTGCCCCAACCATCTATGTTGACCTCCCCTCTGATGACAATATCCCAATGGATCATCCACCGAGATATAACAATCCTCGTATCTGGGTTCTAACAGCTACAATTGCATCGGAGCCTCTACATGCCCGACGATTACTCCTCGCCTAAGCACCCATTCCACTTACCAACAGATGGGACCCACAAAACTTACAGCTGAGATTAAATCTTTCCATCATATCGATCAATGCTTCTCCTTTGTTTTCAGAACCCCTCCCCTTCGGAGTGCCTCCACTTCAAACTTACAATCCACTCTGAGAATCTCACTCTGACCATGCACCTTTCCGATGGATCGAACGATCACCATTCAGCTAATCCAACGGTCACCGTGGTTTTCGTGATTGAAACAATAGCCCGTCATGGTTTTGGATTCCTCTTCAAAGTGGTTCTCTCCAAATCCGACTGCTGGGATCTCGCACACACAGTCCGAGAGATATACGGTTCTCGAACTTTCGCCATCAAACATCTACCCTGATCCTCTTCACATCACTTTCAACAAACCTTACTCCGACATACTAACATCAAAATTCAACAATCCAGATTTTTTGCTTGGTCATCATCTGATAGATCGACGATCTTAGTCGACTCGGGACCTTCCTCTGCAGGGTTCAAACACAACCTCATCTAACCACTCCAAAAGTGGTACACCACCTGACCAACGATTTGAATCTGCCCAGCACGCCAAATCAATGACTACAAGTCATTTCAATTGAACACAGGTTTTCCTCGGAAAAAAACAGTCTAACTCAAGGACTTGGTCAATTTCGAGATTCTACGAGACCTTACCATATCTCTTAAAGGTTCAAGGCCTGCTCTCAGACTGTCTAAGGCCTACTAACTTAGTCGAAAGGAAGTTCTTGCATGTCCTACAAGATTTCCACTTAAGGATCGTGGCTTCCTCATGACTCGGGGTCCTTCTCTCCTCACAAAACCTCCCCGACCTCAAGGCACTAGCACCATCGGGTAAATGAATCTTTTGTCCATATCTTGCAAACTTTCCTCTCAAAACTACAAGGTTCTTAGGGACACATGTTGTCCATATTGGTTCATTTTCAGAACTTATATAACCAAGTAAAAACCATAATAAATACTTTCCATCCATTCAGGAGTTCAATTCATTGTTTATAAACATTCACATTTCCCATTTAATTCAGACATTTACATGTTTACAACCTTCAAACACAATTAAAAAAACCAAGATATATACTTATCTGATCAAAGAAATGTCAATGCCAACTTAAGAGAGGACACCTTTCCTCCCAACCTTAGGCCATACTGTGGAGTGCCTTCCTACAATACGCCACCCACATGCCAAGCCATGATACCACAAGGGAAATGATTCAACTAGTTTCCAAGCTTAAGATGATCCAGGAAGGTTACTCTCATTCCTCCTTTGACAACAGCAGAAGTTGCTCCTTCCCATTGAGCTCAAGGTCTCTACAGGTTTATCAGGTGGTTTCTCAACTAGATTTCCTCTACACAAGGGAGTCCCTTCTTTACTAAACAGTCCCTTAGTGACCTCCCCTTACCAGTGTCAGTTTCTGTCCAGTAAGCACCAAGTTGCAGCGCTCTATTGCTCTAATTTGAAACCAAGTCTTCTCTGCTTCAGGGTGATCATCATAAAATTGGACGAGCTTCCTATTTTCTTCAAGGAAGGCTCTCCACTTTCTCCTTTCTTTGATCTGCACCGATGAACACCTCTGCTGACTGTGCTCTCAGCCTACGAGTTCGTCGCACATTCCCTCTTCCTTGAAGTGTTATTTTCTATCGCACTATGCTCTGTTCTTTCGATACCACCCTCAACTACTCGTGTTCTTCTTTATTTGTCTCTTATTTTGTTGAATGTCTTGGTCTGGGGGTGTCTTTCTACCTTTGGTCTCTTCTTCGACCAATCCCCTCGAGACTCTCGTGGCTTCTACAACCTGTGGTTCCCATCTTGAAGGGGCAAATCTGTGGTGTCTTGTTGTCGAGTCATTCAATTGGCCCTTGCCTCCTTCAAGAGACCAATTCGTCAACAACTATTAACTACTCCAACTACCGTTGTGACTTACATTACTAGTCATGTGTCTCCATACAGATCAGGTATGTTGGAAGGTGTGTGTTTATGTCTTGCATGCATAAGTTAGCTTGTTAAACAAGCTTCATGTTTTCTTCATAAAAACAACTCAGCTCCACCTCACCATGCCACGTCATCAATCCATGCTTCATCGATTCCCGCTTGTGTATCATGGCCAATACTTTCAAGGTTGTTCCCTCTCAATCAGTGGTTTGGTGTTTTCATTAATCAAAACATGATTACATGCTTCATAAACTTAACATATGAAGTCTTAAGTATAGTAACAGTCTTGGGGGAAAACAGGGTGTTACAAGAGTCTATATCAGTTTTCAAAAACCTATAACTTTAACAAGGGTAAACCCCCACAATTTTTGAAAATCCTATATTGGATCTACTACCAATGGATTCATCTTCGAATTTAGTATGTAACAATAAGAATTGTCAATTTTCATTAAAAAAAATATTTTTTAATAATTTTGTTCTAAACTTTATCCCTTGTGAATTTTACTTTCTCTAAATCACCTGCAATGAAAATTCAATATCATTAAAATTACAATACCAAAAAATAGCCAAAATCACAGTGCAATTCCAAAAGTATTTTTAGTTTTCTTGGTCATGATCACATGAAACATAAAATTGGTGCCCCAAAAAATGTGTTGATACGACACTGTTCTTTTGTTTTACTATATTTCAATAAATAATAACAAAAATAGTACTTCGATCTAAAAAATCACAAAATATAGTCGATACACTAGTGCAATCTATGTAGATTGTGAGCATATATATGTTTTCCCTACACTAAATAGTTATCTCTAAAAAACTAAACGTCCACATATCACTCATTACCTTACCTAAAATGTTTTAAGTATATGCAGTTAATAAACATCAGTATATGTCAAATTTATCCCAGTATATGTCCATATATATAACAAAAAAAATTGCAGTTTTCTCATCGAAAATGAGCAAAAGTGTTACCCATTTTCATAATTTCACCCATAAGAACAAACAAGTTAAAACAAAACTCTACCTTCTCCACAATATGGGCCATCCAATAAACGAAGAGAAGATTAGAACTCAAATAAAGTACATGATAAAAGGCATTAACAAACATTTTCAACTTAGACAATGCCAATACCACACACAATGAATGTAGTGTCATCTCCAATATATATTTTCTCATCAACATTTTGGTTAGAATCAAGGACTGCAAATAATAAATCATCCTTAACCATGTGATAAGTGCAACCAGAATCAACAATCTATTCAGTAGTAGAAGTATGAGCATGCAATGCTTTAGTAGCTACCTAAAAGGCCCTACCATCATGATGAGGATTACGTTGTTGATTTGACATAGAATAATTTTATGTTTGAGTCTGCTTCCACCAACAGCTTAAAATACATCTTTTGGATGCCCCAATAACCACAAGCCTTCCTATTACACTGCTTCTTTCCTTTCTACTTTTGCAATGAAGAAGAGGGGGAGTCCTTTTTTCCACAAAAGAGCACCTTGGGGATCATGCTTTTGCTTCCCTTTAGCAAAATGAACATTTGATTGGGAACCAAGCTTACCTAGATCTGATCATTTCCCTTTCTCCTCAATCAAAGAATTATAAAATTGATTGAAATCTAACTTAGCATACAAAGAGCCAAACATATTTTCATAGCACAATGAGGGGAACTAATTACCTCATTAGGAGTTGTACAATTCCAGAGAACAATATCAACACAATGTGCACCAACAACCCTCCAATTGCATTATGAGTTCCTTGAAGAAAGCTATTAGTCTTACTGTTGAAATCACATGGCTTCATATACATCAAATCAATTTCAATCTACGTCACACAAGTCTCATTGGGTTGAGAAAAAAAAAATCTCAAGTGTATTCCAAGCCTCTGTGGGAGATCCCAGCTTCTGAATATGGAATCACAACTCCACTGACACATGGATGCCAATCAGACCTCAAGCTTCAACAACTCTATTTGGCCAGTTTCTTTCTTCTTGTCATATTTAGGTTTCTTCTCATCACCAGTAATGATCCATAAGAGGCACAGCTCCAGAGCACATCCTCCATTCTGCTCCACCAACATTTAGCATTCTCACTTGGGTTTAAAGAACCCAAGACAAATCTGAGCACAACTGCATGTGAAGAGCATGGTTTGAGTGGGCGCACTAGGTGCAATAGTCCCATGAGAACAATAAAAGGATGCTCTTTGTCACGTGGAAAGATCCGTCAAGAAAAAAAAAAACAAGTCATGAAATTTTTTATTTTACAATAGCTAAAAAAAACTCCAACCCAGATTCTCCTCTTTCAAAAAGACTATAGATTGATCACAAAACAAGGAACACAAACTTGGAATAAATTAACAGAGTAGAAAAATTGAAGAAACCGAGTTCTGTTCTAAAAACTCCACACACAAGTGATGAAGCATTGCTAATGCACGGAAAAAAAGACGCAATCCCAACTGTTGTACGTGAGAAGGAGATGAGGGTTAGCCTCAAGTTGTGAAATATTCCCTGCAATTTCTCATTGAAATAGTGCCCTATGCACCCTTAAACAACTCCAGGCAAAGGTCAGCCTAAAAAAATTCAACAGCAGAACCCACACAGAACAGTGTGCTACAGCATACAGGTCATGTGTGAGCACTCACAGGAAACAAGCCGTGGAGATAGCCGTGATCAAGCGCCTATAGCAAGTCGAGACAGGTCCACAAGAGATAAGGCCAACAGGTCGGCCCAAAACAAAACAGGCTTGTGCAGAAAGAATAGACTTGTGCAAACCACAGCAGGGCTGAGAAAAACAGTGATAGATGCCAAAAAACAGAAAAGATGTGCATAAATATTTTTCTAAGCAGACCTGTGAAAACAAGGATCTCAGTAACAATTAAAACAAACCACAGACCTTGTAAACATGCTAAATTTCTCCCAAAAACCAACGCATTCTGAAACCCTAACTCTGGAGAGGTAGCTACAAAATGGTACCCAAAAGATTCCCACAAGAAAACAAAATGGGAAAATACCACAGTGAACAATGCATAATGCTCCATCATGCAAAAAGAAGATTCCTGAAGGAAGTCTTGCAGTAAAGAAACAACCTGAATTGAAAAATAGTGCAGTCAAGCTCAAACTGAAAGCTATATTTTTCCATAATAGCTTTTAAAAGATCAGTAATGCTTCAAGTCCTTTTCAGATGGGTGAAACCAAATGAATTCCGCAACAAGCTTGAGTGCAAGGGGACACTCGATACCTCAACTACAGTAACATGTTGAAGTTAAAACTTAAAGACCATAAGAAAAGTAGAATCTGCACACAATGAACACATAAAAAACACTCGAGACACAAAGGATTGGTGGGTAACCTTGTTACCCTACTAAACTTGAATATCAAAGAATGTATCTAACTTGCTGTGTTACATAAGACCCCTCTATATGGAGATTAGTTCTAAATTAAATAACCCTCACCACCACATTAATGAGGAACCACTAGGGCTACCTTCTAACCACCACATTAATGAGGAACCACTAGGGCTACCTTCTAACCACCACATTAATGATGAACCACTAGGGCTACCTTTTAAGTTCTAACCACCACATTAATGATGAACTACTAGGGCTACCTTCTAACTACCACATTAATGAGAGATCACTAGGGCCTTACATTAATGACACGTATACACAATGGAACATTAATAACAACAATAGGGTGCACCATGAGGGTGCACATGTAATAAATTTTCTTCTAAAATGGCATCATGTACCAACACTAGAATGGCCTTATACATCTCCGTATTACCTTTTTCTATTTTATCAATCATTTCTAAGATCGTTAAGCTTCAAACATGTTCAGAGTGGTGCATAAACCACTTCTGCAAATACTTTCTGAACTCCCAAGAACCTTAGCCAACATACCTTTCAAGGAATCGAACTGCTGTACGAGCTCAATTCCTCTATGGCATCTAAATTATTCATGGAATCAACCATAGAAGATTTGATAAAATTCTGAAATAGGCATGCCAATAAAATTATCAATGAACATTTCTGTCACAAATTACAAAATATCTGCATGTTATGAGATACTGAACCAAATTCAGATTTCTAAACGAATGGCCTTTGTATTTAATCAATTACGCAATACAGAATAAATTGATTCCTTCCAAAAAGAAAATATCTCAATGCAAGGCAGAGAGACATGAAAGCCAAAGGTCTTTGCCATATGTCAGTTAAACAAACAAAAATCTATGAAAGCATGCCTTGCCAGTTCTGACAATGGTGACCCATAGATTAAGTGTCATTATTGCCATTACTGAATAATAAAAGGAACGGGGAAAGAGGTAACATGAAACATTAGGCTAATAATATCAATCAAGAAAGATGATATGAATGATTCCTAAAAGTTGCTATTTGGTAAAGGGATTCTGAAGTGCCACCAAATTAAACAAATATATCACTGTAAGGTTAACCATGTTGGTTATGTTCTTTCTGCCATTCAGGCTTTAGCAGAGATAATGGATTTCAACCGCTTTTTCCATGGAGCATTATCTTGTTGTTCAAACCATGAAAGGAAAGCACTATCAAGCAAACAAAAGAAATTAACATAGAGAAGTTGATATCTCACAGGCACAAAACGGAAGTTCACTGCCTGCACTATGGGCCAGACACACCCTTCAGTCATAAAAGCTGGAAGAAAATCTCTTTTAACATCACGCTTAACTTCATCAAAGGTTTTTCCTGAAGCAAGACCCATATATGTAAAAAATGTAAGCAAATGCACAGGGCCAAAAAGAAGAGAATCTGCAGCCAACTTAGCAGTAACAAACTGCCAAGAACTGGGCCGCAACCGTAAAGAATGTCTTGTTACATGCTCTAAGCCCTCGTACCTACAAAGTCAACAGAAAGCTCTATCTCATTACACAATAGAAACAATGGCATCAAATTGATATCAAACATTGTAAATGTAGTCCATTGATCCTCCTTTTATGTGTAGCCAACCTATGAATATAAAACACAAACAAGACATACAAAAGGCATGGCCTATCTTTACCAGGAACGAAAACTGTCCTGCTAGGGTGCACTACACAATTGGTTATGCTAGAAGACCACTCAAATACACAACTGATCTATTGTACTAGTAATAAGATTTTCTTCAATTTAATTGCCTTCAATAATCTACCCATAAATAACTTTCATTTACTCTATATTGTCCCAGGAAAATCATGTCTTGGCCTTATTGAAAGTAAAAACAATGCATTAAATTTAAACTGCCTTATACATTATCCAAATCCATGATCCAAACTCAATACATAACAATGATTTCTTTCATCCAAATTTGGATTACATAATTTTTACCTCTATCATCTAAGCTTACTGTTTACAGATTCAAGTAAAAGTCATTTAAGGGTACTCACCAGAAGTGACCAACTGGTCCTACAAAGGCAAAACCAAACATACTAGTAGTTGCGACTCTTTTCCAATCTATTTTGAAGCTTTTCCCCTCTTTATCCTGCATCTCATAAGTATGAAAAGGTTATCCAACTTGAAAGATACATGCAAGAAGACAAGCTAATGGATAACAAATACCTAAAGAAGACAAGCGAGTTGAAAATGTAAAGACATAATATATATAGCTAGGCACTGAGAAAATAGCAACTGAAAAAGTATCAGCAAGGAAGATATATATTTGTACACACTAAATTATATTAGTTTGACCTATCTGTTTTGCTGTAGCTATAACCCAAAAATTAAGCAGCTTCATGGTGTGTACATCAGGTCTTTTCTTCAATATTCTACTAACATATTTGGTTTTAGGCAGAAAATACTGACAAGATAGATTGGCATTGACATGTTGGTCGGTTCAAAATACCTATCCAAAAAATTATATGCAAACAGTACTGTAATGTTGATTGCCATTGACGAAGATAGGAGTAAAAGTCCCTAAACCTAGCTGATTCAATTTGAAAGGCATTAAATGCTTCTTCTTCTGCTTAGGCACAAAACAGAGACAAGGTTCTACTCCCTGAATGAGCTAAGCCAAGCATATTAATATGGAGAATTCAGCATTGTAAAGCCTCCATTGGCTAGGAAGGAACTAGGTGCCAGTTTACTGTGGAATGTGACAAGAGGGAAGACATGACAGCAAAAACTACACTTTATTTGTCTTGTGAGGTATGGATACCAACGAGATCCTCTTACACAGAGACCCTAGTCAAAATAGGTCACACATCTGGACAGGTCCAACTTAGCCTTGTTGAGGAAAAAGATATCCTAGAAGATTAAGACAGAAATAGTATTGAATTATGGAGTAAATGGTCATGTTTTCATCCTAAGGAATGATACTAGGTAAAGGATGGGCAGAAGCTGTCTCTTGGTGAAATTGCACCACCATAGAAAAAATCTTAAGGTTCTGTACAAATGTATGCCCTTTATGCAGAAAATTTGGAAGAAAGATGTTCGTTGGCAAAGGAAGACACCACAGCCAAACACAGCTTTAAAGTTTATGCTCGACATCCTGGAGAATAAACTTACCTTGCACTCATTTGATAAGGATGAACTAGAATTGTCTTTGAGGGAAACATTGCAGGACAAATCACTAAATCCATGATATGATGCTTTAGATGTCATAAAGGCTGCACAGTTTTATTCCCATCATCCCAGGGAAAAGCTTAGGAATCTTTGGCCATCCACAAGCTTGCTTCTAGCTGTAGGCTTATCAGATGTACATCATGGTGGATTATAAATTATAATAGATGGAAACAGGTTTTAACAGTCCACCAAGCTGCTCAAGGTGCAAATCTAATGAAGAAAGTTGAAACCATAAGCCACCGTTTCTTCCATTGACCATTTTACAAACAGATTTAGAATTTTACAGTGCCAAGCTCTAAGGTTAACCAATATGTTTTGGGAATTGTGCATAATCTCAAGTGTTAAGCATCTAATTGGAGTTCCACTTATTTTTCATCTTTTAATGGTAAGTCTCTACTAAACTGGCCCGGCTGCTCATTCCTGGTTATGCTGTCTCATAAGTTGGCTGGCAAGTGTTAGAATTTAAGGGTAAAAACAGTATGCTAACTAGAAAGTAGAAACAGAAATTTTTATATTTTTCAAATCATTAGCTACTGAAATTTTGACCAGCAAAACATTAAACAAATTCTGATGCATAACCTAACAGCAATAGTTGGTAATTAACATACACAACTCAAATCTAAGTATTACCATCGCTGTAGAAAAAGAAACAAATGTACCAGATGAGCTGCTGTTGCCTTCCTCCAATGTATGCTCAGAAAAGCTTAGAGAATCATGGATCAAACCTTCAGGGTAGATCTCATCATGATCATAGGGACAATGCCAAGAAGGACTCTTAGGTTAGGAAATCAAAACCAAAACTCAGAAAGCTGAAAACTACAGTCCAAGCCACTGTCTAGTATTAGGGCTGAAAACAATTCACTGTCCAACCTAGGGCTGGAAAAATTCAACCCACAATCAGCCTTAGACTGATTTAATACTTTCATCCCAACTCTAGCTCACTTCAAAACAGAAACAAGTACCAGCAATACAAGATCAGCCTCATCAAACCATTCACAAGGCATAAATACCAAAGCGGCTGACTGGGATGAGCAAGACGGCTGGCTGGGGTGAGTAAGGTGCCACCAATAAACCAACAGCGGACAAGAAAACCCAAACGGTAGGCAGGGAGGGACTCCAACAGGTCAGCGGCAAGCTCCAGCAGTCATGGCTAGCAGAGATACACCCACGGCAGTTAGGGATGGACACAAACAAGCCAGCGGCAAGCTTCAGCAGGCAGAAATAAACCCACGGCAGGCTGGTACAGCAAGAGAGAGCTGAGAAAAACCCTTGTAAAACCTGTTCAGAAAGGCCGCAGCAAAACCTCAGTCTCAACATCAGCTTGGAGGAGATAGATGTGTGTCAAGTGAGGAAGAGGCCACTCCTTTATACAGTCTTAGGTAGGTTAGATAGGGTTAACACATTAACCATTTAGAGTCCACTTTGACATAGCTTTAGGATTAGGTTAACCCCTAAAATAACAAACCAACTAAAACATCAAGTGGTAAGTCCAATAGACCAAATCAACAAGGTAATTAAATCGAAGAGGCAGGTTTCATAAACATGGCAGCCAGTTTTCTTTAGGAAAGGGTATAGTCCAAAAATATAAAATCAAATCAGCATAAACTTAGGAGGGTAATAACTCAATAAAGGGGTTTCATAAACAATAAGACAAAGTCAAAAGTCAAGTCCTTTAATGGCAGTTTGTCCACATGAGTCCATGATATAACTTATAAGCCTTTTATCATCCTAGCATATGTGGAAGGTTAATGGCGTGATCATGTCTTTCTTCTTTACTGCTCCTAGGTCATATGGACCATCCCGGGAGAGAAGAAGGTCACACATCATCTCAGCTTGGTACTTAAACCAAGAATCTGCCTAGTCCCAGACCAGGATACCCCAGAACACATCCGGGGGTCCTAGAATATATCTAGGGGCTTAACCACCAAGCTACACAACCAAGGATCAATCCAAGTGCTAAGCAAGGATTCCCTGGAACACATCCAAGGGCCCTAGAACACATCTAGGGACTTATATCATCAAACTGCTTGGTCCCTGACCAAGAAATCTAGAAATACATTGGGGGCCCAACTAAGGTCTTTTGCCATGGCTCTAACTGCTTGGTCCCCGACCAAGAACCCCGGGAGTGTACTGGGGGCCCTAGATCACAACTAGGGTCTTTGTCATCCTCCCGGAGAATGGCTCTTGCAGCTACATTAATTTTAACGCTCCCTCTCAGCAAGAGAGGCATTCTCAACAACACCAAGCTTGTCTCGAAAGTACACAAACTTTGTCAACGATAAGGGCT
>ML778287.1:343232-386730 GCA_009831015.1 Picea engelmannii
TGAGATAAACTTTGTTTGTGTTGATTGCCATTTCATAAAGTTAACACTGGACTGGAAAGTTATATCAAAGAAAGTCAGAATTTTTGTTAGTAATCTATAATTCCCGAAAATGTTAAATATATGGGCAAGACAGAGAGGGTATTAGTCAATAGAAACTGAGATAATTAGTTATCTTATCTGCACTGATATGTATTGAAGAGATTATCATTTTCTCCTTCCACGACTAGCTAGCTTTCAAATCTTCAAAAATAACCTGGTTTGAATTCTGCCAAAGGCTATAAGATCCTAACGATATGATGGTGAAAGCACAGCAAATGATTGAGCAAGAAGGTATATCCCAATCAATTCATATCGACTTAGGCAGCATTTGCCAGTATCGGGGTCAGGAAGTTCTGTCCATGCACACACCACACCATTCCAACTAAGGTGCCAGGGCAATTTCTCATTGCTCATGAAGTTGAGATAAACTTTGTTTTTGTTGATTGCCATTTCATAATTTTGTCACACAACTCTGTTAAAATAAGGAGATAAATCATAATTTTTCGGAGATACAGTGTCTGTATGAATTTTGAAACAACCACAAAAACTCTAAAACACGTATTAGAGCTCAGGTAGGAGGACAACATCGGGTCTTTAAATTCAACCCGTATGTTAAATACCAGATGTCATGCACAATGGCAATCACTGAACATTATAACACATCCCTACTTTTCAATAATGACTCATGAGTCAACACCTATACAGGTAGGGTCTTCCAAGTTCCCTCTCTTCAGGGCACGGAAAGGCAGACTTATGGAATGTTATTGTTACCCCCTCTTTGTTGGATTCTTATGGGGGGAGTAATTTGGAGAAGGTTCCAGGATTGCTACAAATGAAGTTGTAAGTGGATAAAACGTGATGATCAAAGATTCATTAGTGGCCTGTGTGAACCTCCCAAGCCATGGTGAGAACACAGGTGCCTAACACATATGGAGTTACATTGCATAATAACTCAAAGAAAATGTTGAAAATGTTGTATATTCCTGCAGTTTTACAACAATTATCTCCTTGACACGAGGGGAAAAATTCTGCCTTCAGTGCATTCTACAGCCTGGGTGGGAGTTAGGGCTATTCATCAACTCTTTGCCCGTGTGCCCCTGTAATGGTGCATTGAATCTATACGGTGCACTGGGTTCATTGAATATAGACACCAGGCTAGACCCATGATCCATCTAAACCCCGTCAGATATAGGCCTCGAGGTTGCATATGTTGGGTTTCAATATTGACCATTTGTGTTTGTGTGAACTTGAAATATGCATCCTTGAGCTTAGCAACCTCGAGCTTAGCAACCTCGAGGTGCATTTCAGAACCAGATTTAGATGAGTCTGGGTAGTTGTTAAAATTAAACAAAGCACTTGCTCATAATGAGTTTGGGAGAAGTAAGAGGGTTTTTTAACAGTTTCTTTTTATCACAATCTGGTAAGTATGCTCTTCCCTAATATGGGAGTATTAAAATGAAGTGCAACCAGCTTACAACATTACAATATTTAATGAAGTATCCTATAAAAAGCCATGAATAGGGTATCTATTACACCAAAGTCTCCAAGGAATTGCACCTGGCCCTAAATATATTGAACGACCCACTTGCACGGTCGACATGGCCTAGAAGAGGCAAAACATATCTCTGAGAATTTAAACGGAATATCATCACCCCCTCTTAACCATCGAACCAAAACACGAAACATGGGGAAATTTTGAAGCATACTTAAACCAATACCCAAACAAAATTATAAGCAATACAGAATGATAGAACCCAAACGAAATTACAAGCAATACAAAATCATAGAAATTTCAATGAGTATTAAAAAGGATTAGATACGTGAGCAACAAGAAAACTGCAAGGCTTGATGGGCACTCTGAAAATAAAAATTAACCTCCACTCATAGTATCTAAACATGTAAAAATGCAGAAACTTCAATGACTAATGAGGAGGTGAGAAAAACACCCAGTTGAAATGTATGTCCATGTGCATTTAAGAAAAGTCAGGAGGAACAAAATATGAGCAGGAAAAATACAAAAATGGCTAACTCCAACAAATCCCAGTACAGCTAATAACTGATATAAATGAAAGCTATTGGATGAAGTCTTACATGAGAATGTAGATGGCGTTGTTTTCGGGTTGAGAAGCTGACATACTGAGCACCGATGTCTCCAGTACCCCATAGTAGTCCAGAGCTTATAACTTGAGTAGAAACTGGATTGGTGGCTAGCTGCGTTTGATACCACTTCCATGCTCGCATAAGCATCTTCGATTCCTAATTTTAAAATCGAATTCCAAGCAAAACGTATTGGATGCTTCTGCCCTGATATATTTTACCGCTTTTATAAGGTAAAGTCTTCACCAACACGGCTCTCCTTGGTGTCTAATTTTCCTGTTCGCCTTTCCAAATATCTTTTATATTTCTTTCTGAGAAAGAAAAAAGTGAGAACCAACACGGCTCTTCACGTTGTCTAATTTTCCTGTTCGCCCTTTGTCTTTATCATAAATCTAGTGATTCCCTCGAATGTGGATGTCGTTATTTGAATTTTGTTTTGGTTCATTTTCAGTTTTTACTCCCAAAATACATAGAACATTTCATTTGTGTGGGAAAATTATTAGGGTAGTTGTTGCAAATTAGTATTAGAAAAGTTTTGACAGTTGATTTTGTTATAGATGTGTTATATTTTTTTGCATGTGTATTGTGTATTCTGTAATTATTTATTTACTAGGTGTTAGTTGTAATCAAGGTTTGAGGTAGCTCACAGAAAAAAATTGGGTTCGTTTTTGTTTTTGTTTTTTTTTTAGTTTTTTGTTATTTTTTTTTATTTCTGTATTTTTCTATGAATGTTTCAACCCATTGTAATATAATTCTAGTTAAAGGATTAAGGTTGTAATTTAATTTGACATAATAGATTAGGGTTTTTTTTTTTCATTTTTTCTTATTTCTGTACTTTTATATGAATGTTTGAACCCATTGTAATATAATTATAGTTAAAGGATTAAGGTTACAATCTAATTCGAGATAATAGATTAGGGTTTTGGATGTTGCGGGATACTTAAATATTGCAGTGAGAATGGTCAAGTCAATACAATGAAGAATATAGAGGTGCACCTCTAAGTTTTGTTGGTTTTCCTAGTTAAGGGTTTCTAGGGTAAATCTTTGTGTATTGTGTCTATGTCATTCTTTACTTTATGTTTACTTAAGAATCTATATGCATTGTTTTACTTGACTGGTTTGAAACTTAGAAGCACAATTGGTTGAACCATCTGTCAAAGGCATGTTTCAAATGAGGAAGCCATAGGTTGCAAGTTCAAATCTAGTTGTAGTAAAATCACTTAAAGTTGCTTGTGTGTTGTGTGGGACTCCTTGTAAATGTTGCCTTTTGTGGTTTCTTCTTTCATTGTAAGCTTGCTAAAAATCAAAGTGGCATATCTATTGTTGAGTGTTTATGGTCTACTAATATATCAATGAGTGTTTACCACGGCTAACCCATATTCAATTCTTAACACACCCCTCGATGAAGATAAATGTGCATAGAAAAACTCTACCTGTGAATCCCATCAATACGCAAGTACTCCAAGGTATCATTCAGGACAAGAAAATGAACCAAGCCCTTCGACCAAGCCAAATGATGCATTGTAATTGGTATATTTGAGACTCCAACAACCTCAAATCAATTGACCAGATGAACATGAATAAAGAAGAGAAAAGCAAAAAATGAGTAGGTTGTCAATATAAAAGATTCCTCGGCTAGGAGATTCAAAAGAAGGATACCCCTCCTTAAATGTTGTGGCATGGCCAACTCAATATTTGGCTTTTAGTGTGAAAAAATTATAATTAGACACATAAACTTAGACAGAGGGTTTAAAAGTTGAATATTCAACCCTAGATATAAGCTTTGTAGAGGTAAAAATGTTGAATATGAGACTTGAAGAAGGGTGTATCAACATTGGTGTATGTATCTTTCTTTTAACTATTTCTTCTCCATCAAACATTGATAGAGAAAGTTAACACATCTTTAGATGGTTTTCTTCACATCATGGTTGTTGTCTCCCTTTTCTATCTATTTCTTATGATCTACTCATTGTTCTTGACAAGTAGGATTAGTGCATCTTTAAATGGGTTTCTCTACATAAGGATTGGTGGTCTTAAACTTATTTTCTTACTCACTACTCATCAAGGTTGATAAGAAGGACTAGTTGATCTCTAGTGATCAAGGCTTTTTCTACATTTAGAATGGTAGTTTTCCCTTATCTTGCATTTTCTTGCACTTTCCTCTTTATCCCCTCAAATCCTCTGGATTTGAAGGCTAAAACATCTAGCAACATCAATAAGAAGTTGCAACCAATCACACATAAAATGTTGAAGGAATATATCATCCAAACCTTGACCCTATGGGGGATGAAATATGCATGGAGTTTAGAGCTTGAATGACTAGAGTTGTGCCAAAGTGTCTCTAAACTTGGAAAAACTCTTAAACTCTAAAAGATAACGAAACTTGCTCCTAGAGTAGACATGATACTAGTCACATATTCTCCATGTGGCACAACCCATATTTTTTATTCACGAGAAGGTGGGCTTGGTGAAATTCATAAATTGCAAGGTATTCAACAAGGATGTTATCATTTGTGTAAACTTCTCAACTATGAATATGTTGGAAACCACTCAAGATCTAAAAATTTTAATAGTTTCCAAATCTTAAAAGGTGTCTCTTACCCTTACGAATTTTGAAAAATCATTGAATATGAGGTAGCCCTCAAGTTCTAAAGACTTTTGATGTTATGAAGAATCAATTATGTTTTGACCCTTCTAAGCTCCAAACGTTTTATGGAAAATTCATTAAGTTTGACTTGCCTTGGAGATCAAACAATTGACTCTACCAAACAGTTCAACTTTAAGTCTCTTGACATCATAAAAATTGACTAAGTGTGAAAATGTTTCCCTAAGCTCATAGACTTTTCCTTTAAAAATGGTCTTGTAAGGCCCAAAACTCTTTGATTATTCTAACTCCTAGGAAGTGGCCAAGTGTTAGGGCTCCTTAGACTTCAAGAGGGCTCTAGTAATTTTCAGGAGGCTGTTGAGAGTCCAAACCCTCCAATCCCTTGAAGATGTGGAATCAACTATGTATCGACTACTATGAGAGTTAGAGGGTTGTCGAATTTATAAGGACTCCCATTCGCTCCAAACTTTGTATTGAGCTTACAATTCAAAGACTCCTTTAACTACATAATTGTGCTCACTTTCACCATCTATATCATTGATTAGCATAACCATGCACTTGCTTGAGTTTTTTGATATTCCATGGAATGAACCTACTTGCTTGAGTTTTTTTATATTCCATGGAATGAACCTACTTGCTTGAGTTTTTTTATATTCCATGGAATGAACCTACTTGCTTGAAAGGGATGCAACTATACCATTCAATTAAGCAATTTTTTAACCCAACTATAAATGAAGTCTCACACTCTCTGCAATTGTGTTGCACAAGCACCCAAATTGGAGCTCAATGCAAAATTCACATTATAATCGAGCATAAGCCTATAGGTGGATTGGAAAAGCCACCATCCTCCAGTCCTTTGGGGCTCTAGAAGGTCCCAAGTTCAAGTTTGAGTGCTAGTAGATGATCTCCTCATGCTAGCTAGGGGGTTTTTAGTGAGGTGACCAAATCCCAATGCAATAGAAGGACCCTAGATTCATTGAAAGTTGTGACTACTTAGAGGACTTCAACCAAAGAAATTATGGAGGTTTCTGATGTTTAATGGAGAGCTTAATGCAAAGAAGTTGGATAATTGGATCAATAAAATTGAAGTATATTGCAGGGTTCAAAGAATTGTGGACGAAGAAGCAAAAGTCTAGCTAGCTACTCTCCGACTGGGAGGCATAGCATTGATCTAGTGGGAGAGTAAGACTCAAGAATATCTTCTTAAGAAAGGTAAAATGATATCTTATTGGCATGAGTTTACCGCTGCATTAAAAAGCAATTTTATCCTTTAGGGTATATGCAACAATAAATAATGGATTGGTAGAATCTAAGGCAAGGTAGAGGGAAGAATGTGCAACACTATATCAAGAGTTTAGAAAGAGGGCATTAGCATTAGGCATTCATCTTTATACACAAGAAACTTTTTTAACGCATATTTGTGGGTTGCACAATTATTTGAGACATATTATTTTCATGTTTAACCCAACTAATATTGATGAAGTTTGTGTCCAAGCCACTCATATTGAGTCAAGGGGAAAGAATGTCCAGGACAAATTCTCAAAGAAATTAGTTATGGGAGTTGCAGACAAAACCAAAGGAAAGGGTAAAATGAAACAAACAACCACAGTGAAGAAAGAAGATGAGAAGCCTTCGTGTTCACATTGCAAAAAGGAAGGATATGATGATTCCAAGTGTTGGAAACTTCATCCAGAACTGAGATCAAAGAATTTATGGAATAAGAAGGGTAAGAAACATACCATTGCTACAATCCAACATGATCTTGGATCAGATTCAGGTGATGAAACCAAGATCATGGCCGTGGGCATACAAGGTATATCTCCTTCTATTAGTTCTAGTTCTAATACTCATTCTTTAAAAATTGAAACTAAGCATGATGAAAGGAAAAGAAGTGAGCTCTTCCATATTAGAGTCATCTCAAAACACACAAAGATTGATACACTCTTTGATAGTGGTTCGCAAGCAAATCTCATTTCTGAAGAAATTTTTAAGACATTGGGACTTGAAACTAAACCTGGTCCACAACCATATCCTTTAGGATGGATATGTGGAGATGCTAAGTTGCAGGTATCTAAACAATGTAAGCTTAGATTTGCAATCACCTCTAAGTTCATTGATGAGGTAGAATTATATGTGGTACCACTTGATATTTGCGGGATTGTTTTGGGAAGTTGTTATATGTATGACAAGAAAGTTATCTTCTACAGGGAGAAGAACAAGTATCATCTTACAAAGGATGGGATTGAGTATATCGTAAGAGCCTATCATTAGAAGACTAACTTATATGTTGTTTCTATTAGACAAATGAAAAGGATTCTAAATGCAAGCAATAAATTTGTACTCATGATTGTAAAAGCTAAGGATGATGATAAATCCCAAGCTTTCAAGGGGTGTGATCCTAAACATAAAAATGAATTAGTTAAGATTATTTCTAGCTATAATGAAGTGTTTCAGGAACCACGAGGATTACCTCCAAGGAGAGAAATACAACATGATATCCAGTTGCAGCAAGATGCACCTCTTCCTAACATTGACATGTATAGGTTATCAGTGATTGTAGATGAAGAAATAAAAAAGCAAGTTCAGGAGTTGCTTGAGAAAGGAGACATCTGACCAAGTACTTCCCCATGTGGATCACCCTTTGTATTAGTACCAAAGAAAGATGGTAGATGGTACATGGAAAATGTGTGTGGATTTATGAGCATTGAACAAAATTAAGGTGAAGAACTGTTACCCTCTTCCTCGTATTGATGATTTGTTGGATTGATTGAAAAATGCAACTTGTTTCTCTAAGATAAAATTAAGAAGTGGTTATCATCAAATAAGGATTTTTGAAGGTGATATTTGGAAAATTGCTTTAAAAAAAAACAAGGTCTATTTGATGGTTGGTTATGCCCTTTGGGCTTTGTAATGTTCCCGCCACTTTCATGCGGGTTATGAATGATGTATTCAAGCAATTTATAGATGATTTTGTAAGAGTCTACTTAGATGATATACTAATTTTCAATAATAAAAAAAATGGGAATATAATGTAGAGCATGTTAGGAAAGTCTTAGATGTTTTGAAAAAGGAGAATTTGTGCCTGAAGATGTCAAAATGTGAATTTGGGAAAACATATTTAGTTTATTTGGGCTATATTGTAAGGGGTGGTCAATTAAAAATTGATCCCTCTAAAGTTGAGGCAATTATGAAGTGGCCTAAGCCTAATAATGTAACAGAAGTTAGGAGCTTCATGGGGGCAGTCTATTATTGGAGGAAGTTCATTTCTAACTTTTCATTTATTGCATCTCATTTACATGCTTTGACAAGTACACAGGTCTTTCAATGGGGAGGAAAACAACAAAAATCCTTCGAGACTTTGAAAGTGAAGATTAGTATAGCCCCAATTCTTGTGTTTCCAGATTTACAACAACCATTCGAGATTGAAACCGATGCAAGTGATTACACCATGGGAGCGATGTTAATACAAATAAAGAAACCAACTTGTTGCCATTATGAAATCTTCACTATTGCAGTAAGAAATTATCCTACTTATGATAAATAATTGTATGCTTTGGTTCAGAGTGTGAAGAAATGGAAACATTATTTGATGGGCAAAGAGACAAATCATCGACCTTTGCAGTATCTCCAATCACAAACCCAGTTATAACAATCACGTCATTTCTGATGGATGGGATTCTTGCAACAATTCAATTTGGTCATCAGGTGTAAGAAAGGTATACAAAACAAAGTTGTTGATATGTTATTAAGACCTTCTATCAATGCATCCATTGTTTTACAGCATAGTTCATTAGCTCATGAAATTTATATTGAACAATATGCTAGAGATGCAGATTTTAAGGATGTATATGAAACACCAGTCCATGGTACTAAAGTGGAATAATTAGATTATCATGTACATGACAAGTTGTTATATTATCTTGGTAAATTGTGTATTCCATGAGATGAAAGAGTGCATGTAATCAAAGAAGCATGTACTTCTCTCATTTCTTGTCATTTTGGCGTATGCAAAACAATAGCTCAGTTGCAACGCTGTTGTTATTGGCCTCGGTTGTATGAAACTATGTCCAAATATGTAAAAGGACGTGTCATGTGTGCCACTAACAAACCAAGTAACATAAAATTGGGTTTGTACATGCCACTTCCCATACCTTCTTGTCCATGGGAAAATGTGTCTATGGATTGTGTAGGGGCTCTTCTTATGTCCAGGAAAGGTCATGATTATCTATATGTTGTTGTGGATAGATTTGGCAAAATGTGTGTCTTAGTGCCTTGTAAGAAATATGTGATAGGAGAAAAGACTGCACATTTGTTCTTCCATCATGTTTAGGTTCATTTTGGTTTACCCACATCCGTTGTATCTGATCGAGACTCTAGCTTTCTTGGATAATTTTGGTCAATTTGTGGGGCTTAATGGACACTAAGCTTTAGAAGAGCATCACTTTTCATTCACGAACTGATGGACAAATGAAAGTGATCAACAGGACAATGATACACTTACTCTGAGGATATTGCAGCAAGAAGCTCAAGCTTTGGGATGAATAGTTATATTGTGTACAACATGCCTATAATCGTGCCATACATTCTTCTACATAGAAGTATCCTTTCGAGACATGTTTTGGATATTTTCCTAATTCTCCTTTGGACTTCACTCTTGGGAAAGATTCAGTGGCAGATGAACATAATGATGCAGACAAAGACAAGAAGTTCATCCAAAAGATCCAATTGGTTCATCAAGTTGTACAAGAACAGTTGGATAAGAGCCAAGCCAAGTATAAGGCTAGGCATGAAAATCATCGAGTAAATCATCACTTCCAAATTGGTGATCAAGTTTGGCTATATATCAACAAGGAACACCTTAAAGGTGAAGGTAAAAAGGTCAAGCCAATCAGGTATGGTCCATTCAAAATTTTAAAAAAGATTAGTGACAATGATTTCCAGTTAGAGTTATCTCTATGTATGCAGATGTATTCCTGGTTAATGTTGAAAACTTGAAACTATATGAGCCTCCTATGATCATGGATCGAGGTGAGAATGTTCAAGTTCCTTTTGTTGATGCTTCTACTCTTGAATATCTCGATGAGTTGTAGGAAGATGTTGTTCTTGATAGGAGGGTGAGGACTTCACGAAGAGGAGATGTAGAATATCTTCACATGGGTCTAAAATTAATGCATCGAAGTAAAGCACGATGGATGGAAACTGGAAAATTGAGGGAGTTATACCCTCACTTATTTTATGAATGAAATCTAACTTTTGGTTGTCCAAAAGCTTCATAGTGGGGAAGATTTATCCAGGAGGATCCCCACAACTGATCCAATCAGATGGTCTCAAATTATATTGAATATGTTTGCATGTTGAAGATCTCATCAAGAGCTTTCCAATGCAATTTGAATGAGGTCAAATGAGCGTCGTATGCAAAAGTCATGACCTACTAAAGTTAAAGACAAAGAGGTAAAAAAAACAAGGTACAATGCTGACAGGTGGATCAAACAAAAGGAAACATGTGGAAATCCTGGCTTCAACGTGGCACTTCTCATTTAATGCATGATGTGTGGAGGTTACATTTAAAAACCGTTGTGATTCAATGATCCCCATCATCAATGTGGATAAAACAAAAATAACAGGATTTAAAAACCTATATTTTTTCAGTCCACTTAACATTGGTATCATGCCAAACAACCAAATCACGTGCCATCAATGAAACATTATATGTGCATCACAACCCACAAAGTGCTCCAACGATGTTATTAATATGCCTTGTATACAATCCACAAGTTTTTACACTAGTGCTCCAACAATGTTATTAATATGCCTTGTATACAATCCACAAGCTTTTACACTAGTGCTCCAACAATGTTATTAATATGCCTTGTATACAATCCACAAACTTTTAAATATAGTGTAAAATCACGCTACTTATGGAATGTGGGATATGTATATACCCATGAAAAATCAGAGAGGATTCAATGGGATTTGAACCACGTCCTTTTGTGCAAAAGCTAAGTATCTTACCACTAGACCACACACTTGAAGAGTGTTGTAAAATGGACCGATGTGCATTTGAAGCAACGACAATATTATTTATGGAGAAAATAGGCAAGACAATGTTATTTGTTGTGGGAAGAAGCCATTGAGGGTTAAAAAACCAGTGCTATTGTCTTACTAGAAGAACACCAATGACTCTTTTGTAGATTGGAGGTCATTCTTTGATGTAAAGAAGTTGTAATGGTGTATTTTGCATAAATTTAAATGGATCAGTTTCACTTTTGAAGCAAACCCGAAGACGTAGCCCAAGCGGGGTGAAGTCCGTTATCAATTTGTTGAGTATTGTCTATGATTATTGTTGTTCCATTCTCAATTTCAGTTATTTAAATTTATTAAGTCAAATTTTAATGAAATTACGGGAAAATTGAGAAGTTTTTTCATAATAATTCAAATTAGTGTGACAAAATAGTTTTATCACTAATTTTGGATCAAGCCCTTCTTTAATAACTTCTCCATACGATGAGAGTTGACTATTTCAGAAGAGCCTGCCTAAGATAGTGTTATTTGTTGTGGGAAGAAGCCATTGAGGGTTGAAAGATCAATGCTATTGTCTTCCTAAAAGAACATCGGTGACTCTTTTGTAGATTGGAGGACATCCTTTGATGTAAAGAAGACGTAATGGTGTATTTTGTATAAATTTTAATGGATTGGTTTCTCTTTTGAAGCGAACCCGGAGACATAGCCCATGTGGGCTGAACTTCGTTGTCAATTTGTTGAGTATTGTATATGATTATTGTTGTTCCATTCTCAATTTCAGTTATTTAAATTTATTAAGTCGAATTTTAATGAAATTACAGGAAAATTGAGAAGCTTTTGCATAATAATTAAAATTAGTGTGACAAAACAATTTTATCACTAATTTTGGATCAATCCCTTCTTTAATAACTTCTCCATATGATGAGAGATGACTATTTCAAGAGAGCCTACCTAAGATAGTGTTATTTATTGCAGGAATAAGCCATTGAGGGTTGAAAGACCAGTGCTATTGTCTTCCTAGAAGAACACCAATGACTCTTTTGTAGATTGGAGGTCATTCTTTGATGTAAAGAAGACGTAATGGTGTATTCTGTATAAATTTTAATGAATTGATTCATCTTTTGAAGCGAACCCGAAGATGTGGCCCAGGTGGGGTGAACTTCATTATCAATGTTTTGAGTATTGTCTATGATTATTGTTGTTCCATTCTCAATTTCAATTATTTAAATTTATTGAGTCAATTTTTAATGAAATTATAGGAAAATTGAGAAGCTTTTGCATAATAATTCAAATTAGTGTGACAAAACAGTTTTATCGCTAATTTTGGATTAGACAATTCTTTAATAACTTCTCCATATGATGAGAGCTGACTATTTCAAGAGAGCCCGCCTAAATCCCCTCTTTAGTAAAACTCATATATAGTTCTTTGAAATCCATGGTGATTGGTCCCAATGTACATAGCCATTCTACCCCCAATACTATATCACACCCACCCATATCGATGGAAAATAGATGGTTTTTGAGCTAATAGTCTCCCATATTGAATCTCACATTTTCACATCTTCCCCCACATTTTGTCATGCCTCCATTGGCGTTCATGATTTGAAAGTTGTGCACCGGGTGTACAAAACAATGGGCTTCTTTTGCCACTCTTTTGTGAATGAAATTGTGAGTACTGCCACTATCAACTAGGACTATGTCTTTCCAATGCTTGATGTAACCCATGAGTTTCAAGGTTTGTGGAGTTGAAATACCTAATAATGCATGTAGGGAGATAAGTGGTTCTTCAAGAGAGAATGGATGCCCAATATTCACCTAAGTTTGAGTGTTGGCGTCTTCTACTTGTAACTTTGGTGTCTCTTCGATACTTATGTCTTCAGTCAGGGTGTGAGTGGTCGTATCAATTTGGAACAATTTATGTTATTTACACTGATAACCTGGAGCACATTTTTTATCACAATTATAATTGAGTCCTCATCTTTGGTGATCTACCATTTCCATTAGACACAACCTTTGTACTTTTAAGAGATGAGTAGGAGTTGTGCTTGGGGAAGTACCCTAAGGAGGACAAGTGCAAGGAATGAAAGTTGGTATTTTTGTTTGTGCATTGATCACCATCTTTGCTTCTAGGTCCCTTTGCATCACTTCCAACCATGTAGTAGGACATTGCATTCTAACATGTGCTCAAATCTCCTTCTTGAGACCACTATTGAAACATTCTTTATTGAAAGAATGTGTTAAGTTCTCTATACAAATAACTAATTTCTCAAAGGCTTCCATAAAGTCTGTGATTGAGCCTTTACTCTGATAACCTGGAGCACATTTTTTTATCACAATTATAATAGAGTCCTCGTCTTTGGTGATCTACCATTTCCACTAGAGACAACCTTTGTACTTTCAAGAGATGAGTAGGAGTTGTGCTTGGGGAAGTACCCTAGGGAGGACAAGTGCGAGGAATGAAAGTTAGTTTTTTTGTTTGTGCATTGATCACCATCTCTGCTTCTAGGGCCCTTTGCATCGCTTCCAACCATGTAGTGGGACATTTCATTATAACATGTGCTTGAATCTCCTTCTTGAGGACACTAATGAAAAATCCTTTATAGAAATAACTTTTTAAGTTCTCTGTACATATAGATAATTCCTCAAAGGCTTCCATAAAGTCTGTGACTAAGCCTGTTTGGTGTAACTTGGTAAGCCGCCCCAAATATTGAGTATATTTCTCAAAATGTTCATAGACATCGCTAACAAACTGACTCCAAATGATATATATTGCATATGCCTTTTTATGTCATTCCCACCATTTCCATCGTTATGGATCTAGATACAATATCGCCACCTCGAGTTTCATCATGTCATCAGTAATGCCCTGGAGGGTGAAGTAATGTTCCATCTAGGTGACCCATCCAAACGGGTTGAAACCATCAAACTTGTTCAAGTCCACCTTAGGAGAACGATACGATATGTTATTATCCATTGCTTTATTGTTGTGTGGACCCGATGAGGGTTGTGGGTGGTTAAATAGTCATAAGTAAGAAGTTTCTTCCTGGTGTGGCTCTATGTGCTATGGAGACCAGTAGTTTTCTTCTGGTATGCCCCAAGTTTGCATCTTCGTCAACTTCTCCACAAATGTCTTTTGGGAGTTGTTGAGCTTAGCTTCTCATCCAACTTCTTATCCAATGTCTCATTGAACCCACTTATGTCATCCTAAATTTTCTTAATTTTTTCATCCACGTAGTCCAACCTTCTTGTAGTAGAGTAGGTGTTCACGTTGTCCGAAGAAGTATGAGGGGGTTTATAGGTACCCTTCATAAGTGATCGCATTGAGATAAGTTACTAGGTCCTAGTGACAAGGGAGTGTTAGTTTCTATATCTCTATGATATACGTGCAGGGTCCAACAATAGTACTTGGTCCAATATCTTAGGGCACTAACTAAGAAGGCTCAACCGTGCCCTTAGCCATACTACTTGACTACCCAGGTACTAGAGAGTTATCTCTCGTGTGTTGTTCTCGGTGTACTATATCAATCAGACGACCGATCGGTTCATCTAAGGTTGGTTTTAGGTGTACCCAGGGGACTTCCTATATACCCGAGGGTATGTGGAAGTGAGATTTTGTATATAGGCATTGTTTGATGTGATACTACTCAAAGGGGTACCAACAGGGGTTGCAAGGGTTTCCAACAATGTGATTCCACTTGTATTTCTTGCATGTAGTCTTCCCCTACCACAATTTTACCCACTGAACAATAGATCACAGTGTTATTTAAAGATGTTGGAACAAGTCTCTAAAAAAATAAAAAAATGATGAGCTTGTTAACCCCAGAAAAAGCTCTTAAAATCACTAGAAAATAACTTGTGCAAGGTAGGGCTTGAGGTCGAAAATGTCAAATGATCACAACTTCAATTATACTTATCTGATTGCCTAATGTGACACCAATTATGAAATGTCATCACTTTTCTAGATCTAATGGCACTGGTTTGACTGGAATTTGTGCAATTTGTCAAAATATATCTAATCTACGAAATTCATGACCATCACCGAAAAAAAACTCTAAAAAATTATAGATTTTGAATTGACAATATCTCCACTTCCCCGGACTCCATATTGGAGGATTTGTTTTTTAAAATAAAGTATTTTTTTAGAGAAATTTAGATATATGGTTAGTTTCTTCAAATTCTACATATAAATTTAAAAAAATGGAACTGAATACTATCATCCTCTTTTTTTCATCAAAAATCTGCAAAAAGAAAAAAAAATCCCTTCCACTTTGTGTCCAAAAATTCTCCCACTTCATGCCCAAGAAAGAGATCTAACACCACTTGTAGAGATATTTTTTCTAGATATAATGGCACTGGTTTGACTGGAATTTGTGCAATCTGTCAAAATATATCTAATCTACGAAATTCACGACCATTACCGAAAAAAAACCCTAAAAAATTATAGATTTTGAATCGACGATATCTCCACTTCCTCGGACTCCATATTCGATGATTTGTTTTATAAAATAGAGTATTTTTTATAGAGGAATTTGGATATGTGGCTAGTTTCTTCAAATTCTACATATAATTTTTAAAAATGGACCTGAATACTATCATCCTCTTTTTTTCGTCAAAAATCTGCAAAAAGAAAAAGAAATCCCTTCCACTTTGTGCCCAAAAAGTCTCCCACTTCATGCCCAAGAAAAAGATCTAACACCACTTGTAGTGTACTTAACCCCAAAACTTTAGAGAAATCACATAAAATGTAGTGCAAAACCCAATAACACGAGAGAAAAGAGAGATAAAATTATAGAGCTATGTTCACTTGCCTCTTCAAGGGGGCAACCTCTAAGAACAATGCTCCAAATACAATAACAATTCTTGATAAAACAATATATAACCTTCTACTCAATGTATAGCTATCCATAGAGAATATTAACTACCTATGGGCCCCTTGTAATGAGGGTCGACCAAATAATTTGAGCCTTATTCAAGGAAGGTGGCCTCATACATTAATAAAGTATCTAGTAAAGGGGGTTAAGGTAGGACCCTAACAATCTATATTTAGTTGCATCCTTTGTTAAGATATTTAAACATTTAGGAGTTAGCTATGTTTGACTTGGTCTAATATGTCTTTGGGTAAAAGTGCATTTCTTTAGTATGCATTAGTATGCATTTGTAAGTTATGTAATCTGATGGTCACG
Source organism: Picea engelmannii (assembly GCA_009831015.1). NCBI lineage: Eukaryota > Viridiplantae > Streptophyta > Pinopsida > Pinales > Pinaceae > Picea > Picea engelmannii. The sequence goes on from ML778287.1 coordinate 359,178, forward strand.
ATATGTTCTTAACATAGAGTGATATGATGACTCATATTCTCCTCAATCTTAATGACTATATTGATCCATGACTTAGCACCCGATTAGTCCATGGTCTATATTTAAAGAGCATGGAGGGTAATTTGCTAACGATCGATTGTGAGAAACTCTCTTGTAAAATATATTTCTTTTGCATTAACATATTAACTCAAGTGGCCACATTGGTTCGAGCCATGGACTCTTTCTCTCTTCAAGGGTTTTAACCATGTAAAAACATGAGTGTATTGATATTTGATCTAGTTGTGAGTGGTTACTGAAGGTGTTCGTCCTATGTGAGAATGCCCCGTTTTTTCGAACATGGTGTCAGAGCCCATTTGAAGACCCACTCTCATTGTACATCAAGATTTGAACCCCTGTTTCCACATTTCTTGGCTGAGAGGATTGTTTCATTGCATCTAGAGTGCTACTTTTAGTTGGAAATGTTGTTCATTTCATTTGAAAAGGTTTATGTTTTCCCAAGATATAACCATTTTTATGAGATTTGGAGGTATAAACTCAGAATATGCCCTTTTTAAATTTATTTAATAGAGTTAAAATTTTGGTTTTTTGTTTTTATTTCCAGTTTGCAACTATTTCCAGTTTGCATATGCTCTTTGTTGTGTGCTCTATGCGATCTCGACAAATCATAAACGTAGCATATTTTTTTCTTTTCTTTTCTACGCATGTTCTTTGATCTGCACTTTATGCGAGTTCAATGAATTAGAAAGAGAGAGAAAACTTGCATTTTCTAGGTAAGCTAATTGAATTCTAACCCCGTTATTGTTGATATTTGAAAATTAATTTTTTGAGTTTTCAATTCCCTTATACATTGTTTTTTTTGTCTACTAGTATTGTCATTTTTCCATTATCGGCGAGCTTTTTCCAACCATGCAGGAATGGAAGATGTAATGGAATATAAACTTGAGGCTTCTTCTATTATGCAAAGGGCATCTGCTACCAAATTATCCTTCCCTTTTTATAGATTATTTAAAATCAAGCCCTTGCATTTTTTCTACCCATTTTTGTTGCTCTTTTGATGACAATCTTTGCACCAAAAATTACTTTAGGAAATCACGGTCTGTCTCGACTTTAAAATACCTTCCAATGATATATTGTCACCATATTTTTATTACATGTAAAATTGTTGTCATTTCTTTTTCATATGTAGATTTCACCAAGTCATTTCCCTTGAATTGTTTACTTTCAAAGGCCAATGGTCTCCCTTCTTGCGTTAATACTGTTCCCATTCCTTTTCTTGATGCATCACATTCAACTATGAATGTTTTACCAAAATCAAGTGTTGCCAATACTGGTGTAGAAGGCATGGCATATTTTAAGAGTGAGAATTCCAAGGTAGCCTCTTCCATCCGTACAAATGATTTTTTCTTCAAAAGAGATGTGAGCAGGCCTGCAATGTGTGTGCAATGCATGCATAATTCTTAACAAAATTATGATAATATCATGTAAGACCAAAAAATCCTCTAAGAATCTTGATGTTCTTAGGAATGGGCCATTTTGCAATAGCTTGAATCTTTTGAGGGTCCACCTTAACTCCTTCCCTTGAAACAATATGGTCCAAATACTCTACTACTTGTTTCCCAAAAGCACATTTGGATCTTTTTACATGTAATTGATTGTTCCCCAGAATTTGTAGGACTTTATCCACATGTTTAATGTGGTCTTCCCATGATTTTCTATAGATAAGTATATCATCAAAGAAAATAAACACAAATTTTCTAAGTCGGGGTTGAATTTTTTTGTTCATAAGGCTTTGAAAAGTAGAAGGAGCATTAGTTAACCCAAAAGGCATGACCAAGAACTCATAGTGCCCTTCCTATGTTCTGAAAGTTGTTTTAGGAATGTCTTCTTTTCATGATTTGATTTGGTGGTATTCTAATTTAAGATCTAACGTTGTAAAACAAGCCACTCCATGAAGCTCATCTAATAGCTTATCAAAATTTGGAATAGGGAATTTATCATTGATGGTGATTTTGTTTATATCTCTATAATCAGGACACATCCCCCAAGAATTATATTTTTTTCTCACCATGACTACTAGAGTTGAAAACGAGCTCCTACTTTGTTGAATAATTACCTGAATCCAACATGTCTTGTACCATTTTCTCAATCTCCCTTTTTGGTTGACGAGGATATCTATAAGGCATTTTATTAGGAGGAGTACTTCCAGGTATTAGTTCAATTTGATGTTCATGATCTCTAGATGAAGGTATCCCATTAGGAATTTCTTGGAAGACCTCATGGTGCTTTTCCAAGGTGCATTTTAATTCCTCTGGAATATTTTCATCTTCTTGCGTTACTTCCATAGAATAAAGTCTAACCACAACTACCCTACTATCCTCTTTTAAGATCTTTTCCATTCTATGAGAGTTGATGACTTGAGAAGGTCCAATTTTTAACCCTTTGAGTTCATATTGACTTCCTTCCAATTCTAATATCATGAATAATTCATTATAGTTTGTAGAAATTGTACCTAATTTTCTCAACCATTCAATCCCGAAAACAACATCTACTCCTCCAATGGGAATGACATACATTGGGATTTGTAAGTTATATTCTCCCATACTAAGTTTAATGTTGTGGCATTTTCCTACATAATCAATACTCCCTCCATTAGCAACCAAAACTTGAAAATTTATCTTTGGATAGACAAAACAATTGAGGCTTTCTACTAATCTTTTATCAATGAAGTTATGGGTACTACTTAAGTCAATAAGAATTATGACCTTTTGCTTCTTAATGTATCCCACAATCTTAAGGGTTTGAGGTGTTGACAAACCTGCAAATGCATATGAACATATATTTCACACATGTCATTGTTGTGCATAATTTCCACATATTTTTCTTGCTCCTTTAAGTTCACAAGTTCTTCTTCATCCCTTTCTATAGATGCCTCCATTTCCTCTTCATCATTATTCTCCAAGGTGATCAATTTTGTTTCTTGACACTTATGCCCTTTTGACAATTTGTTATTAAAACCAAAGCATGGCCCTTTTTCTCTCCTTTCCTCCATTTCCTTTGGTGATATTCGAGTAGCTTGAGGTAGGGTTGCCTTATGAGCCACAAATCGATCTCTACTTTCTGCATATGTTCTAGCGGTAGAGTTGTGTGTAGCTCTATTCTTGGCTTGAATATGACGAGCAAATTGCATAGCCTCCATAATATTTTCATGATGTTTTAAGAAAAGCTCATGTTTAATGTCTTCCTTTAATCCACCCATGTAAGCTTCAAATAGATGGTCATCACTTACATTATCCACCCTTGTGGCCAACACCTGAAATTATGAATTATAATCTTCAATATCACCCAAGTGCTTGATTCTTTTCAATTGACTAAAGTAGTCTTATTCCCAAAAATGTTTGTATTGTGCTTCTAACTCTCTTGTAAATAAACTCCAAGTATAATGATAAGAAGGAGGCTTCCTTTTGAGTACCCATTGATACCATTGATAGGGTTTTATCTCAAAGTACAAGGTTTCTAAGGAAATCCTTTTCTTATCATCCATACTATTATGCAATTCAAAGTATTGCTCTATTTGGTTCACCCATGTAAAGACTTATGTTCCATCAACATTCTTTAATTCAACCTTGGGAAGGTTGACACCCTTAGAAACCCATCCATAATTAGCTCCAATATTAGAGTTAAATGCCCCTGAAAAATGCTTATTATTGTAAGGTTGTTCAACATGAACACTTCCTTTATTTTCATGAGTCTCTTTGGTTACAATGTCACTTTTAGAAAGCCTCCCATCTAAGGTTTGTAAAATAGTTGACATGGAATTTTGCAGTTCCTCCATCTTGTTTTCTATTTGTACCCTATTTTCATCCATATTATTTTCCATATGTTCCATCTTCTTTTCCATCAATCCATTACATGTTATTGACTTCACACTCAATTCATTAAATTGGTTCTCCAATTTGTCTAGCTAGTGGAAAATCTCTTCTCTTTCTTCTTGAATCATGGTTGAGCTTTCTAGAGGTTTAGTTTGCAAATTAAATTTTGGAACACCCTTTGGAGCCACACAGGACAAAAATAATAACACTTCTCTTTATCAAAAAAATTGAATCAACAAAAATAGATCTTCCAATCAATAGTTATGCCAATTGTAAATTGTGCACCTTTAAAACCCTATTTGGGAGATTGTCTTGCTAGCCAATCTTTGTCCCAATGTATCTTTGAATTTTAGGTGCTCCTAAGCCTAATTTTTTTATATGTAGTACTCTGATGTTTCTTATCTACAATGCCACAAGCCTGGCCAAAATTTGACGTGCCAAGTGAAAGTTATGGTAACTTTACCAAAACTTGTTGATTGTTTACCCTCTCTAGAGAATGAACTTGTATGGAATGCCGCATGTCCAATATTTCATATATGTTTCTAAACTTTTTACCTTGAATACTATGGTCTATCTTATTTCCAAATAAACTAGTGGCACTCAATTTGGACTTTTCAAACTTCAGATATGGCACTTCTACCAACAACACCTTTTTGAGACTAGTTTTAGAACTAGTCAAATAACTTTAATTTATATAGCTTGTATGTTAGAAAATAAAATAATTCAAAACTTTAATTTTTTACCACAAATGCTTCATAATATCTCCTAAGGATTCTAAAAATTTTACAGTCTAAAACCTTTCACAAAAAAAGTTACAACGAAAATTCCAATATGAATCGTTTGAAACTAATTCCGGGACTAGTCACAAACCCTCACTTCCATAGGCTATATCTCATAAAGTACAACGAYCCAATAKTTAAAATTTTTACCACACATACCTCATTGTGTATTTGTATTAGTCTCAAATTTTCATGGTCTGAATCGTCTAAAAAAAAGTTATAGCGAAAATTCCAAGATGTCTCGATTGAAGGAGCAAACCSTAGGATCGTATGCTTTGAAACCAAATGTTATGAACCAAATGCTAAAAAATATCCAATGAATAATCCACTTCGAGGGGGAAATCTCTTTTTACAATATATGCAATGCAAAAGACTAGATGATATGCCTATACAAATGAATCTTGTTTATTATAATTATGAGATAACATGAGCATGATGTAACCTACCCTAAGCCAACATAACCATAACTAATAAACTAATAAGAAGTGAGTGTTAGGGCCTTAACAATTGTAAAAGTGTTTTTTTTTTTTTTTTTTCTATAAAAGTGGGTCATTTCATAAGTAACTTGTTTATAAAAGTGAGCTTATAGGATGAAGTTAGAAGGAGGGGATTTTTTTTACTCAATCACCTCATTGTGCATCCATCACGACGTGGGCCAACTTCTACCTACCACATGGTGCTTTGATTATTGTTTATGCATTTTTTTGAAAAGGGCATAAATTTCACATCCAAAGTTCGTTTTCAATGTCATTTTTTTAAAATAGCGTATTTTTTCAAGAGCTTTCCATCTAGATAGCTAGTTTCAGCTTTTGAATCCATATTATCCACATATTTTAATATGGCTTCTTCGAGTGATGTTCGCTATTTTTCTTACCAATACCAACTACTTCTCGTTGAAATCCCATATGGAGATGTACTAAGAAGTAAAGGGATCTATTGAATTACCTTGGGAAATGAACAAGCCCCCACTGATGCTGAAAAGAAATCCAAATGTGATAGTAAAAATGACGAAGCATGTGGAATGATAAAAATGTCCACCTCTCCTGATTTATGGTTTCACCTTCAAGTAATTGATGACCCAAATGAATCTTGGGCTAAGATATAATTTCTATTTGGTAAACATAATGTGATTTGATCCCACCAAATAAAATATTAGTTAATGAATTTAAGTCGCAATAATTTTCTTTGCAATGAAGATTATTTATCTACATTGAAAACACTTATACTTTTGGTTAAAGATTGTAAAATAGATATGGGGGATGACCGATGCATATATATTATTCTTTCTAAGCTTGGTAGTGCTTATTATGTTTTTTTATCTACCTTTTATGCCACTAGAGAAGCTCTAGGGGGTGCTTTCCAAGCTCTCACTCTTGAGTCTTTTTGTGATTCTTTGATTAGACAGCAAGATAATCTCTTGCAACTTGGAGTAATCATCACTGCAGGTACATCTAACAAATCCTTAGTGGTCCAGTAGAAAGATAAAACCAAGCATCCAAAGAAGCAACATCCTCACAACAACAAAAAACAAAACAAGGGTCCCAAACCCTCTCAGCTGACTTCTACTCCCAGTGGTGACAAAGGACCAAAACCCTAAAGTAAGAAGACTGAAAAACATTACAATTTTTGTGGGCAAGCTGGTCATCTGGAGTCCAAATGTTTAAAAATATGGAAGCCTTAGAATCAACAATGAAGAAGCACACCATCGATCTTGATTTCAGGTGAAGGTAAAACCGTAGAGTTTTCACCTCACCAAGTTGTAATCAAGGATTTAAAATATCATAAGCATGTCCTAACAACTGGAATTGTTGATGATATTACCAGGTTGTCCAAATTTGACGACTTTGGGTCATCATCTTTTCCATCAATTTTTTTGCTCACGACGATGACTTGAGAACACTTTGGCATAAGTGATTTGGTCATCTAAACTATCACACATTGCAATAACTAGGTAATCAAAATATGGTGTCTAGTCTTCCTCTCATTTCTTGCAGGGATGGTGTTTGCGTCGATTATGTTCTTGATAAACATCAATGGGATAGTTTTGACAAATGTTCCTCTTGGAACACCTCTACCCCTTTATAACTTGTTCACAATGATTTTTATGGTACACTTTCTTCAGGTGCAAGTAATTCTTAACTTGCATTGATGACTTCTCTAGATGCACTTGGGTTTACTTCTTAAAACTCAAGAGTGAAGTTTTTGACATGTTTTTGGCCTACAAGGCCCTTGTAGAAAAACAATCTAGACATCAACTTCAAAGGTTAAGAACAAATAATGGGGGTGAATGTGTGAAAAATATACAAGTTATTGCATTGCATAAGGTATTCAAAAGCAACATATTGTTTCATATACACCACAACAAAATGGTGTTATTGAGAGAAAGAATCACACATTAAAAGAAATGGCTAATTGTATGATCCAATCTAAGGGATTAAGTCTGAAGCCATCAATTATGCAAATTACATAGTAAATCACACTCTCACAAAGGCTTTAAAACTTATAACATTGGAAGAAGCATGGAGTAAAATTAAGGAAAATGTAAGCCACTTTCATGTATTTGGTAGTGTAGCATGGGATCACATTCCCGATGAGAAAAGGAAAGCATTACAACCTAAAAGTGAGAAGTGTATTTTTGTTGGATATTCTAAATATGTCAAAGGTTACTGACTTATTAGCCTGATTCCAATGAAATAATTATTAGAACAAATGTTAAATTTGATGAAAATCTCTTGGCATGCAAGCCTAATTTGGTGTTTGTGCCATCTTCAGCCCGTGAGCCATCTTCCTTTCCTACTCTAGTTTATTCTTCAAATGTTGACAACGAGTATGAAAATACACCTCCACCTTCCTCTATATGATTCCATTGAACATGAAGCTGCACCACCACCATCGCTTCCCAGATGGGTTTGTTCAACATGAGAAGTAGCTGGAGATCTTGTTGTTGATCCTTTAGATTAGCGTCGAGCACATTCACGGTTCCAATGAGCCTCCTCTTATTTGGCTTAATTTTCAAAGACTCATGATCCAAACACATTTCTAGAAGATTCTAGTCATCCAAATTGGGACACAACAATGAATGAAGAATATAATTCCTTAATGGTGAATGATAGTTGGGATCTTATACCTCTTTCCAAAGGAAGAAAACTTTTCAGAAGTAAATGGGTTTATATAACTAAGCATGCATCAGATTGAAGTGTTGAAAGACATAAGGCCCAATTAGTTGCTAAAGGAATCTCTCAAGTTGAAGGCATTGACTACAATGAAACCTTCCCCCCCCCTAGCCAAAATGAATTCCATCCACCTTGTTCTATCCCTTGTTGTCTCACATAAATGGGAGATCCATCAGATGGATGTTAAATGTACCTTCTTTTATGGGGATTTTCAAGAATAAATCTACATGGAACAACCTCCTGGCTATGCTTAGAATGATTCCAACTTTGTTGCCACCTTGATAAATCTCTCTATGGTCTTAAGCAAGCTCCTCGAGCTTGATATGCAAAAGTAAATAGTTTTCCTCTTGACACTATCGTTTCTGGATGTCATTATGACCCTAATGTCTATACCAAGAAAGTAGGAATCCATATCATAATACTTGTTATTTATGTTGATGACCTTATCCTCACCAGTAGTGATACTAAACTTTTAACCGATGTGAAATCCATCCTTAAGAAGAAATTTGAAATGGCAGACTTAGTTTATTTGCATTATTTCCTTGGCCTCTAAGTATTGCAAACTAAGGAAGGAATCATTCTTTCCCAATCTAAGTATTCATGTGACCTTCTTCGTCGCTTTCACAAGGAAGATTCTAAACTATCCCCTTCTCCTTTCCAGTCTAGAGTCAAACTTGATGCCACCTGTACTACTCCCAAAGTCAATGCCACTTTGTACTGCCAGTTAGTTGGAAACCTCATATATTTGACTCATACCCAACTTGATATTTCCCTTGATGTTAGTCTTGTTGCTCAGTATACGCAAACACCCCATGAAATCCATTAGAAAGAAACAAAAATATACTTCAATATGTCTCAGGTATAGTTCAGTTTGGGATCCATTACAGTTCAAGGGGAACTCCTTTGTTCTTTGGTTTCATTGATTTGGATTCGGCCAATGACCTTGATGATTGAAAGTCTACTATAGGTTATATTTTCAGCCTTGGTTTCAGAACTATCAATTGGGCTCGTAAGAAACAACAGGTTATTGCTATTTGTTTAGTAGAAGCAAAGTATTGAGCATTGGTTAATGAAAGTCAAGAAGCCTCGTGGCTTCAATGGATCCTTTCAAAATTTGGATTCCTACAGCAACATCTGACCACTCTCTGGTGCAATAATTAGAGTGCTATCAAGCTTGCCAAAGATCCAATTCAACATTAGTGCAACAAACACATCGAGCTACACATGCACTTCATTAGAAAGCTCATTCATAATCGAGTTATAGAAGTTTTATTTTGTGCTACAAAATATCAAGTCCTAGACATTTTCACAACGTCTCTTACAAAAGTGAAGTTTTCCAAACTTTGATCTATGTTAGGAGTTCAAAAAATTGTCATTAAGAGGGGGTAGGCTCTAATGCATCCTTCCCTCTTCTATTGTGTCACATTTGTAAATCCTTCAATCATATCCCAAGTTTTTCTTAAGGGGGGATGTTAGGATATTTAGACACTTAGGAGTTAGTTAAGTTCAACTTGGTCTAATATGTCTTTAGGTAAAAGTGTGTTTCTTAGTATGCATTTTTTAGTTATGTAATATGAAGGTCATGATATGTTCATGACATAGAGGGATATGAAAACTCATGTTCTCCTCGATCTTAATGACCATATTGATTGATGGCTTAACATTCGATCGGTCCATGATCTCTATTTAAAGAGCATGGAGGGTCATTTGCTAACGATCGATTGAGAGAAACTCTCTTGTAAAATATTTTTCTTTTGCATTAATATATTGCATCAAGTGGCCACATTGGCTGGGTCGTGGATTATTTCCCTCTTCAAGGGTTTTAAGCACGTAAAAACATTGGTGCATTGATCTTTGATCTGGTTGTATGAGTGGTTACTGAAGGTGTTCGTCCTGTGTAGGAATACCCTGTTTTTTCAAACATCCTCAAATTATTTCCCTTCTTTTGATGTTAGCTTCATGTTTTGTTACATTTGAGTAGAGAAAGGATTACAATCAGCCATGCCAAATTTGTTTGACATTTCTCCAATGTACTTCTTTTGGGAGATGAATACATGCTTTGGATTTTGAGTTACTTCAATACCCAAGTAGTAGTGAAGATATCCCATGTCTGTCATCTGAAAGCCCTTCTTCAATTATTTCTTTATGGATGCAATATATGCTTCATTGTCCCTTGTTACCAAAACATCATCTACATACACCACAATATATACAATAGTTTTCCCAAATTTATTGACAAACAAATTTGCATCATCAAGATTAAAATACTAGAAATTGATCTTTAAAACATGCTTAGTTAACTTTTCATACCATGCACGAGGTGCTTGCTTTAGGCCATATAGAGACTTGATAAGCTTACATGCTTTATGTTCTTGATCTTTCACAATAAATCCTTTTAGTTGAGACACATATACATTCTCCTTCAAGTCTCCACTCAAGAATGTTGTCTTCACATCCATGTGATGAATATTCCAACTATTCCATGCTGTCAAAGCCAAAAATGCATGAATGGTAGCCCATTTTTCTATGGGGGGAAGTCTCCTCATATTTTGTGCCTTATTTCTATGCACATCCTTTAGACATAAGCCTCGCCTTATGCTTGTCAAGTGAGCCATCTAATTTGTACTTGGTCTTGTAGACCCACTTCAAACCAATTGGTTTGGTTCCACATCGATGATCCACCAGCTTGCATATCTCATTCTTGATGAGAGAATCATATTCCTTCTGCATGGCTTCTTTCCACTCATCATGAGAAGTAGCTTCTTCAAAGGAATTTGGTTCAATGTTAGTAGATAAATTCAATACAAAATAAAATGAAGCATCCATATCATTTACATCACTTGAATCTAAATTATCTACATCACCTCCCTCATCTTGTCTTGTTGAGATTCTAGTTCCTGTCTTTCCAAACTCATCAGTATGAACACTTTTAAGTGTATTTATGAGCCACTTTGGATCTTTTTGCAATGGTCTAGGTTGCTCCATTGATTGAGATGGTGTTGCATTCCCATCAAGGTTCATCCTTTCAATCCTCTCAATCACATCATCTAATTGAGCTCCTTGCTCTAATGAAGTGGCTAGATCTTCTTCATGAGGGGGAGTTGGAACTTTAAAAGGAGATTCCAAAGATCGATCCAAGTTAGGGAACCCCCCCTTCAAGACGTGTAATCTCATCATAAAACTCATGATATGTTTTTACATGGGTGAATCTATCCAAATGATCAAGCCATCGCTCAACAATCTTGTCATTCTTAGTGGATTCAAGAAAAACCACATCTTTGGAAAGAATGAAATTTTTGTTTACCTCATCATAAAAATGGTATACCTTGGTGGTATTTGAGTACCCCAATAAGATGCACTTTTGACTCCTTTCACCAAGCTTGTTTCTTTGCTATTTAGGAATGAAGGCATAGAAAGTGGAACCAAAAACCATAAGATGCCTCACTGAAGGAATGCGACCATTCCACATTTCATAAGGAGTCTTGTTCCCAAGAACATGAGATGGAATCTTATTTTTCACATACACTACACATAGAACTACATCATCCAAAAACATTACCTTCACATTCTTGAAAAATAACATTGAATGTACCATGTTCAAGAGTGTCATGTTCATTCTTTCTTGTACACAAGTCTACCAAGGATTGCATGGAACAATGGTTTGATGTTTGATTCCATGTTGATGAAGATACTTTTAGAATTCATTACAAGTACATTCCCTTCCATTATCTACATGGAGAGTGCTAATACTAGATTGTGCTTCATTTTCAATCCATACATGAAAGTGTTTAAATGTTTCAAAAGATTGAGACTTATGTTTCAACAAGTAAACCCAACACATATTGGCGTAGTCATCAATAAAAAGTCATGATATATTTATTACCAAAAGCAAATGGAATATGCATGAGGCTTGTTGTGTTTCCCAAGGATACAAGCCTCACATTGCTTCAAGTTCCTTGGAGTGATAGGAAAACTAGAAACACCACTTTTCTTCAGTAGACAAAGACTATCATAGTTGGTGTTCCCAAATATAGCATGCCACGAGATATTGGAAGGCAATGTACCTTTGTCATAGTGAGAAAGATGTGCAAAAATGTGTGCCCATGGAAATGTCCATTTCAACTTCAACAATTTGTCACCCTCCCATCCTCTCACAATGACCATGTTGTGGAAAGACCTCCTTATTTCAATTGTTCCATAAAAAATGTGAATGAAATGGCCTTCTTGTTGAATGTGCACAAGAGACAACAATTTCCTCCACAACTCAGGAAGATAAAGAACATCACACAAAATAAAATATGAGAATCCAGGGAATTTGAGCCTAATGGTGCCAATTATTACAGGTTTGAGACTTGATATATATTCAAAGTACACTACACCCTCTACATTGTCATTGAATTCTTCAAAAAATCTCATCAAAATGTCAGGTGGCATGTAGCACCAATGTCAAGCAACCATGCTTCTCTCTAAGAATCAAATGAAGCTTTGAACAAATATTAATTTATGCCAATATTCCAATGAGCAACAATAAACTGAGTGGATTTAGGAGCTTCACCTTGTCTTCATTTTGTTCCTTGTTGTCTTTGATCTTTTCCCATGGGATTATGCATGTCTTTGCTTCATGTCCATTCTTTTCACAATGAACACAATGAGGACCAGACCTCTCACCTTGATTGTGCCTATCCCCTGCCTCTAAAATTATTCTTTCCACGTCCTCTCTTACTGCCTTCTCCTATTGAAGAATCATGTGATTGATTCTTCCTTTTTTGAGCAAGGAACAAAGTCTCTCCACTAGGATGAGTTGTCTTCTTCCCAAAATTCTTCTTACGTTTTGCAATTTTCGCCACCAAAGAGTCAAAACTGAGGGACTTGAGTTGTCCACAGCTTGAAGTGATTCAAGATAGTGAGAGTATGTGGGGTATAGGTCCTTGATGAAGTCTATCTTCGCACCAGTAGAATCAACGTCGTGCATGATGGCTTTAATTTAGGAAGCTAAATCCATGGGATCAACAATTGAATTAGTCCTAGTTTCGAATGTGAAGTATACATATATTTCAAATTATTCAAATCAATCCAAGAATATTTGATAGATATGATACGATGACTCACCTCTTCACTTGTAGAAGAAGAAATCAAGGCATAAACTTTCTTGTGTTTATTCTTCCATATGGAAAGCTCTTTATCTATTGTCAGTTTGGTAGGTTTGGTATCACCATCACAAATGTCATCCCAAAAATAATTGAATGTTAGGGTATGGTTGATCTTCCTTGACCATTCTAGATAGTTTTATTTTCCACTGAGCACCACACCAATAATGGAAACAAGAGAATGTATTTTGTTTTTTCTGCCAGCAGTTTCTCTTCGCAATACAAATCCTTTCATCACGATCTCTAAGTGTTTTAAATACATAAACAATGCTCCTTAGATTTCTTACAAATCATGTGACAATATCCATACATTTTTTTAATAGCTTTCGCTAATGTTGAACACCATTCCTCTAGGGTTTGTCTTGGAAGAACCAAATAACATTGTTGAGGACTCAAGTGTTCATTGCAATTGGGCTCAAAACAATGAATGGTCACCCAATTTTCTTGCAATTTACTACGGATATGAAAGACTATGTAAGTAGAACAAAACATATGCGAAAAAGTAATGCTTTAAATTTTTTTAGATGGGTCTTTGGCTTCTAAACACATGTTGCATAGTTCTTTTAGAAGAGGGGCATCTTCATTTTCCACCACCTCCTTTCCAACCCTTCTCACCCTTATGTGTGAGGGAACCAATATGCACCTTCTTTTTAGGTGTTTACCCACTCCATATTACGTGGGATCATCATTTTCTGATGGATTTGAATTTGAAGATGAGAAAGAAAGTGTAGATTTTGATGCAGCTCACGCCTCTTCAAGTTAGAGTTCCACTAGAGAAGGTGGGAGAGAGAAAAGGTGCGATGGGGAGAATTAGAGGAGGAGGACAACAAGTATTTGGACTTGCTTATACATCCTCCCAAGGTGATTGACCTCGACGAGAACAACTTGAAGAAGATAATCAAGTACATGTACGACGATCATGGATAGAAGGTCCAAAAAACCACCACCATGCACATCTGTAAGGTGGAAAAGGCCAGGCTCAACAAGTGAGCCCTTGAGCGACACGAGTGAAGCTCTCTATGAAACACTTAACCATAGAATTATTAAAAAAATTCCCCAGAGGAGAGGAACAACGCCCAATGGTCTGACAACCTACACTAAAGAGTGCCAATGGTCTTCTTTCTAACGACTAGCACAACAACTTAGGGTTTTCTGGACATGTGGATGTGTTTTAGGGTTTCTCTACATTGGCAATAAACGAATCTCAATGCACAAGTATGGATTGGAATGAAATTGCAAAGGAAGAGGGACAAAAGAATAATTGTTGCACTCAGATTGTAGCACAGGAGGACAAAGAAGCCCCAAAGATCTTGGAGTTATAAAAAAAGACACCAAGCTTTGACACCACTGACATGGTGGGGATTGAATAACTCCACGTGTTAATTTTTTTTATTAAAGAGATTCACACACACACACACACAAATGACATTTGGTTTCCTCTTCCTGTAGGTTATATGGTTGTTCCTATTCACCTATGACTCTTCATTTTCCTCTAAATTAAATATTTACAATAATTTACAATACCATAATCCCAAGGATTAAGTATCTAATATATTTTACTAATATGTCCTAGAATCTCAACATCAATTCTCGACATAGTGAAATATGATCCAAGTGATCCAAGTGGATATTGGTGACCACCCACCTCTTCCACTGATTCATCATGGTTCTCCATTTGGGTAGTCCTGTTACGATTTTTTGGGTCCTAAACATCTGGGGCCACTTTGAGGCCCTTAACAAGATTTTTAAACAAGTGATGAGGGTCTGGATTTAACTTTGGGAAAGTTAGGAGAAATTGTTTTATTGTTTTCCTCAGTTAGAGCTTTCCAATGAGCTACTATGCTTGCCAAATGGAGATTGTATGCGAAAGTTACGTTCTTGGAAAGTTGATGTAGAAACTAATGCCCAAAAATACCTTTTGGAATTTCAAAACACCTTTTGGTAGTTTTCCTCCTAGGTTTATGGTTTTGTACCTTTAGGGTCCTTTCTTTATGTTAAAAGGCCATTCTTTAAGCCTCTTGTATTAGATTTTGCAAATGAACGTAGCCACCTTCTCTCTCTCTCTTCAAAGATAATCTACCACCATTCTAACCAATTTGTGTTCTACAATATTTCGTTATTTTATTCATTAATAGAAGTTGGGTTTTCACTGTATTATTGTGCTTTTTGCTATATTTATGTGTGTGTTTCATTTCATTCTCTATACAATCTGGATCAATGGTATCTGAGCATTCTGCTCTTTGTTGTTTCTCTGTGCATGTACCTGACAAGGTTGGTCTACTATAGAAGTTTCCCCATCTATTGTAGGAAATTGATGTAATGGGGACCATTGCTTCCTAAAGGGGAGGACTAATCCAAGTGGATATTGGTGGCCACCCACCTCTTACACTAACTCAACATGGTTCTCCATCCGGGCAATCTTGTTATGATTTTTTGGGTCCTAAACTCTTGGGGCAATTTTGAGGCCCTTAACAAGATTTTTAGACAAGTGACGAGGGCCTATATTTACCTTTGTCAAAGCCAAGACAAACTAGTTTATTGTTGTCCTCAATTAGAGCTTTCCAACTAGCTACTATGCATGCCAAATGAATATTGTATGTGAAAGTTACGTTCTCCGAAAGTTGATGTAGAAACTAACGCCTACAAATATTGTTTGGTGTTTCAAAACACCTTTTGTCACTTCTCCTCCCATGTTCAAGGTTTTGTGTCTTTAGGGTTCTTGATTTATTTTAAAAGACCATCCTTTCAGCCTCTTGTATTAGCTTTTGTGAATGATAGTAGTTGCCATCTCTCTCTCTTTGGAGATAAACTACCACCATTGTTTCGAGTTTGTGTTCTATAGTATTCCACTATTTTATTCATTAATAGAAATTGGGTTTTCATTGTATTCTTGTTCTCTTTGCCATATTTCTATGTGTGTTTCATTTAATTCTCTATACAATCCAGATCACAAAGTGTTCCTCAAACTGATCTATGCATTGAATAATCTCATCCCAAATAAGATGTTTGCACCAATCATATATTTTTTCCCATAGCGAGGGTCCATGCTCCATGCCTCATTTAAGGCATTTTTGTTTTTTTCATGCAATCTTTGCAGTTTCTCCAACTCATTCTTATTTTGTGTTGCTTCACCATGAAGCTTTTATTTGCACATTTCTATATTTCCAAACCGTCAAACTTCATCATCCATCTCTGAAATCTCTTTTCAAGTTTCTCTAATATTATTAGAAAGTTCCCCTACTTGTTCTTTCAACACAATGTATTGATCTTGCTATGGTTCTTTAGAAGACTGGCATTTTCTATCACTTTCTCTAATCTAAAAGATATATTTATAATAGACCCCGTTTATAAATATAATTTCTATATCTACTTCTTTGTTTCCACGATCTCTTGATATTTCCCTTTTATCCTAAATTGACATTCACATATATCCTTTTACTTCTTAAATTTTCCCTTTAAGTCACCCCTTCTCTTCTTCAAATTGTTTAATCTCCTCGGCCAAAGCATCTCTCTCATTAAAATCAACTACAAGCTCCGGGCTTACATGAGTTTAGTATCTAGAACTCCCATTTTGACCTTTAATTTCAACATCCTTGTTTTTTAACAATGCTTCTACAAATTTAATCCTCTAAGTATTTGTTGCTAAAAACACAATATTTGTTTGAGGTCATGAATTCTATTTGTTGTTGCTTTATTAAGGATTTTTTCCAGCTTCAACTTTATTTTAGTTTCTGAACCCTTTTTCCCATCTTTTCATTGTTCACAATTGCTTGAATATAATCTTTAGACACTACATCACCAGATTTCTTATGGAACTCAACCTTGTGTAGAGGATGGACTTGGCGTAAATTAAAATTGATTATGGTAGTGTCATAATCATAAGCTCTCATATCCTTTTCCTCTTTTCTCACCCTTTGTTGTAATGAAACATTTATAAATTATTATTTTTGATGATCTATAATAGTTAATAACTTGGGAATGGCGAGTCCTTAGAAGTATGGTGGGTCATTCTATCTTTTAAATTGTTTAGACCAATACTGAATTTCAAACATCTTGAAAAACTTATCTAAAGAATTTGAATATTGAATATCACAAGACATAGAAGAAAGGGAACATAAAAAATCGGGGATGTCAGCTTGAGATGTAATATCGAAGGCTATTCATTAGTAATTCTAAGACAAGGCTGAGAGATAATTGTAACACCATGTCCCTTAGAAAATGGAGTTCTTGATTTAAGAATTTCAGACATGTATTTTAAAGGACTAGACTCGGATTCACTAATTTCATTCACATGATCCTTAAGACTAATTAAGGTAGCAAGGTCACTTGAAACTAGAGGAGCTTTCACTATATTTTGGACAGGAGATGGACCATCATGAATACATGTTACCTTAGAAGTACAAATATTATGATCATGGGTCTTTTATTCATGCTTTGGATCATTCTTACCCACTTTGGCTTTCTTAACTCCTGGATAATTAGTTGGTTCTTCTTGTTTTCGCTTCATGCTTGAATTTTCTTCATCCTTCTCCTCCCTCTCTCTCTCTAGTCACATGACTTCTTCGGTTCACCGTCATCTTCTTTTTTATTTTCCATTTTATTAAAATAACCAAGAGTAGGTATCTCATAATGAATCATTTCCTTTTCTCTATCATTGGAAAAGGAAATCGACTTCCTTTTCCTTTTCTAAATATCAACCAAATAATGACTTTTTAGTAGAAACATGCATATAATTAAACTACTTAGGCATTAGTATTAATGTGCTCTTCTCCTTTTGGTAGAATGAGCATTTCTTTAATTGTGTGAGAAGACATAGGAAACACAACATTACCCCTTCTTTAGTTAGGACAATTCTTTGGATTGAATCACAACATTTGGTACACTAGACTACTAATTTAGGGAAATGATAAATTACTTAAACTATGAACTTGGTTAGGCCATAATTGTGTGACTTGATACGATCTTTACCATCCTTACTTCTACCACATCTTGCTTATATTAGTTTATAAGGCATTTCAATTTATTTCTCATATAGTACTTTTTCATGAAGCATTCCTCAAATTGCTTCCAAGTTAGTTTTCTCTCATGGATACTTGTTACATTTTTAAGATCCTCCCACCAAATGGAGGCCTTTCCGTTCAGGTTAAATATGGCTACTCTAGCCTTCATGTTCTCAGAGTAGTCATGTACCCTAAAGTATTTCTTTAGGCCCAATAACCATGCCTCTACTTCTTCCCCTTTTTTTTATTTATCCATCAAAAGTAGGTGGCTTGGCCTTCTTGAATTCATTGGGCATGGAACTCTTTGAATGATTCTTCCTCTTTCTTTGGGATTTTTAATTGACATCATCACTGGACAATTCCTCAAATATCTCTGCCTTTTCACTAGGGGATTTCATGGATGAATCCCTATTGACTGCATGCCTCTTGGTACCCTGTTGTGCCTTCTTCGAGGTACTTTTCCTTGTATTTTTGTTTGTTGGATCGTGCTTTTGAATTTCTAGTGGGATTTGTGTCTTATTGGACTGGGGCCTCTCAATCTCACTAGTTGTTGGTCCATGTTGCATTTGTCTTTGGATATCGGACAGGCTTTGCAATAATATTGCATTTAATTCAATTTTCTTTTCTTTCTCTTCGATGAGATTTTCATTATCAACCTTAAAGCTTTGAAGCTCATCCATTAGGCTTCTTATAGTTTCTGCTAAGTTTGGAGGAGTTTCCATCCTCCTCTAATCCAACTCTTCTTCTTTTTTATGGGAAGTCTCTTCTATCCTAGGATAAGTTACCATTTCTCTTACCTGTTATGACTCCTTATGTTCTGAAACAAACACCACTGTTAGTTGATCATTCAAAATATAATTTTATAAATATAAAAAATTTCTTGGGCAAGGTATTCATTGGCATACACAACCCGTAAATGAAATTTCATTCCCTTGCAAACATCACTCAACAATATTTATTAAGTACAACCAACACTATAATTTTCTGCAGAACTTTAATCAGGCATCCAAAAACATCAATTCTGTCATGCAAAATTCAAGCGACGAAGTGTTAGGAAATTATACTTCCATGCTAAACCTAACAAAAGAGAGAAATAAATATTTAAGCTAGAAAACAAATGACAAAGAAAACACACAGTACATAGATATTTTACCGTAGAAACACAAATGGGAAAACCAACATTCCTTGAGTGTCTTTCTCTCTTCTTGTCTTATTCATTCAAAATAAAAGGTTACATGCCTAACCTTGGTCTACACCTAAGAGACAATCAACATCATACCTTCTTGCTTTACACAAGGACAACCCTGTAACCAATCCGACTTACATCTACATGACCAACAACCTTCTGCTAAAGATTAATGATTAAAGATAAATATTTATAGAATTACAACATGCCTTATTTATAGGATTTACAGTAGGCAAAACCCTAAAGAAAGGTCCCCAAAAATAGTTACAGATCCACGCAGATCATTGGATACAAATCTCGTGAATCTTGGGATTCTATTACAGTTGACTTCCAGTCAGATTACCAATCGACCTACATTCGGTCTTCAATCAATTGCTACACAACTGTCTATCGACCTCTTTTTGGATGACCTCTCAGCTTTCTATTGATCACTTCGACTTCAAATTTTCCAGTCGAACACTTCGACCACGAATTTCACTGCATGTTTATCCTCCTCGACTCAAATTTCTCTGCAAAGAATATACCAACCCAACATTCTCCCACTTGTTGTCTTCTTTGCCAAACCGAGAGTTTCCTAAACTTTTGTTCATAGACCCAAGGCATCAATTCCCATTTCCTCTCTACACCAATATAACTTCACAACACTCACAAAATTGGTCAAAGAGTCTGCTATGTTTTCCATTTTGTCTACTTTCTCCAGCAGCACGTTGTTTCTTTCCACCATGTCTCTCACGAAATGGTATTGTACATCGATATGCTTAGTCTTGGAATGATAAGCTGGGTTCTTTGCCTAAAATTTTGTGCTTTGACTGTCGCAATTTATCTTCATAGCTCTTTACTTAAACCCGATTCCTAAACATAGTCGTTGCAACCATACAAATTCTTTGCTTCCATGAGTGGTGTTGACAATAAAAATTGCAATGAGGATTTTGCCTGCAAAGTGTTGCTAAAGCCTATTATTTATAAGCCAATGATATATATATATATATATATATATATATATATATATATATATATATATATATATATATATATATATATATATATATATATATATATATATATATATATATATATATATAATACTAGTAGGTGGGACCCCCTTGTAGAGAGGATCGGATCAGGTTCTTATTTGATATTTATGTTGTTGTTTGACACTGCTTACAAGGTTCTACATGATTGATGATGAAATCTTGGTTTTATTTGCAACACAATGGGAGATGGATAATGCATACTATGCGTGGGTTTTGTTACTCTATGCTCTAAATTTTATGTATGAATGGCTTATATTCACGATTATGGCATTGTTGTTTAAGCCATAAATCGTCACATACTGTACCTGCACAAGACATATGTTAGTTATAACAAGAAATAAGAGCAATAGAAAAGAGACCTATGAAAAAATCTAAGGAGGAGAAACTAAACTATGCTATACTATGCTACACTATATTCATTTGAAATTAAAGAAGTGGTGTTAGTCCTATCAAAAAATGTTAGTGGCTATACAATGTATTGAGTTATATGAAGGCACATTTGATATGCATTATGGTATGTTTGGACTAATGGCTAGTATGGATTGGGTGGCACACTTGGCAAGCAATGGATGTTATTTTTGATGCATGGATTAATTGAATGGATTAATTGATGGTTAGTTGGCGTGTACAAAGTAATTCAATGAGTAAAGGATGGAAGCGACATGCATTTACTGCATGTCACTCCATACATCTACCACTTTCCATCACCCTAGCTTGGTTATTGTTCAATTGTTTTCGTTGTGGTTAAGCTCTGATATTCAGGCGAGGAAGGAACTGCTCGACCAAGCTCGCATTTTAAAGGATTTTTTGTTATAGGTATGTCTTTTTCGCCATCCATGAACTCGATCTGGTTATGAAATAGATATTGGCTCGGTGATGTATTGGGCTGTGCTTTTATTGAGTCTGGAAACTATGTAAACTCATGATATTTCTTTGGAATGGTTGTTTGTGTAAATGGAAAAATTGGATGGTTGAAGTCACGAGTCCATTGATTATTCTGTGTGGTGGAAGCCATGAAGGATCTCTATTGTCTTTATAGGTTTTGTTGGAGGGTTTCATCCCATTTGGATTTGCTGGCCATCTCCTCACAGTCCTTGTAACCATACTTGGTCGTATTTGTTGTTATAGGGTTGTTGTGTAATTTTTGAACCACCTTGGGCCACTGCATATCGTTTCCACCTGGTCGTGGGCTCGTTTTATGTTATTGGTCTTTGCAYAGTTGGTTATGGTGGYTATTATGGCAAGATGTTTGCTTAGGGTTGGTTGTTATTACCTGATCTYTGCATTTATATCAACACTATTCRTTTTTTTGGGGAAAACCAYGAGGGTTATGCCCTGCGTGTTCTCGACGTTATTACTGGCCAGTAAGAAGCCTCTGATCCTCTGTTCATAATCTCTCCTACCTGGTGTGAAATGTCACCCTGTCTTGAAAGCTATTGGTTACATGGCCTAKGTGACCACCGTGTTGTCTCAAGTGGTTTTCACTTGCTGTTGGTATGGTCGACTCCAATCTCCCTTTGTTGGTTCCACCAAGCGAACCCTTGATTATTCCGAGCCCGATTATGATAAATTGAACCAGTTAWATCCTGTCAKATATATTGTTGACTGTTATGAGTTGGTGGAGTAGYGTCGAMAATGGTTGATTATTGGCTCGTCTCTGTTAATAACATTGACAATGGTTTTTATTATTGGTATATAGTAGTTGCATTATTTATTACGACGGTTGAATCGATAGCTCGACATGGTTAAATTGGTTGATTTAAGAAATGGAATTGGGCATACATTCGTTGCCTCCTTGTGTTGGATTGATAACTCAACATTATTTTATGGTTTGATTAAGTCACAACGATGCTTCTTGCGTTATGCGTTGGTCTATGTGTTTCCTACAACACGATATAAGTTGCAATGATAGTTGTTGTTACTGTGTGTTTAAATTGTCCGATCGAGATCATTGCAGTTTAAAGAATTGATAGTTGTGACTTGGCTATCTGCTATGTATGTTTATGGATATCGTGCGTCATATTGTTTGATTGCACCATCAAAGATGGGCAAGAGTTTTATAATAGTATGGTTTCATTGCAATTTAATTGATAAATTGATTAGAGGAATGGAATCGAGCTCGATTTTAAAAGAACTTATGTATGTGTTCGATTTGAGGAAGTAATTTATGGACAATGGTTGATGGTTTTGATGTTGAACATAGTTGAAACAAATGACTGTGTGTTCATTGGAATTGTTTTAAATATTAAATGGAAGAAGTGAGAGGAAACATAATTCTTATACAAGTTGTTTGGAAGGCACATTGTTTTTGAGTAAGATGGCACTGTGTTAATTAAAAGTGTTAAGGATTTAAATGTGAACAGTGAGCAAGTCTAACACACAGTAATAGTTAAATTATACACAATAATTGTTTAATTGATCACATTAATTATTTGGTTAGTGTTGGATCGTTTGCATTAAATACAATATTGCTTTATGAATTGCTTAATTGATTTTATGAATATTATCCGCTCTTTTCCCCTACCATTATTTCACTTTTCGCTAATTACAATCCCCTCGCCTTCCCATATTCATTACCCACGCCATGTTCCTAAAATTTAATCACAGTTAAGAGGAACTCTGTATTATGACAGTTTAAGATCACATGGATGGATTACAATGATATGTTCTTTGGTTTACATTACAATTGATTGTTTGTTGTCTGTGAGTAGTAACCATGATCTTTTCCCTCTCATTTTAACATTTTTCGCTCAATACAACCCCTCAAATATCCCATAACCTTGTTCATCCCCTGCTCATTGACAACAGTTAAACAATTTGTATGGATTCGATTGCATGAGTCTGATATGTTGCTGAGCCAAAATTTATTTCATATTTTAAAAGGAGTTGTCATGTATGGTTGTTAAAGAAACTATTTGCTAATCAATTACGCATACAAGAATGAGATTTTTCAGCCGAGGTAGCCATGGCAGAGCTAACCGAGGAAGAGGTAATTGGAACAGGGGCCCTAGAAGGCCAAGATTCTCCATACACTTTGATGTTGACTCACAAGAGTTAGGTCAACTATTTCAAGTTGGGTTTTTTAATTAGATTGGGCAAGGAGCGACCCAACCTAGGCCTGACAGGCCTCCCTTCCAAGCCCCACAAGTCCCTGGTATCCCCGTGCCCCCTCATGTCTCATTGCAACCTGAAGTTCCCGAAAATGACGGATGGCAAGAGATTGTCCACCTGATAGTCTCCCAACATCGTGGCTGGCCCAATTTGTCTTTACTTGCTCCCCCGCCTATCAATCAAATTTTCGAAGCTGCCCCTATCCACTCACCAGTTCAGTCTTCCCATACGAGTAAAATGTTGAAAACCGAGGCCCATCATGCCCCTGACAAAGGAAAAGCCACTGCTGCCCCTTCCTCACCCTCTAATGGCTCTGATAAATCTCTGTCCTCCCGCATGCATTTGAGGGATGATTTCTCTCATGTGATCAATGAAATTAGGCCTAAAGGCCCAGCACAGCCTAAGGCAAATTCAGAGAGATCAAAAGGTGACAACAACAACAAGGGAAAGATTGCATCTCAGAGTGGAAAATATGGATTTTAAGTTTTTTATTTATTTATTAATTGTTGAGAACAATTGACTTCTAAAATTTTTGGACAACATACTATTTTTTGGATATATGGGTAATATATTTTGGAAATAATTTCAAATGTCATTGAGATAAATTGTCAAATATGAATGTGATTATGGGATTCACAAGGAGGGATGTTTTGTTTAATTAAGTAGTTGTGTTATGATTGTTAAAAGCTAAAAGGAGTCACAAGGGGTCCCAACTACTAGTTATTATTTATTAAAAATCCCTTATTACGATTTATTACTTTTCCCCCTAAATAAAAAATGGTTGAGTTTTAGTTAACTGAACTAATGAAGTAGTTCAACTACTTCAACCAATTCTAATTTGATTAAAGGCAAGAGGAAAGGGAGAAACAGGAGGATAATAGAAGGAGAAGCATACTAAGGTTTGCTCTTTGAGTTTTTGTTGAGATAATTCAGTTTTCATTCATTCCTTATGTCATTATAAGCCTAATTCTTTTTTATGATAGTAGGATCCTATTGTAGACAGCAAGATTCGGGGCTGAATTACCCCTAGAGCTTCATCCTCTTCTACACCCCCCTTTAGAAACCCAATTGAAAGTAATTTTCATCCCAAGGCTATCTTGCCTCGAAGTTGGTGTAACTTTTGCGAGGAACACCATGAGGAAGCCACATGTGAGGTAAGAAAGTGTGCCAGAGATAAGATCTTTAGTAAAAGACCAGAAACTACCATCGCTGTCCTAGATTTTGCAGAGCCAGAGGATGTCATGATCATCAATACTAGGAACAAATCCTACGCTCCCAAAGGCAAATACGATCCCCCCTGCAATTCTTCTAGCCAAAGCTCATCATAACCAACTGCTATGGTTCAGGTTCCTAAGGTCCTTGACAGTCAAGGAATAAATTCCCCTCTCCCCTCTTCCAAATACAATATCCTGAATCAGTTGGCCAACATCAAGGAAATGCCACCCTCTTGGACATGGTTTTCGTCCCTGAACAAGAGAGGCATCTAAAACAATTCATGGAAGGAAAATATTTTGTTGTAGCCAACCTCTTTGAAGAGGTGAATGAAGAGGATTCGTCTGTAAATAAAGAAGGTGTACATAAATTTAGATACCCTGTAAAAAATCCCCCTTTTTATATTTCTGTAAAAATTATGGATAAGATTTCCCATTGTTGCCTCATTGATGGCGGTTCGGGCCCAAGTGTGATGTCGAAGATTATCATGGAAGAGCTAGGCTTGTCTTGTACAAATGAAAATGCTAGGAGCATGCTCTCTTATAATAGTCTACAACAAACAACCATAGGCGAGATTAAAGATGTGACCTTAGTTTTGTGCGCACACCCTGAAATAAGGACAACCCTTAGCATTCTGGTAATTGACATGCCAATAAGCAATTACTCAACCATCTTGGGAAGAGATTGGAAAGATTTGACAGGTGGATACCTCTCACTCGACGGGACACACTTATCCATCCCTCAGAATGAAAAAAACAATATAGTCCTTAGAGAGGGGATGATTTCACCTTACATAGAAAATGTTCCACAACCTAATGTAAACTATGTTGAAGAGGACCTAGGGGTGTATTCCATCTTTGTTGAGGAGGATAACATTCCCTTGGAACAAATTGATCTGGATGATAGTATGTGGCACATGCACTTTGATGGTTCATGCTCTAATGAAGGTAATGGAGCTGACATAATCTTATACTCTCCTGTTGGGAAGATTCATAATTTTTCTTACAGGTTGGAGTTTGCTTGCACAAACAATGTCACTAAATTCAAAGCTTTATTATTAGGCATTGAAAACGCCTATAATCTTGGCCGTGGTCACCTTTAAGTTTTTGGAGATTCCGAGATTGTTGTGAACCTTGTACGTAAGATATACTCTCCTAACAACAAGTTGATGAAACAATATACCCAAACTGTTTGGGCACTTATCTCGAACCTATTATCTTTCAACATCACTCATGTTAAGAGGGAATTGAACTTAATGGATGATCGATTAGCTATTTTTGCAACCTCTTCTAATCAACAACTTCCGCCACATAGACCTGATTGTACTTTTCAATCTCTATATCATCCACATATCCCTGACAATATAGAATCTTGGTAGGTCTTCCCTAATGATGAGAGCATTTGTGATTTCATTCAAAATGAACCCTATAAGCCCAAGGAAATCATATCCATAGAAGATAACAAGATTCCTAAAGGCTTGACTCCTCTAGAGAGTTCGTTTTCATCAAATAATGTAGGAAATAAAGAGAAACAAAAAGAAGAGGAGTCGAAAAGGAAGGTGGGTGAAACCATCTCGTTGAACATTGGGACACCCGAGTCTCCAAGGGGTTTTAAAATAGGTGCCCACTGTTCTGATGGAAAGGAAATGAGGTTTTCCAATCCGCTTGGTGAATTTCAAGATGTTTTTGCTTAGTATTATGAGGATCTTCGTGGTTTTGATCCTGGTCTTATACCGCATGCCGTCCCCATCAAGGAAGGTATAAAACCAGGTAGGCAAAAACAAAGACCTGTCAACCCTGCATTGGAAGCAACTATTCGAAGGGAGTTGGAAAATTTCTTGAAGGCTGGAATCACCTTTCCAGTCAAGTACCTTGAATGGGTTTCCAAATTGGTTCATGTTCTGAAGGTCACCGATCATATTAGCTTATGCATTAATTTCTTCACATTCAATCAGGCTATTATGAAAAACCCCTTCCCTCCCCCTAATATGGAAATGAGTCTGCAACAAGTTGTAAGGTCACATATGAGGCCCTTACTTGACAGTTTTTTTGGTTACAATCAAATCAAGGTAAAAGGGGTAGATGCATACAAAACCACCCTTATTACTCATTGGGGTACCTTGACTTATGAACGTATGCCCTCTGGCTTATCTGTTACAAGTACCACTGTTAAAGGATCTATGCAAATAACTTTCAACGATTTGATCAGTAAGATTATTCATGTTTACCTTGATGATCTAATCATATACTCTAAAGGACTATCAATTGTCTCAAAGTTTCAAAAACTATGGCGGGATCGTTTCAAAATTGCTTTTGTCCTGGGTACTAACTCTTACATCCTAAAAGATTTACAGGAGTGATTATTCTCCTACAACACTAACAGTTCTCACTTGAAACATTACGTGGAACCAACTTGAAAAGTTTTAACGTTGTTTGGATTTTCTATATATTAGTAGTCTAGCTTTGCTTTCATTTTTTTCCCACTGTTTTTCATTTATGCTTTACAGTAGTTTGATTTATGCTTTCTATTTTTAACAATTTTCTGCTGCTTTTACATTTCTATCACTTTATTTTTGCTGTTTTAAATTTTGCAATTTTAATTTTGTCATGATTTTTATTGTTTTTTCATCTTCTAGTTGATTTTGGTCAAGAATGAGATGTTGGATCAGTTTTTCCACAGTGACACTCCTACAAGATATTGTTAGTCAATAACAATCAACCTTACACAACTGTTACGGTGTTCCCCCTGAAAGCACTTGAATTTGTTATCTACTTCACTGCTGTCTTATAAATAAATTGGTTATCTCCCGCTTCTGCTTTCCATTTCTTCATCCATTTGAGAATTTAAAAGAGCAAGTCCATATTTTTTCTCCTTGAAGTAAAGAGCAAATTCCGGTTGAATGATTATGCATACAGTGATAAACCCCCTCATACTTAACATTTTTCATGAGTTATTCCCAAATTCCGAGTCATTTTCCCATTAAATCCGCTCATTTGCCCCTGTTGCATAATCTTCCTGGTTATATCTTTTTGATATGATGTT
>ML778287.1:425888-441888 GCA_009831015.1 Picea engelmannii
TTTATCCCTCCCTTTACATTTGGAAGCTGTAGCTACCTTTGGAAGTCATCACTTCCCTTGAACAATAACTATTGATTATTTCTCATATATTGTGCATGGTGTATTGTGGTGTATTGGTGTAGCTCTTATACTATTGTTCATTTCTCATTGGATATAGTTGAATGGTTTAAGTATAAGTTTAAAAAGGTTTTAAATTGTACTTGATACTGATTCACCCCCCTCTCAGTATCAACATTTCTTTGGTTTACATTACAGTTGATTGTTTGTTATATGTGAGCAATAACCATGATCTTTCCCCCTTCATTTTAACATTTTCCGCTCAATACAACCCCTCAGATATCCCATAACCTTGTTCAACCCTTGCTCATTGACAATGGTTAAAGAATTTGTATGGATTGGATTGCATGAGTCTGATATGTTGCCAAGCCAAAATTTATTTCATATTTTAAAAGGAGTTGTCATGTATGGTTGTTAAAGAAACTATTTGCTAATCAATTATGTATACATGAATGATATTTTTCAGTCGAGGTAGCCATGGTAGAGGTAACCGAGGAAGAGGTAATTGGAACAGGGGCCCTAGAAGGCCAAGATTCTCCATACGCTTTGATGTTGAATCGCAAGAGTTAGTTCAACTATTTCAAGCTGGGTTTTTTAATGGATTGGGCAAGGAGTGGCCCAACCTAGGCTTGACATGCCTCCCTTCCAAGCCTCACAGGTCCCTGGTATCCTTGTTCCCCCTCATGTCTCATTGCAACCTGAAGTTCCCAAAAAGGACGGATGGCAAGAGATTGTCCACCCGACAGTCTCCCAACATCGTGGCTAGCCCAATTTGTCTTTACCTGCTCCCCCGCCTATCAATCAAATTGTCCAAGCTGCCCCTGTCCACTCACTATTTCAGTCTTCCCATGTGAGTAAAAGGTTGAAAATGGAGGCCCACCATTCCCCCGACAAAGGAAAAGCCACTGCTTCCCCTTCCTCACGCTCCAATGGCTCGGATAAATCCATGTCCTCCCACATGCATTTGAGGGATGATTGCTCTCATGTGATCAGTGAAATTAGGCCTAAAGGCTCAGCACAGCCTCAGGTAAATTAAGAGAGATCAAAAGGTGACAACAACAACAAGGGAAAGCTTGCATCTTAGAGTGGAAAATATGGATTTTAAGTTTTATTTATTTATTAATTGTTTAGAATAGTTGACTTCTAAAATTTTTGGACAACATGCTATTTTTTCGATATATGGGTAATGTATTTTGGAAATAATTTCAAATATCATTGAGATAAATTGTCAAATATAAATGTGATGATGGGAGTCACAAGGAGGGATGATTTGTTTAATTAACTAGTTGTGTTATGATTGTTAAAAGCTAAAAGGAGTCACAAGGGGTCCCACCTACTAGTTATTATTTATTTAAAAACCGTTATTATGATTTATTACTTTTCCCCCTAACTAAAAGTTGGTTGAGTTTTAATTGATTTAACTGATGAAGTAGTTCAACTACTTGAACCAATTTTAATTTTCTTAAAGGCAAAAGGAAATGGAGGAACAAGAGGAGAATAGAAGGAGAAGCATACTAAGGTTTGCTCTTTGAGTTTTTGTTGAGATAATTTAGTTTTCATTGATTCCTTAATTCATTAGAAGCCTAATTCTTTTTTATGATAGCAGGGTCCTATTGTAGACAATAAGATTCAGGAATGAATTACATCATTCAGACACTTGTTTTTCAGAGGTGTTGATCTATCTTTGATAGTCTGTGTAGACTTGTCTGTTTGTGAATTAGTTTTCATGATTGACAAAGGCTATTGTGCAGAGTCTAGTGGGAAACAATCTGTGGCAAGCTGATCTAGCTTTTCAAGTTCAGTTTTTGATTTTATGTCAGAAGTCCTTTTGTATGTTTCATTGGGGACGTCTAAGTTTGACTTTGGTCCAAAACTTCCGCATGAAATTTTGTAAAAAGAACGATTCTTTGATGAATTGGAATGAAATAAAGGATTTCTTTATGTCTCATCTGTTTTGATTACTGACTTGGTGTCTTTACTTCTGTCTCTATCTTTATTTCAACATTTGATATATTCAGAAAATTACATAAATAATGATTTATTCAACAAGTTTTTTTTATAAAAAAACAGCCTAAGCACTTGTAAACAATACTTGTGAATTAAGATATCAATTTTGATGGCTATAAACATAGGGTGATATTCCCATCTATCTTGCTTTAGCCAAGCAGGATCTGAAAATGTTTGAGTAAGATCATTTCATATCTTTTCCTCAACATGTGGGTACCATGTATTCAACTTTCGTTGTTGACAAGGCTATGATTGCTTGTTGCTTATTCATCCAGTTGATTTCTCCACTGAACATCTTGAACACATATCCATTGGTCGACCTTCGTCGATCCAAATCTCCAACCCAATTGACATTGACAAAGAATACTACATCTACTTCAATATCATCTCTAGGATTTCCTTCGTAGCATATAACATAATCTTTTGTGCCACATAAATACCTAAATACTCTCTTGACCACTGTCTAGTGCTCTTTTCCATGTGTCGACAAGTGTCTGCTCAACACTCCCAATACATGGGTAATGTCTAGTCGAGTGAAGACCATAACATACATTATAATACTAACAACAATTTCAAAGGGAATCCATATCCTCTATTTCTTCCTGTGTCTTTGGACAATGTTTAGTAGTTAGCCTTGCTCCAATAGGAATTGACACCTTTATAGGTTTGCAATCCTGCATGTTGAAATGTTTCAAAACTGTTTCAATGTACTTCTTCTGATTCAACTAGAGCTTTCTAGCTGCTCGATCTCTCTTGATCTCCATTCCCAGAATGAAGTTCGCTGCACTGAGATCCTTCATGTCGAACTTGGAGGATAACTACTTCTTCACCTCCTTTATTGCATCCATGCTGTTTCCGATCAGTAACATGCCGTCGAAATACAATGCTGCATATATGAAACGTCCACATTCTTCCTTGGTGTATATGCAGTGATCAACTTTTCTTCTCACAAATCACAAATTGAGGATGTATGTGTTGAAATTTTGGTACCACATCCTTGGTGATTTCTTTAGACCATAAAGAGATCTTTTCAGTTTGCACACTAGCTCTTTCTTTCCCTTTACTACAAATCCTTCAGGTTGTTTCATGTAGATTTCTTCTTCCAGGTCTCCATGTAGGAACATTGTCTTCACATCCATATGTTCTATTTCTAGATCAAATGATGCAGCCAGAGACATTAGTATTCTAATGGAAGTTAATTTTGCATCAGAAGAAAAATATCACTGAAGTCAACTCGTTCGACTTGGGAATAAACTTTAGCTACCAGTCGAGCTTTGAATTTCTCGACTTGACCTGCTGCGTTCATATTTTTCTTGTACACCCACTTTGTACCGAAGAGCTTTCTTCCATTGGGTAATTCGACTAAATCCCACGTCTCATTCTTATGCAAGGATTCCATTTCTTCGATCATGATGTCCTTCCATATTATACCCTCTGTAGAGTCGATTGCCTCCCTGACCAACTTGGGATCCTCGTCGATCCCAAGTTGATTAAGATGTTTCTATGTGGTGTCATATGATAGGATGCTCCTGAGTCGATCAACCAAACATCTTGATCTGACTAGGTACTGGTTGACGCCATATACACATTGCCTCCTTTATCTAGAGTATTATTTCTCTCAGTCGACCGCTTCTCATTGGGACCTGTACTAACTTCCATTGCCTTCGACTTCTATTTCCTTTTTTAATGCCCAAATTTACTGCATTTCAAGCATCTTCTCTTCGAATGAACCGGGAATTTAGATCTACCCTTCAACTTAGAATTTCTACTGGAGAATTTGCCTTTATCTCTGTCAACCGATCGACCTCTCACCACTAATGCATCTTTGTTTGATCCTTCCATGTTCTTCCTTCTCATTTATTTTGAAAGTAGAGATGCAACCACATATTCTAACGCCAATGTGGTTGAATTACTCCCTATAACCATGACTAAGATATCCCAGGAGTCTGACAAATAACATAATAGGATAATACATTTCTCCTCCCCAGTTATTTTAATATCCACGAAAGATAACTGGCTTATTATGGTATTAAACAGATTTAAATGCTCAGTTACCAAACTGCCTCACTCATCCTCAGAAGATACAATTTCTTTCTAAAGAATAACTTATTTACCATGGATTTCGACTGGTACAAGATTCCTAACTTGTCTCACAGTTTCTTGGCCAAGTCTTCACCCGAGACATTCAACAACACCGAATCTGTAGGACAAAGTCGAATCGTACTCCTTGCCCTTCTTTTCATTTTCTCCCATTATTCCCTCGACATGCCTGTCAGAATGGTACCTGTATAGACAATGACCCATTGTTCTTGATTGACAAGGAGATCTTCAATTTGAAGCTTCCAAAGCTGAAAATTCTAGCCATTGAATTTTTCAATCTCTATTCTCGAGATACTTTCCATTCTTTAAGCACAACTTTAAATATCTTTGACTTATGAATCTTACTGGACCTAGGGTTTAACTCAGATCCAAGGTTGTTAAACAAATATCTGATACCACATGTTAGGAAATTATAATTCCACACAAAACCTAGCATAAAAGAGGGAGAAATATTTAAGCTAGAAAACAAATGAAAAAGCAAACACAATACACTAGATTTAACTTGGAAACCCAAATGGTAAAACCAACATTTCTTGAACGTATTACTCTCTTGTTGTCTTATTCATTCAGAATAAAAGGTTACATTCCTAACCTTGGTCTACACCTAAGACACAATCAACATCATACCTTCTTGATTTACAAAAGAACAACCTTGTAGCCAATCTGACTTGCATCTACATGACCAACAACCTTCTGCTAAAGATTAATGATTAAATATTAAAATTTATAGCATTACAACATGCCTTATTTATAGGATTTACAATAGGAAAAACCCTAAAGAAAGGTGCCCAAAAATGATTACAGATCCACGCAGATCATTGGATACAAATCCCGTGAATCTTAGGATTCTGTTACAATCAACTTCCAATTGGATTACCAATCAACCTACATTCGGTCTTCAGTCGGTTTCCACATGACCGCCTGCCGACCTCTTTTTGGATGACCTCTCGACTTGCTCTTGATCACTTTGACTTCGACTTTGCTAGTCGAACACTTTGACCTCGAATTTCAATGCCAGTCGATCCACCTTGACTCAACTTTCATTACAAAGAATATAACAACCCAACACCAAGAAGGGTAAAAATCTATCTTATTCCTTTAAATTAAACTAACTCTTTTATGGTTTATTGTTACCATTGAACTTCTTAAGCCCATATAACCCAAGTTTTGTAACCATGATATGATACCACTCTATAACCTACCCACCCCTTAGGTTCTCTTAAAGGGGCGGGGTATCGAAAATTTTCCTTTCCTTATCCATATTGAAGCCTCTTTTCGAGGGCACTATCATCTTCTACTCGTCAAGAGATTTCCAACGTCTATAACCATGCTCAAATTTGAGCTTTGGATCAAAAGTTATGGCCTCCTAAAGTTTCGATCCTTATTTCCAAAGCCCTCTCATGCCCACGTGGAATCCATGTGGCATCCACGTGGTCCATCTAGCACATACATGACTGTTGATGTGGCTAATGACATGACACCCACATGTTAATCCAATGATTGAGGCCATCGACTCCCTTGCACTCAACACCACGTGAATTACATTCTACTGATACCCGACATGTCGATATCGTCCTACCAGGTATTGGCCCATTTCGACACCAGCACATCACAAAACTCTCGATAAGTGATATTCTAGTAGTCCAGCTGGCAGCCTGGACACATGGCCCAATTTGGACCCGCCACTCGCTTGACACATGGCACATGCATATTGACACCCTCCATGCCTTATACTATTATTAAGTTAATTTAAAAAACATTATGTTAAAATCCCAAGCCTTGGGATTTTATCTATTTAATCCACATTATTGTTAATTAACCCTTATTAATTTAATACTCATCGTAATGACATTTTTTCTTAATCTATTTCACCGGCCCTCAGATATATTAATTATGAATTTTTACCATTCCCAAGCTTCGATATTCTGGTGGAAGTATTGATAATAATATTTTAAATAACAATGCATTAGGTTTATTACATTAATTTATGTTATGTTTGTATCGGCCCCCGAGTATCTCACATATCACAAGCACCTTCTTTATCCATCTCGCGGTACCCAATACTCTGATGGGATTTAATTACACTATTATATATCAACCCCTGGTATATCACTTAATACACGCTCATTTCCTTCCCCTTCACCCAATACCCGATATTCCAGTGGGGATTCAATATTATTTTATTATATCGACCCTCGATGTATTACTTATCACACGCTCATTTCCTTCCCCATCACCCCCTACCTGATAACTCGATGGAATTTAATTATATCATAGTATGAGGGGAGGGAAAAATAATTCCAGGCATTGAAAAAAAAATAGAATAAGGACACACTTAACATATATCTCCCCATGATTACATATTCGACCTCTATACAATATGAATTCTTATGACTGGTAAACTTAGAAAAATTATATCTTTTCCCAGAAAAGGGGAAATTCCAAGCTTCTCCGCTCACGTGCCCAGGATATAATTTCATAGTTTTTAATATAAGACTTCCTCCTCTTAATATTCAACTTATTAAGACAATAAATTATGAATTTGGGAAAATTACCAGAAGTTACCAACCTTCCTCCACAAAGTAAATTTCGTTCAGGAAACATGTTAAAATATATAAACACATATTTTTTTATTTGAGTTTCTTTTTGTACAATAAAATTTCTTGGGATAAAGTTTCCCACTGTAAAAAGTATGTTTCTACTAGGACTTATTGCCCACTTAAAATCATGCAAATATTTACTACTACTTAGGGAAAAGCCACCATTTCATGTCTTTACTTTTGGACATGGTTTTTACTGAGTAAATCCATGTAAGAATTATATTCTTACCATGTATTAATAAGACATAAATTAAATACAAAACACATATATGTGCACATCACAAAATGTATGAAATTTGTCCCTTAAATCAAATAGAACAAATGATTCTTAATTCCGTTTTATTCCACTCATTCCTCACAATAAATAAATTATCCTCTCAACTAGATATCCTAGGATTATGCAACCAAAGTTATGGTCAGTCCTTTATTCCGGGACCCCTCCCCTGTCAAACTTATCACACTGACTGGAAGTTAAGGGATTTTACTCATACTTCCACAGATTATTTAGCATTCAACTAAGCCTTCCATAAAGGTCTTAAGACTTGACCATTTACCAGGGACAAGTCACCTCCTAGAACTGATTTACAACTTCGGTATTATAGTGAGCAACATTCATAATATAGAAATTAAACATTCTTATATTCAAATACTCTATGAAGACTTTAACAACTTAGTCTTCACTACCAATACATGAGATATATTCATACAAATGGGCTGCAAATACCCAACTAACATCTTGTTCTTACTCAGAGTTACAAATAATTATTTACAACAACCTTTTAAAAATAAAGACAGTCAAAAGATAACCAACAAAATATATTTTCCACGAATTATTTCAGATTTTACCATCATCCAAGCACATGGAGCAACAATTTCACCACTAGAACAAAATATCAAGTTCTTCCTATAACCAAAACATACATTCCATAACATCAAGAAAATTATCATGGCATAAAATACTCAAACACTTATATGATAATTTAAGATATATTGGAAACTGCTGATGGGTGAGCCTCTTTCCACCCAACCATAGGCACAACTGTCTTTTATCTATCCTTTCACCTGGCCACCCCCTAGCTAGAAGATGATACCATGAGGGAAAATTCTCACTCAATAACAGAGGTATAAAGATGAAGGCTATTCTCCTTCATCAACAAAAATTAGAAAGATATATCTCCAGTTCCACCAAGCAAGCGGTGCCTGCTCTTGACTTAGGGGGTCATAATAGTTAGCTTGCATAACTACACACTCAAAATTTGTAGCCTCATTTATCAGCTTGATTTAGAGATTATTCTTTCTTTTTCTCACTCAGAAAACGAGAGAACTTGACTTCCCCCATTCGCTATGAACCATAGGCATTTTTCTGAACATTCTCTTCTCTATTTTATGGGTCTGATACCACCCTCTAACCTCTCTAATTTCGTGGGTCGATTTCCCCCCAAATTAGAGGTCAGTTCAGAAGTCTCCAGATGGGTACTTTTCTACCCATGCTTCTGAAGCAAGGCAGTTATGGTACACCCCCCCCATTCTTTCCCATAATTGTGGGAATCTGGTAGTTCAACTACCATCTTCCTTCATTCATTGAAATTATGGGAAAAGGGGAAATCTGGGTTTTCTTGAATATTAAATTGGCAAGGAAATTTCCTCACCATTTCCTCTCATGGAATCATTTTATGTGTAAGTGCTCCACCCATCAACAATTTCTTCTCATTATAATCAAAATGCATTTTATCATTTTAATTGTTCATTATGGTCAAAAACATTAACCATACTATCCATGGCTCATGGCGACATTTAGACATATATTTACATATTGAGGAAAACGAGGCGTTACATAGCGAAACAAGGTCTGCAATTTTTACATGAGGTACTTCTTTATGTCTCCTCAGATCCCTAAAAAATTCACAGTCTAAAAAGTCCCATAAAAGAAGTTATAGTGAAAATGACAAACTGACTTGTTTGAAACTGATTTCAGGACTATTCAGAAACCCTAACTTCCACAGGGAATATATTAGAAAGTATAGAGAACCAACATCTGAAATTTGAACCACATGTACCTAGAGATCTCTCCTTCATCTTCTCAAAATTTCACAGTATGAAATCTCCTAGAAAAAAGTTACAACAAAAATGCCAAACTGACCTGTTTGAAACTGATATCATGAGCATTTAGGAACCCTAACTTCCATAGGGCATATTTCAGAAAGTGTAGCGAACCAATGTTTGAAATTTTGACCACATGTATCTAGAGATCTCGTTTCTGTCTGCTCAAAATTTCATGGTTTGAGATGTCCCATAAAATAATTTATCGTGAAAATTCCAAGCTAAACTGAAACTAATTTTGCAACTCTCCCCTTTTGGAATGATATTCAGTCTTTGCTCATCCACTTATTCAAATGTTATTACATTTTTCACCCACACACTTTCTCTCAATACTTTTTCTTTTGATAATTTATCATAACTCTTCATGAAGGGACATGTTAATTCAAAAAGACACGACACCCATTAATTAAAGAATTAATTCCCCCTTTTTTTTTATTTCACTTTTCCAAATACCATGGGAAAATACGATGGACTTCCTAACCCATGGGTTTGAAACTATATTTTCACTTTTTACTTTTTCACTTGCACCCATTTTTTTTAATAGACTTGTAAACCTATATATAAATCAATCTTGGAAATGTTGTGTGTATTTGTAAAGCCATAATATGACATTAATGAAAACATTAATCCTTTGACATCAATGGAAATAATTCCAACAATTTCAAGAACAAAGAATCATGAGAAGACATTACAAGCCAAAACAAAGACATAAAGTTTTTCCATAAAATACTTTGAGGACAAAGCATCTTTGAAGGGAGAGTTAACACAATGAACATAAATATATAAATAAAGATCAATAAATAATAATAATAATAATAAAATAAATGAAGTGACATATCCTAGCTAAAGGACATGAACTAACCAAGGGACATGACACGTGGACCTTAGTGCCTAGTAAATGCATATAAGTATACTGTCACATGGCATTATATCAAACGTTGTATGGTCTATTATTCATTATTCAATTATTAAATACTTGTCGTATATGGATTTCGAATGATTCTCCTTCTTATGTTATACATTCATCAATAAATGAACAATTATTCATTTCAACAAAGATGTCAAAATGAACATTTGGTAGGGAAGAAGTAGAATACCTTCATCATTTTATCCCAAAGAAGGGAGTCAAATTAGATCCAAACAAAATCAGGGTAATCACAGAACAACCAAAACCGAAAATTGAGAGGAATTTTAGACTTGATAGGGTATTACCAGAGGCCTATAAAGAACTATGCTCATTTGACAACACCACTCTCAAATATATTTAACAAAAAATAATTTCAGTGGAATAGTGAAGAAAAAGAGTATTTTGAGCCATTGAAGAAAATTATGTCTTCGACACTAGTGTCAGAAACTCTAGACTTCACAAAACCTTTTGTCGTAGAATGTGATTCTTTAGGGCTCAAAATCAAAGAAACATTAATGTAGTAAGGATATTCAATAGCATTTGAGATTCAAAAGATCAATGTAAGATAAATATCTACTTATGATAAAGAGATGCTCACTATCACACATGCATTATCAAAATGGTGTGTACATATTAAGCTAGGAGAAATATGAAGAGTCGCAGGTGAATAGGAAGAGTCATTCATACCACTTGGAAGATGAAACCAAAGGTCACCTCCTCTTGTATATATGCATGATGTGAGTTAATAAAATAATTATCTATGGAGTTACTTATTCCCTTTGTCCATACTTAGCCCGACAGTTGTATAGGAGCAGGTTTTGACTCCATGATTTTCTCCCACATCCAGAAACACCTCTGTAGGTATGTTTATTCCCTCAGGTCCGTCTCTCTTTCCACGACCAAATATTTTCATTCATACTTATCCTCTCTCTCATGCATGAATTGAACACTTCTTGCATATGTATATCATTATTCTCTCTGGAACTTGACCTCCCATTACTCTGATGTTGAAAATTGCTTCCTCCCCATTAGTGGTATTTTCTCCCACGACTGTCCCAAAACTGCCACTGTCATATTCTATATAAACCCTAATATTATTGTAGGGGAATCCATCCTTGCTGCCAAATTCCTCAATCATGAGACTGCAAACCAACTCATTTTCTTCATCGTGTTTTCCAAGCTCGACTATGGGAGATTAAGTGCAATTAACACAAGTGCATCCTGTTGATCCATAAAAAGTCTGTTCACTACTAGAGCCTAGATTCTAGAGGATTTTTTGTGGATCACTAGCCCCATTACTATTTTGGAGAAGAAACTGCAGGAATTGAATTATGAGTGTAGATGAAATAAGGGTAGAGGGTATCATCCACCGATTTCAAAACTGGGACGATATATTTCTCTAACACTCATGTCACTTCTGCGAGAACTATTTTCCAAGAAACTCTACATTATTAAGTGTTGTATAGTATATATGGGGAATGAATATTCTTGGACTCTTCGTAAGACCTACAAGGCACCTTTTTATCTCTTTATTCGACATTTAAATCTAAGTTGAAAGATGAATTTTCTATTTTATAGGCTACTTGTGATTATTTTTTATGTTTTTGAGTGATGTAAAGATGATTTGGCATAGAACCTTTGACTCAGAGCGCCTTAAGAATATTTCGACACTACTAGGGCCTTCATGTTTGTAAGAGAAAAACTATTGTTGTCTAAAAGAAGCACCGAGTATATATTAAGTTTTGTAAAACATTGTCATGCCTAATTGAAGAATTTTGCCTCATCTTGAAGCATTGTAGTCTCATTGTGCATCCCTTTTTTATTTGGAATACCTAACTTCTTGGGTAGCTTCAAATCTCTATTGGAAAATACATTCTCTTGTCAGAAAGGGAAGAATCAATCACATGATTCTTTTAGAGGAGAAGGTAGTAACAGAGGATGTTGAAAGAATAACTTCAGAGGTAGGGGGTAGGCATAATCCCTGTGAGAAATATGATATTCAATGTGTCCATTGTGTGAAGAATGGACGTGAAGGAAAGACATGAAAAATCCCATGGGAGAAGACCAAAGACAAGCAAGATCAGAAACAAGACAAAGGTAAAGCATCAAATATGGAAAAATGTAAAGCATCTGAATCTTCTCATTATATTATTGCCCATTGCAATATTGGAGTAATTGAATATTTGTTTAACACTTCATTTGCTTCCTGGAAAGATGCATGGCTGCTTGACACATGTGCAACACACCACATGACCTTCTATAGATACTTATTTACATATTTCAATGACAATCTAGATGATATAGTCTATTTTGTAGATAAAACAAGTCTCAAACCTTCAAGAATTAACACCGCCGGGCTTAAATTTCATGGATTCCCAAATTTTCTTCTGCATGATGTACTCTATCTTCCTGAGCTTCGATGGAAATTGTTCTCTTTTCCAAATTCAACAACAAGGCCACTCTATTCATATATTTGGTCGTAAATTTGAAATAAGGAAGGCTTTCGAAAACATGGTTGTTAAGACATAAGTGGAGGATGGAAGATTGTTGAAGTTGAAAGGGACAAATTCTCATGCACATAATTCTGCATACCTCTCTCGACATGATGAAGGTACATTTCCATATAGTCTCTTATGGCATGCTATATTTGGGCACATTAAATGTGACAACCTTCATTCATTGAAAAATAATGATGTTTCTGGTTTTCCTACTATTCCTAGGAAATTGAAGCAATGTGGTGATTGTATCCTTGGAAAACATAGAAAACAACCTTTTGATGATTCCACTTCGAGACCATGTAGAAAATTTAGATTGATACATTCTGATTTGCGTGGCCCCATGCTTGTTTCATATACTAATGTAAACAAATATATCATGTCTTTTATTGATGATTACACCAAGATGTGTTGGGTGTACTTGTTGAAAGATAGATCACAAGATTTTGAAACTTCTAAAATTTTTCATGTATGGATCCAAAATAAAGAACGATCACATATTGACACTCTTTGTACTGATAATGGAAGAGAACATACATCTAATGAATTTGGAAACTATCTTCGCCAACATGGGATCAAGCATAAAACCACAGTTCCATAGAATCCTCAACATAATGGTGCAACTAAGAGAATGAATAAGACTCTCTTAAATATGGTTCGTTCCATGATGTTTTTCAAAAATGTGAAATTGATGTTTTGGGATGATGTAATTATATGTGAAGTATATGTGAAAAACATGAGTCCATCTCATGCTCTTGGGAACAAGTCTCCTTATGAAATGTGGCATGTTTGCATTCCTTCAGCGAGGCATCTCAGGGTATTTGGTTCCACCTGCTATGCCTTAATTAATAAGGAGAAAAGAAACAAGCTTGATGTAAGGAGTCAGAAGTGCATCTTCTTGGGGTACTCAAATACTGCCAAGGCATATCACATTTACAATGATGTAAACATGATCTAGGTGGATATTGGTGGCCACTCACCTATTCCACTTGGACCCCACCATTTCTTCTTTCAGTTTTTCAGTTTCCGCATAGTTTACTATTTTTAGCAGTTTTTTCGGGTCCTGAACTTCTGGAGCCGTTTTGAGGCTCTAAACGACGTTTTTTGAGAAAACGGGGATAAAAATTGAACAAAGTTGAATGTTTCTCACCCAAACATTGTAGTCCTCGGATAGATCTTTCTAACGAGGTATTGAGCACGTCAAACGAAGATCGTATGCCAAAGTTACGTCCCTGGGAAGTTGATGTACCAATTTACCCAAACAGGGCCCATAATCTTGGTGTTTCATCTCCTAGGGTTAGGTCTTTGGATGTCTAGGGTTTTCCATTGTTTCTCAATAATAATAGGCCTTCGAGCCTCATTGTAACACAGTTCAGAGGCCAATAGCCACCACATCTCTTCCCAGAGATAAGCTACCAGTGCCCTAGCTAGTTTATTTCCATTCTGTCTGTAAGCATATTTCAATCATTTATTATTAATGGAATGAAGTCTTATTTCTACTACATCTTTGCATTTATGTGTATTTCTGTATTTCATTGTGTTCCTACATAAATCCAGATAAGTGGTTTTAGAGCGGTCCACTCGTTCTCGATCCTTCGGGGTATAAGGAGTTAGGGCTCAATCTGGTTGAAGCTTTGCAAGATCAGCCTCACAAACCCTGACGACCGCCCATGGGGGAAGAAAAGAAAGATGAGGGAGCAAAATATCCTATCAAAATGTTGCTTGAGGAGGCCCTTGAGAAACAAAGGAACGCGATGATGGACAACTTTGCCCAGATCCTTCAACGGATGCCCATTGGTGGCACATCTACATCCAACAACCACTTTGGAGGCGCCACTCCTTTTAAGGTACAAGTAAACTTTGACATTTCCATATTTGAGGGCCAAATAGATGCAAATGTCGTAGATAGATGGTTGAATCTATTAGAAGGATATTTCTCGGTTCATGAATTTTCCGACCGAGAAAGGATTATTTTTTCACTCCTCAAAGCCGACCCCCATGTCAAGGACTGGTGGGAAACCTACTGGGAGCAACAGGGTGAGGGGGAACCCTCTCTTTTCTTGATCGCAACCACTTGGAATTCTTTCTGAGATGCCATCAAGGAATAATATTATCCTGTGGGGAGCTATGAGGACAAATACATACAATTGACTATGTTGCGACAACAAAGGGGCCAAGCTATGCATGAGCTTACGAATTTGTTTCATACCCTATGCACAAAGTTGGGTATCAAAGATTCAAAGAAACATTTGGTGTTAAAGTACCACAATTGTGTGCATAGATGCATTCAGGAGGAAATGGAGTTCCTTGACATCTCCTCACTTGGTGTGGCATACCGATATGCTGCCAAGATTGAGTAGAAGTTCAAATAGAAGAAGCGAGACTTTAGGTCTGCGAATCAGAAGCAAGAGAAAGGTACCCCCAAAACACAGAACAAAGGACCAAGCCAAGGCGGGGCGGCCCAGGACAACTTGCTAAAGATGCAAGCAAAGAACAACACCACGAAGCCAAAATAGGACACGGGGGAGTGGTGTGAGTTCCATAAGATCTCCACCCACAACACAAGTGAGTGTCGAGCCAAGTAGTCACTGGTAGCTGAGTTGAAGGCTTCTGAATCAGATGCATGCTCTGACTCTGAACCAGAAACGAACAAGGGGAATGACAGGGGGAAGCAGATTATCGATGCAGAGCCCACTGTTGCCACCACGAAGATCCATAAGGAGCAACCAGAAGACCCAGAAGAGGTAGAGCGTCTCTTCCATTCCAATATGTGGGTAAAGGGTTCCCTGTTGCAGTTCATTGTCCACAACGGGAACTAGAAGAACCTCATCTTGGTAGAGGTTGTGAAGTGGCTGGGCTTGCCGACCACAACACACCCACAACCATACACTATCGGGTGGTTGCACCACCTTCACGTCAGCCAACAATGTCGCCTTCCCTACAACATCAAGCCCTTCACGGATGAAGTATTATGTGACATTTCTCCTCTTGATGTTTCTGATGTATTATTAGGCCAACCGTACTTGTGGAAGCGACATGTTGTGTATGAGTCCAGGCCTTGTGCTATTATTATCACTTTGGGAAATAAGTTGTATAGGATATCAGAGATAGCACCGCCTACCACCATCTCTTTGCTTACTGCAAAACAATGCAGTAAGCTCATTTCCAAAACTAGGAATTTTGTTTTCCTGATGATCCGTCCTCAGGTAAAGAGGAAGACTGTGGCCATGACCTCCAGACAGGGCCCCTCTGCATGACAACAACAGATGGATAAGGTCGTGGAGGAGTACGAGGACATCTTCACCTCCCCCGTAGGGGTGCCTCTACACTGCCAGGTCAAGCACCCCATCAATCTGACCCCAGGTGCGCCGCTTCCCAATGGACCAATCTATCGGTGCTCTGTTATGGAGAATGATGAAATCAAGAGGAAGATTCAGGAGCTATTGTAGAAAGGTCACATACGACTGAGTTCGTCACCCTGTGGGAGCTCGATCATGTTGGTGCAGAAAAAGGATGGGACTTGGAGACTTTGAATTGACTATCGGGCACTGAACAAGATCACTGTCTAGAATAGGTACCTGATCCCACAGATTGATGACCTTCTGGACCAACTCAAGGGGGAGAAATATTTTAGTAAGATCGACTTGAAGTATGGGTATCACCAGGTACCAATCGAACCCTCTGATGTGTGGAAGACTACCTTCAAATCCAAGGAGGGCCTTTTCAAATGGCCG
>ML778287.1:443964-491526 GCA_009831015.1 Picea engelmannii
TATTACCCTTTTGAACTTGTGAATAAATGCATCTCATACTTGGTCCTTTTGATTTAAAGGTTTGGAATTAGACGCAAAGTTCATTTGATTGAAGGTTTTTTACATTGACGCATTGATAGGACTCCCGTCACAACACTAAAAAAATCCAACTGAATTTAAGAACGTTACATCTCGAGAAAGGTTACTTATTTAATTTAATTTAATTTAATCAAGTATTTAATTTAAAATTTAATTTAAAATTCTCTTGTTCGATTAGAAACTTCTTGAGATAGGTGTCTCTTTCATTGTTTTAGCCGTTAGTGACATATATGCACATTCAAACTTTACTTATTTTGAATTTCGTTTTGCGTGAGACTTGATTTTTTTGCTTTTTCTTTGCATATTAATCCAAGTTCAAATTGTAAGTC
The DNA here is from genome assembly GCA_009831015.1 of Picea engelmannii. Taxonomy (NCBI): domain Eukaryota; kingdom Viridiplantae; phylum Streptophyta; class Pinopsida; order Pinales; family Pinaceae; genus Picea; species Picea engelmannii. The sequence continues at coordinate 444,372 of ML778287.1, forward strand.
TTTGCTAAATTAAAATCTCCCCTACAATGACATGCGCCTTAGGTTAGGATCAACATTTCCTATCCTTCAAGCTAGTTTCCAATCTGAATTTCTAATATTAACTATTTATGCGTTTTAATACATTTTTTAAGCTAAACCCTGTATGCCCTATTTTTGTATTATGCTAATATGTAGGGATTTCCATAGGGATGCTAAAGGATGCAATGGGAGAAGGGAAGGTTACGGGAGAGAGATCGATCATACACCAACCAAAGGGTCAGATGGAGTTTGCAAGGGAAATAACATCAACAAATGAAAAAAATCCCACCACTGCAAAGTCATTAGGTAAAAGGGAAAATACGTTTTCTAGAGACAAGCAACTAGCTATGAAATTCTAGGTTTCTAGAGATACAGACATCTCATACACTACTAAGTTTGATGGAGCCCACAAATACACAAAGATGTTTTGTTTGATTGAAAATAGGGAAGGACTCAATGATGATGAAGACTTAGATGAAAGGAAAGAAGAAGAGCTCTCTATAGCACAAAATTTAAAAGAATCCCTCATACACCTTGCACTAGCTAGATCTCTAATGATGCTTTGTGTAAAAAAATTAGGTACCTAATTCATTATATAGAGGTCATCACAAGGAGAATTATTAATGATTAGGGAAGGTGCATTGGATTTTTCACATCAGCTAATCTTGAAGCCTATTACAAATTATTGAATGTTCAAATTTAGTTCACTAACAACTGGCTTGAAGTTTTCAAGAGTGAACATAAAATTCTATGACATCCTAGCTGAATGGTATGAGGAAGAGAGAAATGTCAAATCCTTAGAATCAAACCTTTCCCATCCATACACCTTAGGTCAAGATACACATGGGTAGCTCAAATGATTACCATAATCTTTGGTGAAAATTATTCAACTCATGTTAAGATATGTTGTGTTCCAATTATGTATGAATTCACTAAAGGAGGAAAATTTTCAATTGGGATTTTATTCTTTTCAATTCACTTATACAAGCCATTGACAGAGCTCTACTAAGTGCTTCCTTAAGAGCCATTGAATTCTACATGCCCTCCTACCGATCAAATGTAATTTGTGATTCTAATACATTCACGAGTTTAGGTTGGTCTTCATCCCCAGATCAACCTTTTGTCCGTTTTTATTGCATAGATTTATGTAAAAACATGTATAGATTTCAATATGCACTTATTTGTGATGGTTTCTTGGAACCACTATATGAATTTTGTTTTTGCAAACCCTACCCAAGAATATCTCTAGAGGCTATAGAGGTATTGAAGATCATTGAAGATTATTACTTGGAAGAACACTCTGCATATACCAAGATTTATGGTGCCACACAAGCACCTCACATGCTTCTAGATTATGTGCCAAATAGGTTGGTCATTAAAGAGATAAGGTATCAAACAACTTTGCAAAGATTTAATTCTTTCCTGATCAAACACCAAAGAAGTTGTTCCCAAACTATCCATTGTATATAGGCATGCACGGGGTGACATATTCTGATTGGGATAAGATGGAGGGAGAAAACATTGATGCATACCATTTTAATATAGAAAGAGCACAGAAAGCATGATCCCCTACATATTGTTTCAAATAACGTATCAAAGGTGAGGATCTCTTTCCATTACCAACATCAAGAGAATGAGGTTGAGAAACCTCACAAAAGAGCATTGACCTATGCATAAGTTTTGAATAATTTGTAATTGATCGCCGATGATAAAGAAATAAAGAAGAAGGAAGAAACCACAAGGGATGTTACTGAGAGACAATCCCTTTGATAAAAAAAGATAAGAACAATAAAATAGGATTTTGGAAGCACTATAGAAGGTCAAGGAAGATGCTAAAGCCAAAATAAAAGAACAAGCACAAAAAAAAGCTGCCAAGAAAGAAGATTTGGCAAAGAAAAGGGAAGTTGAGGCTAAAGCTAGAGTTGAATTGGTAGCAAAGAAAGAATAAGAGGAAAGGAAAGTGAAAGTTGATGCAAAGGCTAAGAAATTAGAAAGAAAATAATTCGAGGCAAAATCTAAAGAACAAAGGAAAATTGAAGAAGAACTAAAGAAGAAGAATCTAGATAACACTAAATCAAAGGAAGTCACACAAGGAGGGAATTAGCTGACACAACAAACCAATGAAGACAACACTGAACAATTGGATTTAACATAGATGGAAGAAGTTTTAACCACTCAAAAATTTGCTAGTACTTTTGGTTTAGGCATGGTTACATAAGGTGATGACCCCATTCCAACTCTTGTATATGAAGTTGCTACTTTATAATTGTTTTCATTTGACAAATAAAGGAGGAAAGTAATAAGAAAAAAACATGAAAGAAGGAAAATCAACATAGACTCTAAAGTAATACTCACCATTGAAATTGTGGTGATGGACACAAGAAAAACAAGTTTGGCTTCCTCCACCTCTAATAGATTAGCCATTGCCCAAGCAAATGTAAATAAAACTGTGGATGCAGAAAATAAGATGAGGGAATATGAAAGAAAAATCACCTTGCTGGAGAATCAAGTTAATTGCTATAAATCTGACAGGTATCAACCTACAAATTTTGTTGATTATGCTTTCACAATACAAGATGAATTGAATAATGTTTAGAGAGAGTTTTATGATAGATCCCAATGGGTGAAATATCATGCTCAAGATATTTCTAGTGCCATGAATCATTTCCAAAAATGGGAGCTTGATTATCAATAAGCTCAATTTGAATTCAATAAGGTTAAAGACTAGTAGTCCCCATTAGAGGAATTTCCTACAAGAATTACTGTTTTCATACCCAAAGCATTAGAAGATATGGACTTTGGTTTGAAATACTGGAAACAAGAAGCTTACAATGCTCTTAAGGGAGTCACTCATGAAGTAATATATGCTTCCGTGTTATGGGAAGTTATAGAGAATATGGCCAATACTTTCCATTTACCATGTTTTTGTCCAAAGGACAATTTCTTCCCACAAGAGAAGGTATTAAAATACCTAGAAGATTAAATAAATTCAAGTAGAAAGATATCAACTCCATATCTAAACTTGATGAAGCAACCATTCAAAAATTTGTGGAATATCCTACCAGGGAAATGACATTGATTAGAGATTTGTTGCCTAAGATGGAAAATTAAAAGGATGAGGAAAATCATAGCTTCCTACACACATCCTTTCCAACAACATCATTTCCCTCAGATATATCCATTAAATCAAAATTTTGAGGCATGGACTACACATATAAAGAAATGGAKAACAAAAAAGGGTGAGGCTTCCTCAAGCCATGTGGGGTAGTCTCCTAAAGAAGAGGTTTTGAACAGATAAAGAGGGTCAACTCTCCAAGTGGGAGAAAATGATGACTTTCTGGAGGAACTTGATAGACATGAATGGGAAAWGAAAAATAATCCATATGTATCAAGATGGATGATTTCCCTCTCCTTCGTYTTTTCTATAAAGAAGATGCATTCAGATTGTAAAGGGATTTTTGCTTGTGCATCTTTGTAAACTTTTCTATGAAATCTTAATGAATGAAAAGCCACTACTAGCCAAGCGATTGGAGATARAATTAAGTTATAAATGTGTGGTTTGTGGAATTGTTTCTGCTAATTTACTGAATTTTGGAATGCTATAAGAATTTGCTTTTATAGTATATAATTTTCTCACTTATATGCAACTTGGTTTATTTATTTTTATTTCACAAATTGATTGTCTATATCCTTAAGCATAGTATTGTAGTCAATTGACCATTACCATAATTTTTTGTAATGTAACTGGTTATTTAAATGATTGCCTTTATTTTCTCAAGTAAATTTTTACTAAAGGGTTAAAGTAGTAATATATGTGGTGTTATGTTTACCTCATCAAATTTGTTAGTTAGCCAGGGCATCATTCTGCACTTTGCATATTATATTAGTTGCATTTCATTTAAAAATACACAAATGATGGATTGGGCCACAACTGATAAAAAAAAACAAAACCATCCAAAGGTTGTTGAGCTATAAACCATATGTATTCCCTATTCGAAACAATATAAAATCTAATTGGGACCTTTCATTGGGAATAATCCCTATTGATTGCTCAAGGTCATTCAACCATGTCAGCAGGTTGATATGTTAACAAAGCATGCACATTTCACGGGTGTAAAGAAAACAGACTCAACAAAATAGATCGCCGATATTTTTTGCAAACCCGTGTATAAGCTACATGGGTTTCCTATGGTCATTGTTAGTGATAGAGATGCCAAATTTAAAAGTGATTTTTGGAAATATTTTTGTAAGAAAATTAGACTACTCTCAACATGAGTTCAACTTACCACCCTCAAATAGAGGGTTTAACAAAATTTGTTAACAAATTCCTTGAAGCCTACCTTCACTTTTTGTTACTAATAAACATAACACATGGTTCCAATGATTACATGTTACAATAGTGGTATAATTATACTTACCACACATTCCAAAATGACTCCTTTTCAAGGCCTATATGGTTATGAACCCCAAAAATGGAAGTATTTTTATTTGGTTATGAACCCCAAAAATGGAAGTATTTTTATTAACTGATAGCAAGGTTCCTACAATAAGAAATCATTTAGCTAAAATTCTAAAAGGTTACTCAAATACTCAAAGAAAACTTAGAAACCACATGTAATTGTATGTAACTGTAGGCATATCAACATAGAATAGAAAGAGAGTTTCAAGAGCGAGATTGGGTGTTTGTAAGACTTCAAGCATACAAACAAATATCTCTCAAATAATAAGGAAAGACCAGATTGGATCCCAAGTTTTAGGCCCATACAAAATAAAAAAAAACTAGTCGAGTAACATATAGTTTGAAATTACTAGATAAAATTTACATCCATAACGTTTTTCATATTCTGTGTCCCAAAACAATGTTGGAGTAACATTAATAAGTACAATTAGAAATCCTTGTCAATTGGGTTTAGCTTGGGTGGTTGGGAGAAATGATTGTTATCTTCCCCACCCATGTTCAATTACCGCAAGTGACATGTTGAGCTCTTCATGAGTGTATTATTGTAATGGCTTCGAGCCCTATTGTTGATCGACCCTGTGCCTTGAATATTCTAAGGTTTACCCTAGGTACCATCCTTGAAATGAGGTGAAGTAATTGGGGGTTTCCTCGAGCTTTGTAACCTGGAAAAAATTAAAACTAGAACTCCTTATATCAACTGACAAAGGAAGAATTATTTTAGAGCTAGAACATGTCCTCACCACCAGAGAGGAAAATATTTTTTCAAGCAAAGTAATCGAATACCTTATTAAATAGAGGAACTTTCTAGAGGGGATTCATCACTGGAGACCAAAAAAAAAAAAAAAGTTCCACTAGAAACACCCTTCACTACCCTTTCTTTAAAAACAAAGCATTTCTAAAATGGGAGGAAATGTTATATACATAAGAAAACAAAAATAAAAATAATGAAACATAAAATAAAAAACACTAATAAAAATAAAAATATGAAATAATAATAAAGCATAAATAAAGTACCTAAAAGACATGACTATTCATAAAGGCACCTAAAGACACCCTTGAATTATATTTATAGTGGGGTTCCTACCTTATTGTAACACATCATTCAGTTATATATATTTATATTTTATTTCAAACTTGAACATTCAACTATAAATGTGAGTTTATATATTGAATTCATATTAGGTTTATGGTTACTTCCCATGTCAGTCACCATTTATGCTCCATTCAAGTGAAGTCACGTGTCTCATTCCCATTTTTGACTTGCCCATTCTATCAAGTCTAGGTTATTATCAACAATTAGTGCTCTCCTTACCTCATGTTAGTTTAAGGGACACATAATTTCCATTTTCCAATGAATTTTCTCCTATCTACCATGGCACATTTTCTTTGGGGGTTTGATTTAGAGGCCCAGATCCTTGGTTATGGTTTTCATCATTGGTGGTTTACCTCACATACAATAGTGGATTCCCATTATATCTATCTCATTGCTTGGTTCCTATTGACATTCTACTTACAAAACATCCATTCACATTGCATCAGTTCATACCTATACATTGGAACCCATTTTCATTATCAGTGGGATACCTCACATATGACAATGATTTCCATAATTCATTATTGACTAGATGGTTTCTCCCATACTTGAATTTAACTCATTATATCATCGTTGATAATTTATACTTGGTGATATCATTGTTCCAGATCCAGTCAAAGACCATGGACATGTATGGCTTCTTTCTATTATTACTGTGAGCCTACATCTTTGACTTACTACTAATGAGCTCTCTAAATACCCTAACCCTTCCACCATTATGGGCTTCCTCTATTACAGTTTTGTGCCCCCATTAGGTGACAATGTTCCATCACATATACATGGCATTCATTTTCAAATGTATCATGACCTACCTTAATTTGTACCATATTATGTAATCATGGTCCCATATTGTACTTGACTTGAATATTACGTTAGCATGGCTATGATAACCTCATTTTGAGACATTGTATATATGATCACCTATCATTTGTTTTGTAGGTGGTCTCCTTTCTCTCTCTAATAGGTGGTACTTGATGTACATTTACCCCTTTATTAGGCCGACCACTATTACATATACATTTACCCCATTACATATACATTTAACTCCATATATTCCCCCCTTAGGGCCATATCATATACATTTAATCCCATATATGCCCCCTTTGGGGTCATATCAGTTCTCCTAATTTTAGTTCTCTCTTAGTACTTTTTATAGAAACACATAATGTATTTCAACTATACATTGCTCTCCTAACCTCACACATCATGGGGAATTTGTTATCATGCCACTTTTATCCACTTGTGACACCTAAGTGATTTTTATTGAATACATCTCAAATAATTCAATATGGATTATGTAGCTCAAAACACAAGAGGAAATGCTAAATTATACAAGAACATTAAAAGTTATTCTTTGGTTTGACAATTGAAGGCATGCGTGGCTTTCCATTTATGAAGCATGCAAATTCACCCTTAATCATTTGAATAATATGCATTCATTGTTGCAACATGAAATTTGAAGATTTCATGGCCCATTTATTAGGTAGTCACTTCAAAATTCTTCTTGGCCATACATGGAGATATTTCATTCACATGAAGGTGGTTCAACATTCAAGCTCCATTTTATCCCCAAGAAAATCTATTAATAGAGGCCTCTGTCTATCACAACAAGCTCAAGTGTGTTAACATTATGTTTCTAAAATTGCTCCAATAACTGGAATGCATTCATGCTCCAATCCTCTTCTTGATCGATCTTAGTGTCATGCTACCCAATTTTTTCCTCCATATGAGCACTTCATAAGGGGAAATGCTACAAAATCACTCCAAAATTAGAGAGAGTGTTCTAGTTGGAGAAAGAACCCTCCCAAAGAGAGAGAATTGGATGCCATATTAAATACTCCTCAAGATGAAATTTCCATACTGTTCACATTTTTGTTGATTGTTGTCTATACATATCTCTTTTCATTTTCCCCAAATACTTTTTTATTTATTTAAATGCATGTTCATTTTCTTTTTGAGCTAATTGTTTGGAATATTAATCATTGGTAGGAAATAAAAATATTGTTTGGCTTGTGGTCTTGTGTGCATGACCATTGAGAGGTGGAAACTCCACTTAAATTCTCCTCTTGTTCAATTTTCAAACCACCAATTATACAAGGGTTTCTCTAAGGTTTCCTTTACCTTGCACCTATGAATTTCTATTATAGTAGTTTGTTGACTTGATTTGGGATAGATAAAGTTAGATAGTTCAAGCATTTCTTTTATTTCTATTTGCCTCAACTTTCCAATTATTTGAATAGGTCTAATTTGGTCACCTAGTGCACAAATAGCTATATGGAAAGGTCGAACCATGTCAACACATGGTTAATCATCTATCAAGAGACAACTATCTCACTAAAAAGGTCTATATTGAGATCCATAGTTACCTTCCCTCCAAGATTTCTATTCTCACATCTAAACTATGAAACTATTCAAATGTTGTTTGTATACACCTACGTGATACTTACTATACTCTATCCTCCATCTCTTATATTGTACATAACTGGCACTAAGTGATATTTCTTTTGACTGCAAATAGATTTCAATGGTGGGATCAAAGTTCTCATTGTTCACCCTTCTTATCAATAGGTTCCCATTATGCGATTTTGGTTAATTTTTTGTTTATTCTTGGGAAATTCCTCCTAACAAATTTGTAACTGCTTCCATCGTAGAGAAATGCCTTTCAAAATGCACGATACTATACATACCACTCACCTCTCCTAGAAAGAACCAATGCATGCTAACCAATACATTTTGTCATGGCCACTAGCTAATGTAAGACTATGGTCCAAAGCACTTCCATTCTAGAGGGAACCCCCCCCCTTTTCAAAATGGGTTTCCTACCTAAGAACATCAACCCCTTACATGGGAAAATTATTCATTACTTGATTTCCATAATGACAAGAGCTTGCAATGCACAATGGTAACGATCCTTAAATGAGACTTAATCCACTAGATGCATTTAATGTAATACCCTGTAGGTTCATTATTCCTCTTGGATGAGGTTATATAGAAGACTCTACGGATACAATCTTATCTTTTTTCTCATTATGTTATGGTGCCTTCACAACATGCACCTAAACTGCACAACTCTGGTGTGGTAAATTGTTGGTACCCAAACTAGTTTCTCCGTCCTACGTTCTCACAAAAGGTCCTACTTTGCTGGAATCATTAATATTCACAGTTTAATTTTATTTCTTTTAATTGATTCAAGTTATAATCCTATGCCTCCCCTATAAGGAACAATATGTTTCTTACAACTTTTGACAAGGAAAATGAATAAGAGTCTTTCCTTGTTTCAACTTAATCTCAAGGTCACCTTCTCATAAGGTGGTGGAAGAAAATAGATTCCATTGGTCATTTACATTGATCATGCTGATTCCTAAAAACATTGAATGCAAATTGATTCAATAATCAAATTAAAGTTGACTCAACTTTATATTTCTCTACACAACTAGTATACATACCATACCACATACCATGATATAATAAAAACATAGCATCATGACCTTTCAACTTGATGTGAAGAACACAAGTTCTAGCACCATGATTTAAGGCCTTTCATGATCTTTTATATTGATACATAAATAAAATAAAAATGAGGCACAAGATACCATTATAACAATACGGTGTTAATGTTTTATCACTCACCAAGATAACAATAAAACACAATTTGCTGACAACCCTTGTTGTGGAAGACTCAACAATACACTTGCTTTGAGGTTAAGGATCTATCCCCCCCATAAATAAGTACCGAGGTATCCTGGATGCATAATCTATGCTCCAGATATATCTAAAATTTCAACCACACCCATGCTAAAATATCCAATACTTAGGTAGTGTTTCATTGAACTGGTCAATGATAAATAATCATATGAGATTTCCTCTATGGTGATAAAGTATTACCACACAGAGTCATATATATTCTCCTCTAATGAACATAGAACACATGAGAATTGCATATGAGACCTATCACTGGTCCTCCCTCATAACATAAATATCAAGGCAAATTAAAAATCATTTATATATTCTCAAAGTCAATCCTTTAGTAACTCATAAGACATCACTTCCTTACTTGCAACTATGATGCATCCTTTTCTCTTAGAAATGCTAAGGTTGGGTGCTCTAGGAAATGTTATTTGGGCCCAATCACATAACATCCCTTACATTTAATAAAAAATCATACTCATGGCTATGCTTTCTCTTAGAATTAGGTTCAATCACGACCTCCCACTTACTCACAAAGTGGGAAACAACCTCTATGTCATAAGTTGCACATCATTTTGTTTGTCAACAACTTTCTCTTTTAAGAAACTATATTTGTTTGTGTGTCGACAACTTTCTCTTTTAGGAAAATAAATTTGTTAAAATCTTCATGCCAAACCTTTTGACACTATAAAACTTGTCAGGTTGGACCACAAGATTTTTAAAGTAATATTTATAGTGATAATATTTACAAAGGAGAGACTCTATTTTCCTCCGATAAGATTACAAGCTATGCAAGGTTAACCTTTTCGAAATTCTTAGGCAGACACTATCTCACTTGCATAATGGAATAAATGAGACCAACTAATCACTAATTCAGCTTTATGATTAATTTTTGAGCGATTTTACCCAAGAATCCCATAATGGCTTACTAATCTCTCATTCATGTTATTATACTCTTTAGGTGTACGAATTCCATTTAATTGACACTGTTCAATTTGTTAAGAACAAACTTATTATACTCACTACAAACTAACAATGTTAAAGCCTAAATATTGAGTGCCTAGTACTTAGTAAAAAGAAAGAGATTTATCAAAGAACTAAATTTGAAATTTTCCATAATTGGGATTAAATTAAGGAGTAATAAAAAGAAAAACAATGGTAATTTTCTCATCACACCAAAGTGCATGAGAACATCAATTACTAGAAATGGGAAATGAGCAAGAAATAGGAAACAATAACGATATAATAAATATAGTCATAGGTTTCACATACAAGAAATACACACACTTTATATACAAAAATATTGTATCTATAGTACAATTAAGATGATCATATCTAACATGCCCATTGCTTATAATTATATGCCATATCTATTTTCATACAATGAAAGTTGCAAAATAGAGATGATCGTTGTAATTATAATAAAAGTATGTCAATGTTCATGTATGATCGACTTTAAGTGATTTTTCATATTGCAAAATGTAAATAAACCTAATCTAAATATAGATTGTCATGTTCATTTGGTGGAATGGTGGCACTCATTGAGGTTGAGAAAGTTCTAGACCCACTACTTTGGTCAACACTGATTTCTCAATGTTGTCTAGCGTGTCTTCAAAATTGTCTTGCAACACCTCTAGTGAAAGTTCATAATCTCCATTGTCTTGTGAATTGAAATAATCCCACATCCTAGTGGGTCCTGTTATCCCCAAATCCTAGGGATAACTAAGGAGATGATGTCTTGAGGTCCTCAGGTTGCAGACATGGAGCACCAAGAGACAACCAGACCAACATTGTCCACTTGCACAGATAGAGACCCACGTCTCCACCACAACTCCAGGTTCATCATGACAGTATCCACCACATCAGCTAGCTTTCATAAGACATTGGGTATTTCTCCATGACGTACAAGCCAAGTATTATGGTGAGTGTCATTTCAATATTTGATGCATTTTAGTTTGTTACATCTATTACTAATTTTGATCATGTAACGTTTGCTTGGACATTATGCTCTTTTCCCTGTTTCACTTTGGTGGTTGACATTGCGCCCTAGTAAGTGGGTCACCCTTAGGGATAGGTTTGCTACTGGGAGGTCTTTTTGACAAGTCATCATTCCATTCCTGACCATACTTGTCATTTTCACACTTCATCCCCTCATCTCGTCACCTTTTTGGATCTTTGGGTATAATGACCCAAGAAGGGGTTGTCCCTCACTTCATGCGAAGAAGCGGCTGGAGGCCCAGAGGATTGTAGTTGGAAAAAGATAAAATCCAAACCATTAACATTCTAGATGCTTGCCCAGGGATCTCGAGGACAATGAAATGTCTCTCATGAAAAACTAACGGGACCTGTAAAAGAATGACTACAACACAATGCCAACTAGGGAGGAGTGTGTGTGTGGGAACAATTTATTTTCTTAGGTATAATCCCCACAGATGTTTCCAACTTGGGGAAGCATGATGTGACTATGGTAGAGTCAAGGTGGGCACAATTTTTCATGCTTAGGTAGAAGCCCCACCTTAGCTTCAACCTGGAAACATCCTAAAAGAGTAAAAGGAAATAAATGGGCTTGGAAAAAGGTTACATTGAAAATGAAGGTACAACACATCCTCTACAAAGGCATCCATAAGTGAGACACTACAACCCCTTGTATGTCAAGAACCCCATGCCTAAAAGTATTCCCCTCATCCATGACACTTCATCCAAACGACTTAGAGGGAGGTCCCCTCGGGAAACACCCTTAAACGTGAGGAACGATTCACCCAATAGGTAGTTTTGTCAACCCTCCTGTTATCATTGAGAATCACCCTCAGATTGCAAGAGGATAAGCCCAGTACGCATCAAAAGGTTTGTGAATGTAACTTAATGATGAAAGGTCAAATGGACAAAACTCAACATAAGAATGTTTTAACATAGAAATCTGGGCTAGCATGCATAAGAAAATGAGGTTTTGATTAACTTCAGTTAGTGGTTTAAAGATAAAGGTGAATAGAAGGAAGAATTAATGAGGAAAGTGGATAGGTTTGCTGTAAGCATCACGCCTCCAAGTAGCTAGGAGAAGACAAACTCAGTCACAAGAACTTCTTGAAACTTAAAGTTTAAAACACTGAAAAACATTCATGGCAACATTATAATCAAACATCCATTATAACATAACCACAAGATCTCATATGGATCATCCAATCATGAGCATTTTCGAGTAAGAGGAAACAAGATGATGAAAGGAAACTGACTTCTATTAATGAAAATGTATGTCTCAAGTCCCATACATAACCAAAGAACAACTCTGCTTAGTCAAAATATTACTAAAAAAAAGGGGAGCTTTGCTCAACCATTCGACCCTCTCATATCATTCATCTAATGTATTTATAACGAAAATAATAGACAACAGCTAAGAGTGCGAGTTGGTCTTCCTATCCTATGAATCTCCACCTGTCTTGTTCCTTCTGTCAGAAGGAAACTCGGGTCAGTCTGGGCCTGCAGGAAAAACTACCCTCTGTGGTACCTTGGGATGATAGTTTTCTGTCTCCTCGGCCAAACCCTCCATGCTTCCATTTAAGGGGGTAGTCGATTGTTCAACCACCATTCCATCTTTCGTTAACTGATTTGGGCTGTCAGTTATCTGTCTCCTCGACCAAACCCTCCATGCTTCCATTTAAGGGGGTAGTCGATTGTTCAACCACCAGTCCTTCTTTAATTAACTGATTCAGGTTGACCGTTTTCTATCTCCTTGTGATGCTCCCTTGATGATTTGGATTAACACCCAGTTTATGTTGCCACGCGCTACTCTCGGGTTGGACCCTATATTAGCACGTGATTGTGGAAGTTGCCAAGGGCAGTTTGGATCCACACCGCTTTGTCCCCTGCAATCCACCACCAACTGCCACGTACCTCTTTAGGTATACAATGGTTTCGATTGCGGGACCGCTCTAGAATTTTAATGTTCGAGCATGTTCTGTGCCCACAATGAAGTGAGACCGTCGATCAGTTGCAATCTGCGATCTGGGTAACCCTACTATTTTAGCGCCCTTGCTAAAATTTATCCGCCTGCCAACTCTATAATACTTTTAATCATGTTTAGAGATGGAGCCAATTTTGGTGTTTGGAAGCTTTGAATGCTGAGCAAGAATACCTCCCGGAGGAGGATCTCCCAAATCTTACGTGGTGTCTTGACGTCACTGTGCTGATGTGTCATGGAAAGAAGGTTAACACGTGTCACGTGGAAATGGGCGAATGACGCAACCAAATGACCTGGAATGAGTGCCACATGTCAGGGCCAGTTGGAAGCCACTTGTCTCCATGGATGAGCACCACTAGTCCTGACGGATGAGTGCCAAGTGTCTTCGACACTTCGACACTTCAAGCTTCGAAAGTTTTGGATTGTTGAAGCATGAAAAACTCTCGGAGTGGTATGGGCCCATAGTGACATGGAAAAATGACGTTATATGATGTCACAAATAATGATGGATGAGCGGCATGTATTGAGTTGAAAAACACCCGTGGAGTGGTAGGGCCCGAAGCAACGTAGTAGCCTCACATCACTTCGGGACTTCGACTCTTCATTACTTTGGGATGTAGAGCATGGAAATCTCCCAAAGTGAATTTTTCTTGGTTGACGTGGTAGTCTCTCGTTACTTCGAGACTTCGGGCTTCGAGAGATTTTGTACGTGGGCATGAATATCTCCCAAAGTGACTTTATCCTGGTTGACATGGTAGTCTCTCGTTACTTTAGGAATTCGGGGCTTCTGTCTAGTCGCTAATCCTGGCGCAAATTTGAAACTCTGACTGCCCGAGAGTCGTTGATCTGAACTGTACATGAGATCTCCGCCATTGAAAATCGAGCCTATCTGCTTGCTTATATTTCAAGTTAGAAATGGACTACTTTGAATGTTTCATTTCGCTCATGTTTTTTCCCTGTGCAAACAAAGGTCTTGGCCAACCTGCAAAAACTACATATGACCCATGACAACTTCATGTGATAACATCTCCTATACCTAAAATTGGTAAGTTGCATAGGGTCTTTGAGCATTAGTTTATGTTGATGAGGTGGATTGGATGTACTTTCTTAGATGGCTCTTTTATTGATTTGATTTACTCATCATGATGCTTTGACTTGAGATCCTTGGAGGGTGTTTTCATTTGTCTTTACAAGACCAAGCTGGTGGAAAATTTTGGAGGAATAGGCCTAGCTTGGGCTTCCATGGGGATTGAAGCCCACAGGTTGGATATTCCAAAACCCCACATGTCGGATCACGAAGACATGCCTTTGGAGTCTTAGAAGACATCATGGAGGCCCTAATCTATCCCCTACCACCCAAACGATTTGCCTAAGAAGGCGAACATGTCACTCTTGAGGGCTAGGGTTTGATAATGGTTGAGGACACTTGGCACGTTTTGAATTAAGGAAACCATGGATCATGGAGAAGAGGCTTTTATTGAGGACACGTGGCCTTCGAAGGCCTATCTCACCCATCTCCTACTCCAACGACTTGCAAAAAGTGCCAAAACATCACTCTAGAGGGGTGATGTCTTACTTAGGGTTTTATCCATGTGCAAATTATGAATTAAAAAAATATTATTTTATGTAAAGGGGAAAGATTAGGGATGTTGATCCCTTATCTTGTGGTTTACCCTAGATTACGTGGAAAAACTATGTTTGAACATTTTGTATTAATAGAGATCAATTGTATCTCATTTGAACATAACTCTCCCATTGTGAGAAGCCTTCCTAGCTGAAATTTGCACCCTCTTTGGGAAATATCTATCTATTGTGCTATTTTTATGGTTTCTTCATGCTATTGGTGGAAGAATTAGTGCTCTACCTCTCTTGGATATTTTTTCTTGCATTTGCGGTGGATTTATCTTGGTAAGAGGAGCTTTGTCTTGTCATTGCTTAGACTAGGTAAGGATTTTATCTTGTTGATGCTTCATTTCTTGGTTACAAGTTTTATTTTCTAGACTTCATGGGGAGTATAAGGGTTTACAACCCCACCATATCTATCACTCTTGTCTTGAAATAATTTGTTGCTTAAGGTTTTACTAGGAGAAGTAAAAGGGTTTACACCCTCCTAGTACTTCCTAGTTAACATTGTTTTCCTTGGGGAGTAAAAGGGTTTACACCCCCAAGGAGATAAAATTGCTAGCTCTATATTTTTGACTCCATAACATAATAGCTAAAGGAACCTAAATCTAATTGCATTGGAGAAATAAAATCTTGCATTGGTTAATAGTGAAAACTCAAGATTTTCAGATTGTCTAAATTTGAATCAATTTTATGCTTTATGTGTTTGGTTGAGCCACTAGGGCGTCACAATTGGATAAGTTCTTCTTTCTTATTTCATAAAATTTCATCTACAGCCATTGGGGCTGCATAAACCCTAACACAACTTCCTTAATAACGCATAAACCAACCGTCAAAATTTGCTAAAAGTTTACCCCTACAATCTACTTACTCTAATGAACTTTTTGGGTGGATTGTTGGAAAGTTTTGGTGGTTGATCTCTTTGCTGTAACAAATTGTATGATACAACCATAAGGCTGCAACTATATCTTTGCAATACTATTTTATTACAGCCTTGTTTCATGCTAAAGTCTTGCTCTTTCATACTTGAGTTAAACTAGTCATTGCTAGCTTGTCTCTTGCAATCTTAACTAGACTTTTACCATCTTTATTTGTAGCTCTTGTTGTCATTCTTTTGCTGATATATATTACTGTTTATTTCTGCAATTAGGGACATCAATCTTAAATTTCTTTTCCAACATATTATTGGGCTTGTATCTTCGTTTTCCTTGTCTCTTAGGCAGGTACAATCAATACTTGGAAAGTATACTACGTTGTGGAAGATCTTCTACCACCTACGAGAATATTTTCAAGCCCTTATTACCTTCCATCATTGACCTATAGGGGTACCCTTCATCATCTTTCCATCTTCCATCTCATTTCCCCCAGGGTCACCAGGATCCCCCCTTTGTGTTACACACCAAAATATCACACTTAAGTGCCACACCTATTTACGCCTAAGTGTTGCAAGTGTTGTATAGTGTCGTATGCACCTTAATAAGTGTCACATTATCATATGCACCTTACTAAGTGTCGCATGAACTTTACTAAGTGTCACAACACCTTGACACCATGAAAGAACATTTGTCACAATCCCTAGTCAATGTGGTGGAGAAATATATCATATGAAGGTCAAAATATTATGTGCACATGAATTATTCATTATTATTCATAAAAAGGAAATTAATTTAGTGTGAGAATCCACCTCACATTTAGTTTCCTAATCTCAAGGAGAATTTGAGAATATCACGGATGGTTGAGAGATTTTCTCAAACCAAAATCCTAATTTGGTGGATCTTGAGAGATATTTCCTCCTTAAAATCCTTGAGAGATATTTTCTCCCTAAATTCCTTGAGACATATTTTCTCGCTAAAAATATTGGAGATCCCAATTTAGTGGATCTAGTGAGTGATATTCTCCATGGTGGTTAAGCCTCCAAGTCCTATATAATTAGCGCTTTCCATGGTGAAGGGGAGGAATATTTGAGGTATCAAACCTTTGATCGTGGGGAAATAATTCAAAATTTTGATTTCAAAATTCCTGCAAGGGGTTGGACGAGGAGAGCTTGGAGAGCCTGCTGCTGCATCAATCGTGGTCTGTAAGTATCTCTTTTTGGATTTCCAATTAATATATACATAGCCTATTTCCTTCAAGTTTATGTCTTGTTACATTTTCTTGTCTACTGTTGCTCTAATCTTCGTAGATAGACTTGTCTTGTATAATCTTGTAGAGTAGGAGATAGTTTTTTTCCTTTGCTGTCCATTGTAGATCTCAATTTGCACCAGGGATATTAGAGATCAAGCTCGGGGATTGGAAGCAATGAGGACAAAAATTTAAATAGGTTCATCATATCCTTTCTCTCCTTCTCATTTTGATTGGTTAAGATAAGTTTAAAGGGATGTTAGTGTCCACTTGTGCTGTTTCTGTCTTGGTATAGGGGTCTAGTAATCTAAGGGAAGTTTCATATGTGCGTAGGTGAAACATTTAGCAATACAAACATGGTGACTCCACTGAATAGTTTACAAAAGATTTTACAGAGCCATTGACTAAATCTTTGCTGAGTTTGAGCTTGTAGAATTCATTTTTGAACTTTTCAGAAACTTGCACTCCCTTGTACCGTACACCAGAGCGCCACCTACGTAATTGGCACTTGCCTAAGCCTGCTAAAGGGAACCATCGAGATCTGTCTCTTTGAGAATAGGGGATCCAATCTCCTCTTTTGATTGTTTTTGCCTCTTTCTTCCCTGCTTTTCTTAGTCTGCTTTTGAGGGGCTTTTTGCCCAGATACTCCTAGTTTGTCTTTAACTTTGTTTGCCTGAGAATTTTACATTTATCACTCATTTATGTTTCTTCCTTGATTTTGCAAATTTTCTCCTAGTTTTGACCCCCTTGGATTAATATTATCCCTTGGTTCATCCTACCTTTGAATTTTTTGATCTTCGTCTCACAAAGGTTCCAGATTTCTTGGTTGTTTAGGAGTTTTTATCAACTAGGGTTTGCAAAGGTTTTTGGTTTTGAGCCCTTTTTGTCTTCATTTGAAACATCTCACTTTTCTGGATGATTAGGACTCTCTTGTTTGCTGCACCCCAGTCTTTAATGTTGTTTCTTGCTGCTCATCGTTTGAGGATTTTCATGAGTTCTTTTCTTCTTTCTCCTTTGCATATTTGAGTCCTTGATTGAACAAGTTATCTCACACTTATTTTATTTTAGTTCTCATCATTTTTGAGTGCACTTTGTTTGATTGTTTTTTTGCCTCATATTTCTTTGTGTCAAACATAAATATTTTTCATCCCATTTGAAAGTTAAGAAGAAAAAAAGTTTGTATATCTCCTTGCATACATAATCAAACGAAGAAATTTTGCATTCTTTAGGAAAATTGTTTTGGTATATGTTTGGAAAAAGAGCTAGTTTTGCATGTACATTTTGTATTTCAAAAAAATTTGCTTGGTATTTTGGCATCATCTTGATCCCATAAATTGAAAGTTGCATAGTTTTGAGTGCTTGCTTGTGTTAAGAAGAATAAAACTCTTCTCCTTCCCATACATAGAATTCATCGAAAAGAACAAATTGCATCTCATTCTTTTGCATTCTATCGGAGTCGAGTCTCTCACACATCATCAATTTCATCTCCACGAACCCTTTGATTAAAATACATTAAAATCAACCACGCACTAATAAAATAAACTAGAACATTTTTGGTTTTAGTACACCAACAATAACACATGATTAGGGTCTTTGGACTAGGAAAAGTGAGTAAATTTTCCAAGACTACTAAACATATTGTAGATCACTAAAGAGTGAACAAATCCAACTTTCATATAAGCATATCCAGGAGCCCCCTCTCACATAGGGGCTAAACATGAGGTCGTGTGTGGAAGAGAAATGAAGATTACCCCTCCAAATCTTGATGAATCGTAGCATACATAACGTATAATAAGGGTCCTTCCTGAAGTGTCACTGACTCATTTGGTCTCGGTACTTTGTGAATCCCGAATCCATTCGGGGTCCTCTAGAGTCTACTGGTCCACTTATCCTCATTCCTCTGGAAGAATTTCAAACTTTGATATCCTGCCCATACATGCGGTCCTGACTATAAACTGTACCCACCCGAAGGCTGACTAGAGTTGGTATCCTTAGTGGCATTTCCTAGGTATCTACAGAGGTGACTGTAGGGGGATTCCCATGGTACCTGGGGTAGATGTCATATCACACTTTCATTACCTTTGGAGGGTGATCTTGCGAAAGAGAGGGTCGCATGCACCGAGAAGGGCTGTTACGTGGAGGTAGGGGTAACTTCTTCTCATTTCTTTGTTGGCGGCTTGATATCCCATCTTCGGAAGGTCCTTGAGCCTGCTATTGCTTGGTTGATTGCTTTTAGTTTTATTAGGAGTGTGTTTCTTTGTCTTTCGTAGTCGGCCTTAGGATAAGATATTTCACAGTTTACAAGGTATGGATCCTGGCATTCAAGAACCTCAACACAATGTTTCTTACAAAGGAATGATTACATATCACACTTCTGAAACATGGAGTGTCGCTCCTGGAAGTGGCCAACATGTTGAAGAATCAGTCACAAGCTTCGTAGAAATCCTTGCATGTTATGTGAATCCTCTTTTTACTAATCCCCACGGTCTACCACTCACTGATCCACCATCCACAAGATATTTTGATGCTTATTATTCTTATAGATTACCGCCCAGTTCAACCACTACACCTTCGTTTGTCATGAACCTACTAATTTTTGGTTTTCTTGAAGGACTTGGGAATTTATCTTTTTCCACAAATCTTGTAGTTGATACTGCTGGTGATTCTTCTTTACCAGAAAAATTCATGACCCAGGTAACCTCAAATCAACCACTTGCACATACATCTCCTTTCGTACATGGGTTAGGTAATATTCCTGCTTCACTATTTCCACACATGCACACACTGAGCACTTTACTTGGTCGTTCACACAACCATGGTTACAAAATCTACTCAACCACCATCTCAACCATCACATATGAGTACACCCTACATTGGAGGTCAATCTTCAATGTGAGGCCAACCTTCAGCTGGGGGGAAACCTTTAGCCACAGGGAAATATTTCACTGGGGGAAACCTACATGGTTGCAACATCAATAAGCCTAGGGGAAATCCTCTCCTGCAATTCCTTCTATCCATACTACCACTGGCCTATATCTTGGACAACCATTTCCAGGAGTTGCTAATCCTTTGTGGGTTCAACCCAATCCGACGAGCATTCCTCTGCAAGGAACTATGCCCTATCAATCCATAAACCCCATGATTCCAACACAACAATCCATTCAATCAAAATACATGGGGGTACCATAAGTTCAATCGCAGTACATAGGAGGTTCATCACATTAAATGGGTGGAAAACTCGAGCAACCACCATATATGGGAGGACCACATGGTTTTGTCGTCTTTCAACAACATGGATTTGGTCCTACTGGTGTTTCCATGCCATATGGTTATCACCAGTATCCACATGCCAACTAAAAAATTCCATTCTTGGCTATGTTAGATCTCCCATATCTGTCGCATTTCACAAACGATCCCATTTAACATGCCCCATTTTGGCCCCCCATCCTTGCCAAATTACCATCCGACATCCCAAAATTCGACGGAAAACTTGGGGAAGATCCTAACAATCATGTTATGACTTTCCATTTATGGTGTTCTTCCAACTCTTTGATGGATGATTCCATCTGTCTTAGGGATTTTCAGATAACACTTACAGGTGCCACAACAAAATGGTATCTTGATTTGTCACGTAACTCCTTTGTCAACTTTAGTTCTCTTTCCATGGATTTATTGATGCATTTTCAATTTCCTATTTGGTATGATACCAGTACAAGGCTTTTGACGTCACTCCGAAAATCCTCTTCCAACCACATATCCGATCATATTCATGAGTGGAGATGGCAGAGATGGTTGATTAAAGCTCCAATTCCATACCAACTCCTCACAGATTGGTTTACAAAGTCGCTTTTGCCTCCCATTTCCCGTGATGTTGCTATGGGAAATGTAGTTACCGAGGAACAAGCTATCAACCATACACTGTGTTTGGACTTGGTTTATTCCTAGTCCGACACACTTTACGATTTGATCCCTCACGCTCCTCGTTTTTCGAACGACCCGTTGAGACCTTCTCTGGAACCAAGTTCCATTTCAAACACCACAACTAGTTCCACTCCTACTGAAACCTCCGAGGTGAATGCGGTCCAATCTACTTAATCTCAAAAATTAGGAGGTAAGAACAAAACAAGGGTAAATCCAAGAAATATTCTAACAAGTAGGATAATCCAAAGATTATTGATACTCAACCAAATAGGAAGGATAAGTCTCCTTGCATGATTTGTGAGGAAGACCACTACATGAAATACTGCCCTCATCGTGAGGCAGTCGCTAAAGTTATGAAGGGTACCTCCCAACCAGTTCAACAACAACATCAGGTTTCACAAAATTCTTTTCGTCCGCAAGGAGAAACACAGGTCATTCCCACCACGATGATGCTACATCGAGCACCTCTGAGGTGTACATGTTTAAGGCGGTTAATGTAATGACTTGAGAAAATACTTATAAAACTCCTCCAGGTGACCAGGCTAATGGAAATGTTGTCGATCAAACCTCCACCTCCACTCCTCCTCCATATTCCAATCCTCTTCAGATTGAGAAGCCAATTTATGACGTAGTGTTGCGCCTGCCCAAGAGTGCAATTCGAAAAGTGACATTTAATCCAAGTGCTCGTGCTACCCAAAACTACAATATCATTGAATATTTGGAACAAGCGCCTTGTTCTATGTCATCCCTTGAAGTTCTACAACACTATCCAAGTTAATGTAGAACCCTGTTGTCAGCCATTGGAGCTATGGATCTGGAGGAGTTGAACCTGCTTACGTTTAATTTGGATTATTTTAAGGAGAGGATCTCCCACCACTTAGCATTCCAAACTAAAATTTTGGTTGGTGGAAAGAACATCCATCACACTGTTTTGGATGAGGGAGCCTCCCTCTGTGTCATGTCTTTTCCTTTTTGGAGAGCCCTTGGTTCTCCTAAACTTCTCCAGTCCCCTACCACCATGAAAACATTTGATGTATGTGGTTTCCAAACCTTTTGCTGTGACGTTGAAGTGTAAGACTGTTTCAGTCAATATCAAAGTGGTTGACGCGCCCCTAGATTATAATTTGTTACTTGGTCATAGTTGGTTCATGCGATGACTATCGTTGCATCTACAGTGTTTCATATCTTACGATTTCCCCATCAAGGAAAAGTTATCACTATTGACAAACTTGACTATACAACTATGGATCTCCACAATGCTGCAACAAATAATGTCCCTTTTCTAGGATAGTTTGGTCTTGAGAGCATATGAGTAGGTATTCTTAAGGATTCATCGCTCATGAAGTTTTTTCCTTTGCCCACTCTTGTCACCTCGCAGGTTTCCACGTTAAATAGATGCTTACGATCATAGTTCATCGTCTCTGTCAAGCTCGTTAAAAAATTAAAGATAACCCCCTCCATTCGAATCAAGTCTCATTCTGGATCGAGTACTTGAACCTTCTTTTCCTCCACCTAGTGAAAATATTCCCATTAGTAACTAGACACCCAAATGAGGAAGGAAGAAGCGTCACCATAGAAACGACGCTTGGGGGGAAGGTATCCAACCTCTAGACATCATGTTGGAGTGAAGCCACTAGCTTATATCACGCAAGCTAGGGGAAAAACACCTCTAGAGAGACACACTACTATGAGTGATCCTCGTTTGGGGGTCGTTCCCATCATAATGTAATAGTATTTTCTAGAACGAGATTTGTCTTTGTTCTTTCTCGTGCTCGTAAATACATGAGAATAGGTTACCAAGATTAGTCTTTGTTCTTTCTTGTGCTCGTTAATATGAGAGAATAGGTTACTGAGTATACTTTTATCTCTTTTTCAGACTCATAAAAGCTATATGAAAAATGAACTCTTTGGAGTCTCCTTTAAGCTCTTTTCAGACTCCCTAAATATGAAAAGATCGTCGAGTGAGCTTGTTTCCTCCACACTCGTTAAAAGGTTTGAAAGGGCATCTTTCAAGTGGTATTTTTTCTCTTTTTTGGCTTCGCGATACTAATTACGAAAAATAAATAATCTAGTCAAGCATGACTATAAGAGTTCTCCCTTGTATTGTTTTACTCTTTTTTCAGATTTGGGAGACAAAATTTACGAAAAAATCATCCATGGAGTCATCTTTAAGTTTTTTTTCAGACTCTCTAAACGTGAAAAACCACTGAGTTTACCTTCTTTGGTATTGTAAAATTATGCATTGAAGGACCTATGTGAGTCCAATCTCCAGGATCCATATAGCACTGAACCCCTCCTTCCTCAGGTTCATTAAAAATATGTTGAGGAACTCATCCGAAGGATGAGATATATGGAACATCTGTTATCCTCCTCAAGCTCGTTAAAAAAGAAAGATGTACTCATCTATCTGGATGGGGGAAAAATTGAAGGAAGTGGGTCAAGTTTTTGGAATCCGTTATGGCAGTTATTGTCTCCCTTGAACATGGCACATGTTTTCATCTGGTCTTACAGTTGGGTAATCTGCTTGTCTCTGAGTCATACCAATTCTATGTGTCATCATACTTTTTCATTCAAGTCGAAGAGTTCTCCTATTTTCCATCACATTATGTTCTTGGTACTCGTCGAGTCAATGATTCCAAGTCAGTTGTCATGCTTCATAATGTTCAAGGGAAGTTTCACTTCAAACCATCCATCTGTAGTATTACCAATTTATGTTTTCTATGTCAGTCCATAGTCATTCGATCCACCATCCCACATCACTTTCCCATGCCAGTTTCATGTCGATGATGGGGGATACATCAAGGCCCTCCTTCGACGAGTCTTTTCTTGTTGAATTCAACACATTATCTGAGAATTATACTTAGAAACCAGTTAGTACATTGGGGCCTGCATGCCTCAATGGAAAGCCTTGTCACTTTCGATAGTAGGTTTACATAATTGACCTCTGATCAAATGATTTCATGAATGTTCATCCTCAACTCATTTATTCACATTCGTTGGAATGTACTAGGGTACCTTGGGAGTCATTATCATCATTGGTGATTTCCCTCGCACTTGTTAATGATATGCATCAATGACTAGTAATCAAGTGGTTTCTACCATGTTCAACATCAAGTCATCTATTCACATGGATAGATTCGTACCGTTTTAGGATCGGGATGAAGACCTTGGGTTGGGCGCTCACTTTTATGTGCTTTGCCCAGGATGCGATGGAGATCATTTGAGCATGTAAAATATTTCAGTACAATCACGACGTTGACAATATATATATATATATATATATATATATATATATTGTCACATAGATCCACATTGTATTGATCCGTGGCTACGTTTTGTCATATCGTAGCTCCACTATGTATTTTTCGTGGCTTAGATTAGTTCATATCATGGAGGTATGGATCCAAATTGTATCTTTGGTGGCCATATCCTTAGTCAATATTCTCATGGATCCACAGTGTATTGGTTGGAGACCATGCTTTGAGTCATATAGTATTCCGAGCATAGGTATGCCTGCCTCGAAAATGGAATGTATTTGTATACTAACTGATGATTGTTTGCAACTTCTACCAAGTTCTCCTAATCCAACACCCTTGCATTGAAGAATTTATAAAGTGTTTCGGCCATCAGTTTCTCTTATGACCTCACACTTTAGGGGGCATCTGTTACACACCAAAATGTCACACTTATTTATGCCTTAGTGTCGCAAGTGTCGTATGCAACTTATTAAGTCTCACATGCACTTTTTCAAAGTTTCGTATTCACCTTACTAAGTGTTGCATGCAATTTACTAAGTGTCACAACACCTTGACACCATGAGAAAACATTTGTCACAATCCCTAGTCAATGTGGTGGAGAAATATATCATATGAAGGTCAAAATACTATGTGCACATGAATTATTCATTATTATTCAAAAAAAGGAAATTATTTTAGTGTGAGAATCCACCTCACATTTAGTTTCATAACAGGTTCATCATATCCTTTCTCTTCTTCTCATTCTGATTGGTTAAGATAAGTTTAAAGGGATGTTAGTGTCCACTTGTATTGTTTTTGTCTTAGTATAGGGGTCTAGTAATCCAAGGGAAGTTTCATCAGTCCACAAGCGAAACATTTCGTAACACATTGAGGTGATTACTTCATATATAAAGTGACGAGAATACCTATCTAAGGTGACAATGGGTAGGTTTTCTCTTAGTTGTCGCGATTTTGTGGCTGGGCCAGGTTTTTCCCAACCTACAATTTGTACAATAATATTTTAACATCATTTCCAGGGAGGATTTTGAATCCTCTTCCAAATCCTAACGACACTCTAGCAAGCTATCCCAAAGCCTTTCCCTTGATGAGGACATCCAGGCAAGATATCCTCTTCCGAAGTGCTCATTTCTACCCTTCCACTTGATGACGACATCCAAGCATCTACTCCTCTTGCACATCAAGAGGAGAACATGATGAGTCATGACCCTTTTGAAGATCTTGACGATGCTTTATTCCATGACTTTTGAACTGAAGAAGTATTAGAGGAGCCCTTGGATGCAACATATCCTCTTGAAAGAAGGAAAAAAATCACTCTGTATTAGGGATCAATCCCTTTGCGATGAAGAGGCGATGGAGGGGCATGCCCATAAAGAGAAAGAAGAATTCTGACAAATCACAACAAGTTGAGACATCATTTTCTTTGCTCCTGCATGATGAAGGTGAGGTTGTCCAACCTTGCTTTCATCCCGTGCATGAAGTTGAAGGATAAATTAAAGATCCATTTGAAGCTGCCCTAGCCTATATCCTTCCTGCACACAAATACAAAGAGATGGTTATTTTCAGTCATATTGATGGTTTTATGAAAGAAACCTTGGATTTGGTTGATGATCATACAAACATGTTCATACAAACTGGGAGACGTAGATGGGATTTTGGTCACCTAATTTTTGATAGAGACCCCATTTATGACATTGAGGGTTGCTCTCAGGAAAATGGGGTTGAGGTATCATATTCAAAGGATTGGTATTCATGCATGTATGATTCATATGTTTGGCATATTGATGATGATATGGTTACATATTTGTTCCATCCATTCGAGGATGACCTGATCCAACATTTTCAGAATGATTTTCGGCCATCCCTTGGGAGTTGTGATGCATATATTTTTGGGCATGCAGACTTGTTATATGAGAAATTTTAGCCACGTTCATCCTGAATTTTAGATGAAAACCAGGACGTGGCCATCTCATAGCAATTAGAGGCTCACTCTACAAAGAAAAAGTATTTTCATATTGGGGATTTCTACAAGGATTCAAAGATGAAAAGGCTACATTTTCTCTAGAACTGAGCATGCCCCTTACCTCTTTCCTTCTTCTCAAGGAAATCGTGAGGTCTTTTTGGGATCTCTCATATATTCTCAGTCTTGAGGAAGTAGTGACCATACTAATAGAGATGAAGATGATCCATCGTCTACATATGATAGCCCTCTTCAAAGATGGATTGATCGAGCATGTGGCTATCCTTTCTGGCACAATTTCCAGGATTATTAGGATTGCAACTACCATTTTCAACAAGCTTTCCTTCCTCCCACCCATCTCCATGAGTTTGATTTCATGATGGATTAAATGTCTATTTATGCTCATAATTATTATGTGCTAGACTTATCTTTTTTGTTTCACATGATTAATCACAAGGGGGATATCTTGATGAAATGATGAACATGTGGTTGCATTGGTTGCATGAATTCACCTGACATCACCTATCACCGGATATTCAGGGCCCCAAGGCCCCAGGGAAGTAGGTAGGTCATTTTATTTCGTACATTTTCATCTTGATTGCTCATAGTAGTTTAGCTGCATTTCATATTTCATTTTTCTCTACATGCATATTGATTTCATGTTTAGTTTAGAAATTTTTGAAAAAATGCTAAAATTTTCTTTTCTAGATTAGTTTCCATTTTTTATTTTGATATATATGGACGAAGAGTGATAGAACCACCCTAGATTTTACAATGTTGTGTTTCAGTGTAGGCACAGGTCCACCATAAGATGTCACGGTTCTCATGCACTCTACGACGAGTACATTTCCCCAAGTAGGAGCCATATGTTATCCCCAACTCCTAGGTATAACTAAGGAGATGATGTCTCGAGGCCCTCAGGTTGCAGACATGGAGTACCGAGAGATAAATTGACCAACAATCTCCACTTGCACAAAAATAGACCCACCTCGCCGCCACAACTCCAGGTTCATCACGACAATATCCAACACATCAACTAGATTCCGAAAGACATTGGGTCTTGCTCCATGATTTAAAATCTAGGTATTATGGTGAGTGTCAATTCAATATTTGAGGCATTTGCGTCTGTTGCTTCTATTATTACTTTTTTATTATGTAACGTTTGCTTGGAAATTATGCTCTTTGCCCTGTTTCACTTTGGTGGTTGACATTGCACCCTAGTAAGTGGATCACTCTTATGGATAGGTTTGCTACTGGGAGGTACTTTTGAAAACTCATCGTTCCATTCTCAACCATACTTGTCACTTTCCACACTTCATCCCCTCATCTTCTCACCTTTTGGGATCTTCTGGTATACTGACCCAAGAAGGGGTTTTCCCTCACTTCATGGGAAGAAGGGGATGAAGGCCCATAGGCGTGTAGCTGGAAAAAGATAAAATCCAAACCACTAACCTTATGGATTCTCACCCAGGGATATTGAGGAAAATGAAATGTCTCTCATAAAAAAATCAATGGGACTCGTAAAATAATGACTAACAACAAAATTCCAACCAAGGAGGAGCGTGTGTGGGCATAGTTTTTATTTTCTTAGGTAGAATCCCCACACATGTTTCAAACTTGGGGAAGCATGATGTGACCAGGATAGAGTCAAGGTGGGCACAAAATTTCATAGTTAGGTAGAAGCCCCACCTTGGCTTCAACCTAGAAACATCCTAAAAGCGTAAAAGGAAATAAATGGGCTTGGAAAAAGGTTGCATCAGAAACGAAGGTACAACACACCCTCTACAAAGGCGCCCATAAGTGAGACAATAGAAACCCTTGTATGTCATTAACCCCATGCCAAAAAGTATTCCTCTCATCCATGAAACTCCATCCACATGACTTAGAAAGAGGTCCCCTCGAGGAACACCCATAAACTTGAGGAATGATTCACCCAATAGGTCGTTTTGTCAACCCTCCCATACCTAAACTTGGCAAGTTGCATAGGGTCTTTGAGCATTAGTTTATGTTGATGAGGTGGTTTGGATGTACTTGATTATATGGCTCTTTTATTGATTTTATTTTCTCATCATGATTCTTTAACTTGAGATCCTTGGAGGGTGTATCCATTTTTCTTTGCAAGACCCAGCTGGTGGACAATTTTGGAGTAACAAGCCCATCTTGGGCTTCCATGGGCCTTGAAGACCACAGGTTGGATGCCAAGGGTGCACATTCTGAATCACGAAGACATGCCTTTGGAGGGATATAAGACATCATGGAGGACCTAACCTAGCCCCTACCAACCAAACGATTTTCCTAAGAAGGAAAAAATGTYAGTCTTGAGGGATTGACGTCATGGTAGGGCTAGGGTTTGATGATGGCTGAGGACAATTGGAAAATTTTGAAGGAAGGAAGCCATGGATCATGGAGAGGAGGCTTGGATCTAGGAAACRAGGCCTTTGTAGTTTTAGATCACCCATATCCTACTCCAACGACTTGCAAAAAGTTCCAAAACGYCACCCTAGAGGGATGATGTCTTACTTAGGGTTTTATTCATGTGCATATTATGAAATAAAAACGTATTATTTTATGTAAAGGGGAAAGATTAGGGATGTTGACCCCTTATCTTGTGGTTTACCCTAGATTTTGTGGACAAACTATGTTTAGAACATTTTGTATAAATAGAGATCATTTGTATCTCATTTGAACATAGGCCGGGTCTCCCATTGTGAGAAGCCTTCCTAGCTGAAATTTTCACCCTCTTTGGGAAATATCTATCTCTTTTTCTCTTGTTATGGTTTCTTCATGCTATTGGTGGAAGAAGTAGTGTGCTACCTCTCTTGCAGCCTTTCTCTTGCACTTATGTTGGATTTATCTTGGTAAGAGGAGTTTTGTCTTGTCATTGCTTGGACCAGGTAAGGATTTTATCTTGTTGATGCTTCATTGTTTCATTACAAGTTTGATTTGATAAAATTCTTAGGGAGTATAAAGGTTTACAACCCCAACATATCTATCACTCTTGTCCTAAAATAATTTGTTTCTTAAGGTTTTACTAGGAGAAGTAAACGTGTTTACACCCTCCTAGTACTTCCTAGTTAACATTGCTTGCCTTGGGGAGTAAAAGGGTTTACACACCCAAGGAGATACCATTTCTAACTATATATTTTTTACTCCATAACCAAATATATAAATTCACCTTAATATAATTGCATTGGAGAAATAAAATATTGCATTGGTTAACGTGAAAACT
The DNA here is from genome assembly GCA_009831015.1 of Picea engelmannii. Classification (NCBI taxonomy): domain Eukaryota; kingdom Viridiplantae; phylum Streptophyta; class Pinopsida; order Pinales; family Pinaceae; genus Picea; species Picea engelmannii. The sequence goes on from ML778287.1 coordinate 473,692, forward strand.
CAAGATTTTGAGATTGTCTAAATTGGAATCAATTTTGTGCTTTACGTGCTTGGTTGAGCCACTAGGGAATCACAATTGGCTAAGTTATTCTTTCTTCTGTAATAAAATTTAATCCACAACCAATTGGGTTGAAAAAACCCTAACACAAATTAATAATGCACAAACCAACCGTCAAAAGTTGCTAAAAGTTTGCCCCTACAATCTACTAATCCTAGTGCACTTTTTGGGTGGATTGTTGGCAAGTTTTGGTGGTTGATCTCTTTTCTGTAACAAATTGTATTCTACATCCATAAGGATTCAACTATATCTCTGCAATACTATTTTATTACAACCTTGTTTCGTGCTAAAGTCTTGCTCTTTCATACTTGAGTTAAACTAGTCATTTCTAGCTTGTCTCTTGCAATATTAACTAGACTTTTAACATCTTTATTTGCATCTCTTGTTATAATTTTGTTTCTGATATATATTACTGTTTATTGCTGCAATTAGGGACAACAAGCTTAACTTTCTTTTCCAACATATTATTGGGCTTGCATTTTCGTTTTCCTTGTGTCTCGGGCAGGTACAATCATTACTTGGAAAGTCTACTATGTTGTGGAAGATCTTCTACGACCTACACGACTCTTTTCAATCCCTTATTACCTTCCATCATTGACCTATCTGGGGACCCTTCCTCATATTTCCATCTTCCATCTCATTTATGTTGATATTATGGTAGCTGCGAGAGGTATTAACCTCCACATGTAACCCTGACAAGAATAGAATATTCTGGGAAGCAAGAAGAAACCCTAAAGCATTGGACATAATGCTAGAAGAAAAGTCAGCTAAAGGAAATATTTAATATGGAGTTTTTAGCCTCCAAAATTAGAAGTCGGCCTAGACAACTAAGGAGGATCAATATAAATAAAGGATGCTAGAGCTCATTTGGACATACATAACTCGCAACTGCAAAAATTTAGTTGTGTGCAAGTCTGGAGAGTAGCTGCAGCTGCAACTACTGCAACTTGTATTTTTGGTTTTAGTCTTGGACTCTCTCTTTGTTATGGTTTGGATTTTCTGCTTGGTATGCTAAATCTGGAGAGTGATACACTACCTTGATTGGCTATTAATCCTAGGGTTTTCTTCCAAAATTATTCTCTGTCAAGGTTAAGGTGCTCGGGGGTGGCTTCGGCCTATGGTTGGGTGACAATATTGTTATATTGTCTATGGTTAAACGAGCACACCTATTATTTCTAACAGGATATGGGCCCATACTATCTTCAGACAGTCTAACTACTGGAATATATATTGGGAGGATTTTCTCAGTTACAGTTGCAGTTGCAGTCAACGTTTTTGTTGTAGCAATGAAACCCTAACCTTCTTGTTGAGGCACCTTGAGTGAAGATATTGACCTAATTTTTGGATAGCTTAGTGCACCCTAACCTAGCGCACCTCCTAGTACTCTCAACAAGCTAAGATGTCAAGTTTGAGTTTTTGGTCAAAGTCAAAGCTTGACCAAGTCAAAGCAGTCATGACATACTCTATGAAGTCAGAAAACAAGTTAGAAGGGTCTTCTAACTTCAGAGCATGGAATACAAGGATTGACCTCATCCTTGCCAAGAATAAAGTGTTGGATATCGTGAAAGGAAAGATCGTGGAACCAAAGTTTGAAGAAGGAAAAGAGAAGGAACCTTAGAACGTTGCAGTTATGGAGAAGTTAAAAGACAATAACATTAATGCCATGCGTATCATAGTGGACTCTGTAAAATACCACTTGATACCCTACATCTCTCATCTTGACTCATATAAGAAGATGTACGATGCCCTAACTAACCTCTTCTCAGTCAGAAACATTGGAAAAGTAATGAGTCTGAATAATGAGCTCCGTGACATGAAAATCAATGACGATGACAACATAACATCATACTTTGTGAGAATCTCTCAGTTAAGAGATCAACTACAAGCTATTGAAGAAATCATTTCAGCGAAGGAACTAGTAAATATAGTACTCAATGGTCTTCCCAAGACATCGGATGCATTTTCCGCAAGCATGAACACAAGAAAGGAGTATCCCACATTTGAATAACTTTGGACTTGTTGTGCACAAGAAGAATAAAGGATTAACGCAAAAGATAAATCCCAAAATAAATACGATGATCAAGCTTTCACAACAAAGTTCAAGAATTTTAGGAACAAGAAGAGGTTTGGCTCAAGGAAGAAACCAAATCAAGAAAAGGATATGTCAAAGAAACAATGCTTCAACTGTCAAAAATATGGTCACTACAGGAACCACTGTCCTGTGTTAAATAAAAGGAAGGAAACATACGAAGCAACAGTTGCCAAAGAAAGGGAACCCTCAAAGAAATTCAAGCAGGATAAAACAAAATTCTTCTTCTAAGTCAAGGTAACAATATTCTTCAAATCTCTTGTATATATCATGTTTACATAGTTCCTATACATATCATGTATATCTATTTCTTAGAAGAAAATATGTTCAAGGGAAACAATACCTATGGAAGAATAAAAGGGTAAGGATTGCTATTACAATGACTATAAGTCAAGCAATACACATGAAAGGATAAACTATGTTGACAATCTTTGGTAAAAAATCATGTGGAATCTATTATATAAGTAACAAATTCTAGATAAAAAGAAATTAAAATCAAACTTGAAGATACCCAGAAGAAGTCAAAACAGAGGAAATTAGAAAAAGACTTGTGACACCTTGCAGAAGGAAATAAGAATGCAGACGAAAGCGTGGACTATCTTGGATGGAGGGAGATGATTACAAAATTTGAAAAGAAGAGCATGCATTCATGGATGAAGCAAGGATTAGGAGGGGTATAATCCTAAATAATATGATCCATTGAGGATTATGAAGTATCTATCCATGTTCCCATTGAAAGTAGCAGCCATGAAAAATAACACGTGTTCAGTTTGACTTTAGAAGAAGTCTTCTTCGAAAAGAAGCCTTAAAGTATCCTTGGTTGTCCATATACATTCATCTATGATGAAAGGAAGAAATTGGAATCTTCATGGCATGGAATCTATAGAAGACTCCATGGACCCAAGAGCTAAAGAGAAACATGAGGAAGAACATGAAGATTCCAAGAAAGAAAGAAAAATCCAGAACGACCAGTTATTATACCGAGAATCACAAAGACTACCAGCTTGGTTTGAACTCACTAAGAAGCAATCGAGAAAAATAAATGGAAGTTATGATAAAGAACAGTGTGGAAAATACTTATGAATGGAAGCATTGCAAGATTCATAGGTTCTTCCAGAAGGAGGGAGAAGACTATGACAACAACTTATTCCAGATATACCTCTTGTAGTATCCATGGATTGGAATTTACATGTAAGTGACTGTTCTTCCCAATAAAGCAATTGAGAAAGAAGCTTATACTAGAAAGAGACCCATGTATGTAGATATAAGAAGACCTTGCATGGATTCAAACAACTTGACACAGAGTATCTCATATACAACAAAAGCGTGGTAAAAACTTTCTATGATAGAGATAGTGTATCAGAATAGTTACTCAGAAGTATGGGATGATGGATTGCTAATCCATGGAAAAATCTCATGATGACGTAAGAAGTGCTACTTGGATATGTTTTAGTTTGATCCTTGCCACGATTTCATGAGCTAGCAGGAAACATAAGTGCTGAATTCAACCATGATATATTGTAATGACCAGACCTATATGAAGCCTTCAGAGAAAACAAATGTTCCATGACAGACCAAAGTACATTGAGATCAAGCATTACAGTCTCCATGATGAAGTTCCAAAAAAAGAGAAGTGGTTATCCAATATATCTCCACAGATGAACAGATAACAGATATTTTGTTAAAGCCTCTTTCCAAGATGAAAAAGTTTGCATACTTAAGAAACAAGTTGGGGCTCGTGGAGACGACTTACTTATTGAAAAAGGAAGATATTACTCCCAATTTGGGAGGGAGAACTGATGTGTTATTGATTTACGAACAATCATTTTTTTAGTTCGAAAAATGGTCCAGGATGAGCAGTTCCTTTCCAGTTCGGAAAGTGGTTTGAGATTTCTGATGGACAGGCATTTTCCAGTTCAGAAAATGGTCCAGATCGAACAATCATTTTCGTAATGAAAATGGTTCGATAGATTTCTGATGTACCATAGAAAACGATTCCCCTTGTGTCCAATGTGGGGGAATGGTCTAGGAAAATCATTCTTCTTGGAAGTCACTCTAAGTAGTGGTCAAGTAGAATGGTTCTCCTCGCCGGGAAATCATTCTTTCGAAGTTCATAGTTGTGAGCAGTTTCGAAGAATGGTCCGTTTTGGAGGTTGGTGCAGGACAATAATTGCCTAGGGAAAACTAATTCTATCTAGGTTGCCTTATGATTAGTGTCGGAGGAATGGCCCATTTAGGTGAATGGTCTAGGTTCAACAATCAGGGACATGCATTCCCTAGAGAAAACTCATTCTCTCCAGGATGCACTATGACTAGTGTCGGATGAATGGCCCAGTTAGGTGAATGGTCCAGGATCATAAATCAAGGATATTTATTCTTCTATGCTTGAGAATAATAGTCCAAGTATCCCATTGCTGATGTTTTACATTCTAAGGGTAGATTCTCTTCCAGATATCATAGATGTGAGTGGAAGAATGGCCCACATGACTCAGTTTATATCATGATATTGTTTTATGCAGGTTGTTATTAGATGATATGATTGCTATGGAGACCGTGTGTCTCTGGACAACAGATGTATGCTACTGTGGTGGATATGTTCCACTGGTTGTGACTATGTGTCGCTGATTAAGTATCTTTGTGTTACTGGGTGTGGTTGTGTACCAATGGATAGTAGTTGTGTACTACTATGGATAGACACAATTGTGTTTTATTAAATGACATTCTTCTGATTTCCATGTAGACTATCAATAGTGTTAAAAATTATTATCAACTAGATGGATAGTCAGTGTGCTAATGGATAGACATTCTCCAGGCATAAAATGGTCCAGGACATTTATTCTTCTAAGACATATGTTTGGATTAGAAGAATAATCCTTGTAGCCCATGGCGTGGCTTCCAACATCTATTGGAATAGTTATTCTTCTAGGACATATGTCCGGATTAGGAGAATGGTTATTGTATCACTCTGTGGAGTGAGTGACTTATTCAACATCATGCCTCATTACTCAGATGGAGTATTTATTTCAAGAGATGATGCAATTGATGCTATCAAATGATACTGATAGTGATGGTGGTTCTCTTGATATAATCATGAGATAACCTGTATGGCTATGATGATGCTATCGATTGAATGGTATGTTTGTGCTCAAGACCATTTCCTTCAATACCTCCCTAGTTAAGAGGGAGTGTTGATATTATGGTAGCTATGGGAGGTATTAACCTCCACATGTAACCTTGACAAGAATAGAATATTTCGGGAAGCAAGAAGAAAYGCTAAAGCATTGGACATAACCCTAGAACACAAGTCGGCTAAAGGAAATATTTAATATTGAGTTTTTAGCCTTCAKAATGAGAAGTCAACCCAGACAACTAAGGAGGAGCGGTATAAATAAAGGATGCTTGAGATCATTTGGACATACACAACTCACAACTGCAGAAATTTAGTTTTGCGCAAGTCTAGAGAGTAGCTGTAGCTGCAACTACTGCAACTACTGCAACTTGTATTTTCGGTTTCAGTCTTGGACTCTCTTGGTTATGGTTTGGATTTTYTGCTTGGTATGCTAACTCTGGAGAGTGATGCACTACCTTGATTGGCTATTAAGCCTAGGGTTTTCTTCTGAAATTATTCTATGTCAAGGTTAAGGTGCTCGGGGGTGGATTCAGCCTATGGTTGGGTGACAATATTGCTATATTGTCTATGGTTAAACGAGCACACCTATTATTTCTAACAATTTCCCCTAGGGTCACCGAGATTCGCCCCTTGAGGTGATTACTTCATCTATAAAGTGACAAGAATACCTATCTAAGGTGAAAATGGGTAGGTGTTCTCTTAGTTGTCACCATTTTTTGGTTGGGTCGGGATTTTCTCAACCTACAACTTTTGCGATAACATTTTGGTGTCGTTGTCGAGTAGGATTTTGAATCCTCTTCTGAACCCCAACAACACTTTGGAAAGCTATCCCAAAGCCTTTCCCTAGATTTCTTGGTGACTCCACCTGAAGGACGTTCCCCTTCCACCCTTGAAAATATTTTCATAAAGTTCATTTGGTGACTCCATTGAGGTAGTACCCTAAGTAATGGAACCATGGCCTCATGATAATTTCCATGGGCATTCCATAAGGTTTACCCTTCCATTGATGTTTAGAATATCCCCAGATATCCAAATCATTTCCCTACAGAGTGGAGGGAAGGTTTCCCTAATTTTAATGTCGATCCAACTCTAGCAATCACCCATGTCGTCAATTATATGAAGTATGCTTCAAGCTTGAATATGCTACATGAAGATGCGCCGATGAAATTTTTTGTGTCTTCACTAGAATCAAGTCAAAGGAATTGGATTGCGCACTCATGTAATTCAAGGAGTATCCCATATTCTACAAAGCTCATTGAATAATTTCTCATGCATTATCAACCATCTACTCAGAATCTGCAAGATACTTTCGAAGATCTCAAACACGCTCTTTGCAGAGAAGGTTTTCTGGTCGATGATGAGACAATAGATGAAGAAGTGCTTGAAGGACATATATATGAAGAAATTTACCAAGAAGATCCCAATGAAGTTTCTCATGTTGAATATCCTGACGAGACATTTGATGAAGATGAAGTGCTCATATCTTCCCTTCTACTTGATGATGACATCTAGGCCTCTACTGCTCTTGCACATCTAGAGGAGAACATGAAGAGTCATGACCCTTTTGAAGATCTTGACGATGATTTATTCCATTACTTTGGAACTGAAGAGGTATTAGAGGAGCCCTTGGATACAACAAATCCTCTTGAAATAATGCAAACAAATCACTTTGTATTAGGGATCAAGCCCCTTGCGATGAAGAGGAAATGGAGGGGCATGTCCATAAAGAGAAAGAAGAATTCCAACTAATCACAACAAGTTGAGACATCATTGTATTTTCTCTCACTTGATGAAGGTGAGGTTGTCCATCCTTGCTTTCGTCCCGCGCATGAAGTTGAAGGAGAAATTGAAGATCCAATTGAAGCCGCCCTAGCCTCTGACCTTCCTACACATGAAGACAAAGAGATGGGTATTTTTAGTCGTATTGATGGTTTTATGAAATAAACCTCGAATTTGGTTGATGATCATATAGACATGTTCATACAAACTGGGAGACGTAGATGGTATTTTGGTCACCTCATTTTTTATAGAGACCTTATTTATGACATTGAGGGTAGCTCTCAGACAAAGGGGGTTGAGGTATCATCTTCAAAGGATTGGTCTTCATGTGTGTATGATTCACATGTTTGGCATCCTGATGATGATATGATTACAGATTTGATTCGTCCATTCAAGGATGAATCGACCAAACATTTTCAGGATGATTTTTGGCCATCCCTTGGGTGTTGTGAAGCATATCATTTTGGGGATGTAGAATTGTTATATGAGAACTTTAAACCACCTTCATCCTCAATTTTAGATGAACACTAGGACGTTCCAATCTTAGAGAAATCAAAGGCTCACTCTACAAAGCGAAAGTATTTTCATATTGGGGATTTATACAAGAATTCATAGATGAAGAGGCCACATTTTTCTTTCTCTAGAATTGAGCTTGTCCCTTACCTCTTTCATTCTTCTCAAGGAAATCATGAGGTATTATTGCGATATCTCATATCTTCTCAGTCTTCAGGAAGCAGTGACCATGCTAACAGACATGAAGATGAGCCATTGTCTACAAGTGATATCCCTCTTCAGAGATGGATTGATCGAGCCTGTGACTATCCTTTCTAGCATGATTTCTGGGATGATCAGGATTGCGGCTACTCTTTTCAGCAATATTTTTTCCCTCCCACCCATCTCCATGAGTTTCATTTCATGATGGATTATATGTGTATTTATTCTCATGATTATTATGTGCTGAACTTATCTTTGTTGTTTCACATGATTAAGCACAGGGGGAGATATCTTGATGAAATGATGAATAGGTGATTGCATGAATTCACCTGAAATCACCTATCATCGGATCTTTAGGGCCCCAAGGCCCTAGGTAAGTAGGTAGGTCATTTTATTTCCTACATTTCATCTTGATTGCCCATAATAGTTTAGCTGCATTTCATATTTCATTTTTCTCTACTTTCATATTGATTTCATGTTTACTTTAGATTTTTTTGAAAAAATGCTAATATTTTCTTTTGTAGATTAGTTGCGATTTTTTATTTTGATATATATGGATGAAAGGTGATAGAACCACCCTAGATTTTATAGTTTTGTGTTTCTGTGTAGGCACATTTCCACCAGGAGTTGCTGCGTTTCTCATGCACTCTACGGTGAGTACATGCCCCCAAGTAGGAGCCAGATGTTATCCCCAACTCCTAGGGATAACTAAGGAGATGATGTCTTGAGGCCCTCAGGTTGCAGACATGAAGTAGAGAGAGACAACTTGACTAGAAGTGTCCACTTGCATAGACAGAGACCCACCTCACCACCACAACTCCAGGTTCATCACGACAATATCCACCACATCAGCTAGCTTCTGGAAGACATTGGGTCTTTCTCCATGAGGTACAAGCCATGTGTTATGGTGATTTTCATTTCAATATTTGAGGAATTTGAGTTTTTTGCATCTATTACTAATTTTGATTATGTAACGTTTGGTTGGACATTATGCTCTTTTCCCTGTTTCACTTTGGTGGTTGAAATTGCGCCCTAGTAAGTGGGTAACCCTTAGGGATAGGTTTTCTATTGGGAGGTCCTTTTGACGAGTTATCGTACCATTATTGACCATAATTGTCACTTTCCACACTTCATTCCCTCATCTTCTCATCTTTTGGGATCTTCGGGTATACTGACCCAAGAAGGGGTTGTCCCTCACTTCATGGGAAGAAGGGGTTGAAGGCCCAAAGGCTTGTAGCTGGAAAAAGATAAAATAAAAACCATTAATCTTCTATGTTCTCTCCTATGGATCTCGAGGACAATGAAATGTCTCTCTTGAAAAATTAATGGGACCCTTAAAAGAATGACTAACAAAAAAATGCCAACCGAGGAGGAGTGTGTGTGGGCACAATTTTTATTTTCTTAGGTAGAATCCCCACAAATGTTTCCAACTTAGGGAAGCATGATGTGACCAAGGTAGAGTCAAGGTGGGCACCATTTTTCATTCTTAGTTAGAAGCCCCACCTTGGCTTCAATCTGGAAACATCCTAAAAGAGTAAAAGGCAATAAATGGGCTTGGAAAAAGGTTGCATTGAAACAAAGCTACAACACACCCTCTATAAAGGCACCCATATGTGAGACACTACAACCCCTTGTATGTCATGAACCCCATTCTCAAAAGTCTTCCCCTCATCCATGACACTTCATCCACATGAATCAGAGGGAGTTCTCCTTGGGAAATACCCCTAAACTTGAGGAACGATTCACCCAATAGGTCGTTTTGTCAACCCTCCCATACCTAAACTTGGCAAGTTGCATAGGGTATTTGAGTAGTAGTTTATGTTGATGAGGTGGTTTGGGTGTACTTGATTAGATGCCTCTTTTATTGATTTGATTTACTCATCATTATGCTTTAACTTGAGATCCTTGGAGGGCATATCCATTTGTCTTTGCAGGACCCAGCTGGTGGATAGTTTTGGAGGAACAAGCCTAGCTTGAGATTCCATGAGGCTTGAAGCCCATATGTTAGATTCCATGGGCCCAGATGATGGATCACAAAGACATGAATTTTGAGGCTTAGAAGACATCATGGAGGGCCTAACCTATACTCTACCACCCAAATGATTTTCCTAAGTAGTCCAAAACGTTACTCTTGAGCGCTTGACGTCATGGTATGGTTATGGTTTGATGATGGTTGAGGAAACTTGGCACATTTTTAAGGAAGGAAGCCATGGATCATGGAGAAGAGGCTTGGATCTAGGACACGTGGCCTTCACAGGCCTAGCTTACCTATCTCCTACTCCAACGACTTGCAAAAAGTGCCAAAATGTCACCCTAGAGGGGTGACGTCTTAATTAGGGTTTTATTCATGTGCAAATTATGAATTAAAAAAGTATTATTTATGTAAAGGGGAAATATTATGGATTTTTACCCCTTATCTTGTGGTTTACCCTAGATTATGTGAACAAACTATGTTTATAACATTTTGTATAAATAAAGATCATTTGTATCTCATTTGAACATAGCTGTCCCATTGTGAGAAGCCTTCCTAGCTGAAATTTGCGCCCTCCTTGGGAAATCTCTATCTCTTGTGATCTTGTTATGGTTTCTTCATGCTATTTTTGGAAGAAGTAGTGCACTACCTCTATTGGATATTTTTTTCTTGTATTTGTGGTGAATTTATCTTGGTAAGAGGAGGTCTGTCTTGTCATTGCTTAGACTAGGTAAGGATTTTATCTTGTTGATGCTTCATTGTTTGGTTGCAAGTTTGATTTTATAGACGTCTTGAGGAGTATAAGCGATTACAACCCCACCATATCTATCACTCTTGTCTTGAAATAATTTGTTGCTTAAGGTTTTACTAGGATAAGTAAAAGGGTTTACACCCTCCTAGTACTCTCTAGTTAACATTGCTTGCCCTGGGGAGTAAAAGGGTTTACACCCCCAAGGAGATAGAATTACTAGATCTATATTTTTGACTCCATAACCCAATAGCTAAAGACACCTAAATCTAATTGCATTGGATAAATTAAATCTTGCATTGGTTAACGTGAAAACTTAGGATTTTGATATTGTCTAAATTGGAATCAATTTTATGCTTTATGTGCTTGGTTGAGCCACTAGGGTGTCACAATTGGCTAAGTTCTTCTTGCTGTTGTCATAAGATTTCATCTACAACCATTAGGGCCGCATAAACCCTAACAAAACTTCCTTAATAATGCACAAACCAACCGTCAAAAGTTGCTAAAAGTTCCCCCCTACAATCTACAAACCCTAACACACTTTTTGGGCAGACCGTTGGAAAGTTTTGGTGGTTGATATCTTTGTTGTAACAACTTGTCTGATATAGACATAGCTTGCAAGCAGGGGGGGATTTCATGCATGCCCAATCCCACCAGAAAGGTTAACCCAGATTTGATCCCAACCCCTTCCTTATTTCTTTCATGCATGAAGAGGATCTTTAAAGGTGAATTCTTCACCTTCCTTTCAATCTATGCCAAATGAAGAGTTGGCCCATTCATTCTTCGAAGGAGTTCTCCTTATTTCTTTCATGTATTTGGAGAGATGGAGGGCCCTGCCTAAATATACACAAGTGGGCAGGACCTTACCTGTGCTTTACTTTCTTCCTCAGAACCTTGTAAGACAAGGGATATGACCAACCTATATTATTCACCAGATCATACTTTGTTTCTTAGTGTTCTCCGTAGAAAAGGTTGCTTTGGAAGTGAATGACATCAAATAGGGTAGGTTCTTTATTTTGCTTCTACATGATCTTACAGCTGAGCCAACTAGCGAATATAGGTCAGCTGACTCTGTCTGCATGTTTCTACCTCTCTCTCCTGCCTTCTTGGTGGTGGGGTCTGTCTGGTCATTGTCTAGCTCGTTGTTGTCGTTGTTGGGTTCGTGAAGCAGATGGTGGTTGACCTTTGTAAGGATGATCAAAGAATTTAAGTAGGGGTGATAGGGTGGTGAAAAGTATAATCGAAGTCTTATTTCCAGGTTCCCGCCCAAGAGCTGCAACTATATCTCTACAATACTATTTTATTAAAACCTTGTTTCATGCTAAAGTCTTTCTCTTTCATACTTGAGTTAAACTAGTCATTGCTAGCTTGTCTCTTTCAATCTTAACTAGACTTTTAGCATCTTTATTTGCATCTCTTGTTATCATTTTGTTTCTGATATATATTATTGTTTATTTATGCAATTAGGGACACCAATATTAACTTGCTTGTACAACATATTATTGGGCTTGTATCTTCATTTTCCTTGTGTCTCGGGCATGTACAATCATTACTTGGAAAGTCTACTACATTGTGGCAGATATTCTACCACCTATGAGATTCTTTTCAATCCCTTATTACCTTCCATCATTGACATGTAGGGGTACCCTTCATCATCTTTCCATCTTCCATCTCATTTCCCCCAGGGTCACCGGGATTCCCCCCTTGAGGTGATTACTTCATATCTAAAGTCATGGGAATACCTATCTAAGGTCAAAATGGGTAGGTGTTCTCTTAGTTGTCTCCATTTTGTGGTTGGGTTGGTCTTTTGCTAACCTACAACTTGTGCGATAACATGTCTTTTTTGGTACTCTAGTTGTCATCAAGATAGTAGGAGTAGATTTGGATGTACAAACACTAAATATTGAACCTCTTACATGCCTAAGAGGTTCCTCTTTATTGAATGTATAAAGACACATTCACTCTATTGATCTCACATGTAGATGAGCTAGTCACCTATGAAGAAAAATTAACATTATATAATTAGAGTTTAATAGTCTATATTTGAAATATTGGAACAACAAATAAAAAACACAAATAAAAATAACAAATTTTAAACTATAGAATACAATAAAGGTATTGATTATTGAACATAACTATGGAATCAAATGGATAGACACTCGACTAATCAAGGGAGTTATTGTATACGATATTGCATCCAAAAGTATATGGGTACAAGATTTTCTTTGTTACATGCACAATCTTCATTTTCAAAGTGTTCTTCGGATCTCATATACTTCACCAAAGTCGTAAGGTAGTGTGATCATCACTATCATAAAAATTATTGATAAAGGTGTTCCAATTTCACATCACCTCGTCATCTAAATATAGTTTCTTTGTTAAACCATTTGGGGATATGTAGGAATGCAATTGAATGAACAGGGATATGAACCATTTTCCACCTTGTCATAAGATCCCACACCTTATTCTTGGTTTCCCTATCAATCTTCATCCACATTAGGCCATGAAACTTCTCTCTCATTTGATCCATAATCTCAAACACATCCCCTTAGCATGGATGACCAATTTCAAATATGCAAAGGGTGGAAGAAATAGGGATGATGAGGATAACAATATCCAATGATATCTTCCAAAAATCCTCCAAAGAATGGCTAATGATAATCTCCTTAACTTGTTGACCATCCCACTATGAGATCCCTCCACCTCTTCCACTGAAATAATACCACCATATCCCTAAGAGTTTGATGCACATTGATGAGGCATGGTGACATAATGAATATAGAATCAAATCTAGTCTTAACACATCAAACACACTATAGGTTAGCATATTCACTATAAGTTTATATGATGTTGCATGATTAAAAAAACAATTATAACATCTTTGCTTCATTTACTACTTTTCCAACCCATATAATGTTATTGATATCTTCAAGAAGGAGGTTAAAACAATGCACAAGTCAAGGAGTCCAAAAAACTGTCAAGTATTCATCCTCCATCAAACCCCCTATCACAACATTGTTTGAGGCACTATCTATGACAATTTAGACCACATTTTCCATTCCAGCCTCTATTGAATATTTAAAGAGGATCATCAAATATGGCCCATCTTTGGTACTCCTTGTGGTATCATGGCATTTTACATACATAACCCCTTTTGGGATTGAAACCAAAATGCTGATAAGGGGAAAATGGTTGACATATACCCAATCATTTAAAAGAATCGACACCCTAGAGTCCCTCCAAATATATTTGCTATCATGAAACCTAGCTTCGATGCAAGCCTCCTCTTTAGACAACATCACTATCCTCATATTTTGATAGTTGGGAGGTTTGTAAACTTTAGGGGTAGTGTTCACTATATCTCTTACCATATCCTTCAAATAAGGATATATACAAACATTAAAAGCTATAGAATTTGAAAGAAAAAAAACCTCACAATAGATGCATTGATATCACCCTGTGATGTCCCGTTCCCAAGAGTAGGCCAACATGGAGTGACTTAGTAGTCTATGTGTTCCCGTAGACTATAGTCAGGCACAAACAGGGAACACAAGGGAGAAATAAGGGTGCTTTGGTGGCTAAACAATGAATTAAGCCAAAAATCATAGGAAAAGTCACTTAAGACTAAGTCAACGGAGAATTAGAACAGAAAGGTGCTAAAGGGGGACTTAATTAATTAATTATTCACCTTAGGAGGAAAAGTGCTTAGCTTAAGTGAGGTCAATGGTGAATTAGATCGGGAAGAGTATAAAGGGAGGAATTCGACCTAATTCCTCATTGTGCATTGTTATGATTTGATGTTAAGAGTTCCCAAAGGAGGAAGAGATTCGACTTCTACTATTTTGTGGATTTATGGAGGAAACCACTACCATTGATAGGTTTCGGTGTTGAGAGACACACCCTAGCCCATCGGAGATACCATAGAGGTATTTCACCGTGATATTCAGGAGTATCCAGTTACAGTGTTGCGCAACTCAGCCAATGAGGGCGCAAGGTTAGATAGAGGGGTTGTGTAGCTGCATGAGATCAGAGCTTAGATTGCAGTTTCCTTCTGACCCAGTTGAGATCCAACCATGGCACATAGATTGAGACACTTCCCATCAGATTCGGAAGATGGAATCCTTCAGAGTGCATCATTCAACCATCTAGGGAACAACTCTTTTGGAAGGAAAATTGGGGTTATAGACGGAGCATTAGAGCAGATCTGGGGAAACCCTTCCGACCCAGTTCTGAATTTGTTGGGGTGAATTTTTTGAGTCCTATATTAGTCGATTCCACTGGTGGAATCATTTAGACGCATCCAGAGAGCCCAAGAGGTGCACAGACCCCTAGGGGATGATATCTGGAGCATCAAAGTACAGATCTGCCATCCGATAGTCACCAGGATCAGTCTAGAGGCCAGGGCACTTCTATTGGGATAGTTTCCAGCTCATTCCGATGGGTATAGCCTTCGAGATGAGTTTTCTAGTTTGTAGCAGTTACCGTGCTTCTCAGGAACCGCCATTTTTGTTGATCTATCCGTGCATGCATCAGATCTGCCTTCATATTCTGATCACGGGTATTTTATGTTATTTTCTCTTATTCCAGTGACGATCCATGAGATCTAACTGATGACTATCTTCTACATTTTCAGTATTTCATTGTATTTCCATGCTTGAATCTCATAATACATATTATTGGGCGGTTGGTGTTCATTATTTCTGCATGTATCATATATATAACTGTTTAAACCATAATGTATAACATGCACATGCAACAACCACAAAACATCTCAAGCACATAACTAAAACGCATCCAGAAACCCCCATAGTATCAGATCTGAAGATAAAACGCATCCAGAAACCCCTAGAGTATCAGATCTGAAGATAAAACGCATCCAGAAACCCCCAGAGTATCAAATCTGTGATTCAGAACACTAGATTCATAGTAGATATCCAGATTATCTGGATCAAGGATATTTCAGTGGTATCATAGCTTTAGTCCTGCCAGCCTGTGACTAAAGATGATGAGTACAACATAATACCCAGATGGCTGTGAGCACGTAGGTGACAAATATGTCACTTACAACAGGCGCAAGGAAAAAAGGCCTAGGTCAGACTTTCCTCCTTTCCCTCCTAGTTCAGAGGAAGAGGAAGAGGCACATAGAGAAGTAGAGAGAAGAGCAGAGCATGAGGCTGAGCACGAGGTAGAGAGGATTCTAGCAGACATATATGAGCAACCAGAGGGAAGTGGTAAGGCCCCCATGGAACAAGAGGCAACCTTCATGCAGGTTATCAGTGATATGTTAGCTAGTCAGTGGACCATGTCTTAGTCCTTGGCTCAGGTGGATGATAGATTGGCTATGGTGGGCATCCCGGGCACACAAGCCCCACATGAAGCATGGGGAACTCAGGGGTAGGAAGTATACCCCAGTCACCCACTCGCACATACACCTCTGCGAGTAGGATTTCCCGACCTTTGTTTCCCAGTTTCCAGGGGGCACCCCCGGTAGCAGCACAAATGACAATAGCACAAAGACCACCCACTCATGAAAAGGACATTGCAGAGTATAGGATGGAGTATGCAACGTTGGGCTGTGACTTCCATTAGGACATGACCCTAGTCGAGTATTGTGAACTCAGACTTAGGAACCGCCCCAGAGAGCCATAGAGAGGAGGGCCGCAGCAACAACAAGGTCATAACATTGATTTTATCCAAAAAGTTGGTAAACTCACCATACCTTCTTTCTAAGGATTGTCCAAATGCACCACTAAAGCCTGGGTACAGAAGCTATACACCTACTACAATCTCAACCAGATGACCGAGACATAGGCCATCAATTTCGCTACCTTACACTTGGAGGGTGAGGCACATGAGTGGTGGTATCATGGATTGGTGACATTGGGCCACAATCGCATCACCTCCTACAGAGAGTTCACAGAGAGACTCATGGATAGATTTGACAGGAGGTGTCCAAAGATCCATTTCAGAGATCTATCCTAGTTGAGACAAATTGGCATAGTAGAGGCATTCATCCTAGAGTTTCAATGGGTAGCAGTAGCAGTGATAGATATATCCGAGCCCTGATTGATCATGTTATTCATAGAAGGGATCACAGAACCCTTGAGAGGATGGGTGAAGGTATACCGGCCTCACACCTTGTAGGATTCCATCCTACGCACTAGATATTTGGCGGACTCCGTGCCAAAAACTAAACCCTTTGTACCACAGTGAGATAAGGATCAGAAGAATCCTCAAAGGGAATGGAAGGGTAAGCCCAAGATGGATGATGACACGAGACGAGAGTTGATGAGGAAGAAGCTTTGATTCTATTGCAGAGACCCTTGCATCCCAGGGCATAGATGCATGGGAAAGGGACATATCCACTACATTGAAGTGGAATCAGGCAGTGAGGAGGAGGATGGGGATATCGGGGCACATGCAGACAATGATTCATAGGATGAGACCACTCATGAGCCAAAGCAGCAACCAAATAAACCTCAGATACCGATAGGGGTACAACCCAAGGAGGAGACAAAACCTCATAGAGAGGTGAAAGGGGAACCATAGCCACCCTTTCAGGAGTACCCAGGTACAACACTCTCAGGCTCAAGGGTCTTGTATAGGGGAAACACATGACCGCTTTAGTTGATGGTGGGGCCACCCACAACTTCATAGATGCGTCCTTAGTATCCAGGAGGGGGTTACGCACTAAGGAGTTTGAGGGACTCCACATAGCAGTGGCAGATGGATACACGATGACATGTTTGTACATGATGCCATACCTAGAGGTCAAACTAGGAAACTACACCTTGACAAACACTTTCTATGTAGTTGCCTTGTCAGATACAAATGCAGTATTGGGGGTACAATGGTTATATTTATTAGGGGAGATTGGGTTCAACTATCAAATGTTGACCATGATATTTAGATATGCCAGTGGATCGAGAGTGGTACTGAGAGGCATGCCTATAGGAGCACCACGAGAAATATTGAATAAATGGATGGAGAGGATCTTCCGTCATGGTGATGTGGTCTATGCAGCAGAGTGTTTAATCACCACACAGAAGGATTCAGAGGGTAGAGAACAATACCATCCATAGATCAGAGAGCTTCTAAGCCAGTATGAGCCAATGTTTGGCCTGATACCACCAGGGAGGCCACCAAATAGAGGATTTGAGCACATGATCGAGTTGGAGGCAGGTGTTTAAAAGTCAACAAGAAATGTGTGTCTAATTTATTTTTACCTTAAATAAATTGGACAATAAATATTAATCTATTATCTCATAATTACTTGAAATAGTTAACTGAAATGGAAAATCAATTAGCTATAGGAAATTTGAGTTCAAAGGTTGACTGGTGGTACA
>ML778287.1:514297-530916 GCA_009831015.1 Picea engelmannii
GTAGATATGAGCGCCATGATCTGGACCGTCAACATGTGCAGGGAGCATAAATGGGGAGCGAACAAGCACATGTGTTGGGAAAAACTTAGGATAACTGCATTTTATGGGTTTTTCTCTATCTTTCAAATAGACACCACCAAGGGACTTCGACCAAACTATCTTTTAAGCATTTGGAACATGGTGCAATCTTGACATCAAGCTGGTTTTATTGGAATGGAACCATAAAACAACTAACCTATGTTCTAACCTAGTTTCCTATGACAATTAACCCAGATTAAACTGTTGGGTTAAGAAATTAGTCTACCCTAGGGCTATCTGACCAAGATTAGACAGTATGGTCAGATTTATTCACTAATCTAACCTAGACACTTTGGCTAAGATTAAACTGTTTAGCCAAATCATTCACTACCCTCTCAACATCAAATTTAAAAAGAACTTGGCCATGCTTGAAAGGTATGGCCGAGTTACTATTATTGCATGGGGCTTTTATTTCAATTCTTTTATGCCCTCTTTTCTTTTTTTTTTCTTTTTTTTCTTTTTCTTTTTCTTTTTCTTTTCTTTTCTTTCTTTTTTCTTTTTCTTTTCTTTTTCTTTTCTCTTTCTTTTCTTTCTTTTTTCTTTTTCTTTTTCAAATTATTTGTAGAATGAAAAATCATTTGTCAACAAAAATACTAGAGACAGATAATATCTCAGTCACCAGTTGATTTCCATAATTTATGGGGTGATAACAAACCCTAAATAACATGGGGTAGCCTGGATGCTTGCAACAATGTTAATGTAGGGGGAGTAGACATAGTGGAGCACATGGATTAGGCATGAGCATTGTAGTACTTAGAGGATTGGAGGAGAAGTGTTGGAAACATCTCATAGAGAACCCTTACATTAGAGCCTTGCTTGTGTATGGTATTACCTTGGAGCTTGACATGTGTACCCTTGGAGTGTAGCACTCCACAAGTGTGAGCCTATTTGTGGCTTTGTAGGTTGCTTGACCTCTCATACATATAAGGGAAGGATAGATTCATTTCAATCATCATCATTGTACTCTTTTATTTGTACTTGTCTTCTTAGAGTAAGGTGCCAGGGTTCATGAGGAAACCATAGGAGTTATCTCTGTTGGAGGATCCTTGTGAGATACTAGAGTTTACTCTTGAGAAGAAGACATTGGAAATGATGATCACTCTCATTATTCATCAATATCGTGTTAGAGATGTGACTAGAGGAGTGCACTAGTCTCTCTCTCTCTCTCTCTCTCTCTCAAATATTCATCTTTGTACTTTCTCTCTCTTTTCTTGGAGGTGCTAGGGTTTCTCACAACTTTTGTAGCATATTGAATACTACGGTTAAGGTTTCATCCCTTGAAGACATTCAAGATAGATATTTGTGATTAAACCCTAGATTGTACTTGTTGATGAGTGGAAAAGAGGAGACATCTTACCTTGGAGGACTTGATAGTGTGGTGCTTGCTTGTTCGAGCTCCCATATGTTGGTTAGAGTTTTCTTAGTTTTCCCTAGCTAGGGTTTTGGAGAGCTAGAGGATTGTACAAGCCTCGAGATGAGGCCACGGTATGTACATGAATTTCATATCTACACATATATATATGAATTTTTCATCTATCCACTAATTGTCTTATTGCATGTTTTATTTTTAGCGATCTATTTCTTCATGGTTTGGTAATTTCCAACACTTGTATGTCTTGGTGATTTGATATAAGTTAAAGCCGAATTTGTTAAATGGTTTAACATTAATATTGAAGAAGATATGGTAGATTTACTGTTGTAATTCCAACTTTCTGAATTTCATATTTGTTTTATGCATGCTAATATTGCCCTAGAGGGTTGGAACTTGTTGTCACACTTTGGTATTTTTTTCTCTTGGATTTCCTTATTGATTGGGGTTGTTAAAAGGTGGAATATTGTATGTTGGTTGTTGCATTTTTGCTTATTTTTCATAACAACGTTAAGGTTGAAAATTCATAGGGTTCATCTATGGGAAACCTCTAGGAAAGATGTGAAATTTCCGAGTTGCATTTATTTCCCTTCAAAAAATTTCTATAACCATTTCTCAAGAAATGACCATAAGAAATAGCTTTTGGCCCTATAAAACGAGAACAATGCTAGAAAACAATGTTTCTCATCATGTTTTGTTTCTAGGCCATTTTTTTCTCAAAACTGTTGCCCTTGGATTTTTTATGGTAACATATATGATAACGACTTGTCATAATCCTCACAACCCGCCCGATTTTGTTCATTTTTAATTTAAAATAAAATAATATATACATTTGAAGAACAAAACTTAGTTATCTTTCTTTCATTTTTTCATTTTCTCCTGATCTTCTACTCCTCTCTTTCTCTCCTCTTAGGGATCCAACTTCTCATGGAGGCTAGGGTTTCAAAGATTTTGAGAATGAAGACATATAGTAAGAATTCATCTCTTCTATTATTTCCTTGCTTGCTCTTTTTCTTGATGGTTTCTTTGCTCATACATGGGTTTTCCCTCATCATTTTATATTATTTGTTTGCTAATCTTTTCTTTTTCTTATATTATTTTCTAGATTTAATGGATGATGGGGAGTATCCCATCACTCATTGCTTTGGTTATGCCAATTTATTTTGCATGGCATGAGAATAGAATTCATTGCTAAGCTTCCATCAAGGGTGTAATGGAAGTCTCTTATTTTTAGTAAGAATTTAGTACTTTTCATTAGCACAAAGCCCTCTTGTTATTTATTTGTTTTTATTTTAATTTCTTTCTATTTTTTTTTCTTTTCATTTTGGAAAATTTTCTACAAATTTTGTTTTACAATTTTTTTTCCAAGGAAACATTAAAACCATTATATCAACTTGTGAAAATATCATGCGTGGACTCAAATTGGGGTTTCCTTGTCCATATGGCACTTTCTCCCCTTACAATATTTTTGGTTCAATACATGCATGGCATAACCCCATACTCTTTAATTTGTTTCTTCTCTTCTACATTATGCTTTCAAAAGGGCACCAACATCCAAACTTTTAAAACAACCATAACCCACTCTTGATTACAACATCCATGAAACCACTTGTTTGTTGTTGGTAAAAACACTCTTATTGTTGGTAATACTACTCTTGATTTTGCTAGAAGAATCTACCTTGGTTTGTTGGTACAAGTATTTTATATTTGCTAGGAACACACTCTTGTTTTGTTATTTTTTTATTTTATGTTTGGAGGGTTTCTTTGGCTTGCACACACACAAATTTTAAATTATGGTTAATTTTCATTTTTTGCTTTGAGGGTTTCTTTCACTTGCATGGACAATGGTTTTAATGTTATCATAAGATTTCCTCTAATAAGTTCATGTTTGTGGATTATTGTAGGAAAGGGGTTTCTCAATAATGCAAAACCATGGAGGTTACATGTAGCCAACATGCCTTCATATTTTTATTTTGGTGTAGTTTTAGTGTAGGTAGGCTCTCTTACAAGTTGGTAATAGTCATGTTTCCAATGTAAGCTGGCCTATTTACATGTTGTTAACTCTCTTTTTGCATTAATGGAATTCTACGTATAGCTTCCACTTGTAAACAAAACACCATAGGAAGTGTTAATTGCTCTTAGTTTTCATTGAAATAAATAAATAATTTTTCAAAACTTTTGTTCTCATTGATTTTTGTAAATTTTCCTTATTTATGATACTTTCTTGTTTATGATGATTTTTGATTGATTTTTAAACCAACTATTTGTCTTTCTTTGATTTACATGCTGCAATAGATAAAGAAACATGATGATGACCCTCTTGGCCCCAACGTTTAAAAAGAGACTTTGTACCAATATGTAGGGCCCACCCTATAGGTGCAATCCCTACCTAACTGAATAGTTAGCTAATATTTCTCTTTGGTTAAATTTTCAAATGGTAACAATCTAATCATGTTCCCTTTTCCTTTCATGATAATTTATGGTTGACAATATACTTTTTTCATGCTATCAAATAATCAAAGTAACCCAATGGTTTCAATGCACCATATGAACAAGGGTATATAGTAGGAACAATGATAACTCCATCGTTTAGTGCATTTTATCATGCAATGTTCTATAAAATTAACGCTAAGACTTAATCAATTAAATGGATAATCTCACTTTCCTCATCATCATGCAACCACCATATAACAATCATATACTAGATATACATGAAACTTGAACACCATTTAAATTCAAGATGAATACACTAGGCATTGTTTCATTTTTAACAACACATATAACTAGTATAAACCGTTGAAGGTTAACCAATGGGAGGTTGATAGTTCAAACCTTGGGTCATTGTCTATCCACCTTCAAGTTAAGCAAATTTATTGAGAGTGTGGAGGGTTTGTAGTGGTATCTCCCCATATTTGAAACCACAATGTGGCCTAGGAGATGGCGGAGACGTTGCCAATTCTCCTCTAGAATTAAGATAATAATAATAAAAGAAATATAAATAACTCAATTATTCAGATGAATACCTAGCTCATAAATAAATACTTTATATTTTGAAATTGAATTCTTGCATTAATCCTTCACTTCACTTTCCAAAACTAGAGTTTGTCCAATACCTCACTACCAACCCATGGATTCACTGAAAATCCCAATCCCATCAGGACCACTATTTAGTATGAGGATGGATGGATGAGATATCAATATTAATCACTTCTCTTGTTTCAATTCCAAGCTTTCACAAAAAACTAAACTTTGTAATTTCCACCAATTCTTTCCCAAGAGAAACCCCCTCTCTCTTCTCTTTCTCCCCCCTTTTTATAAGCAAGGTTTTAATATTAAAATAATATAACATTCAATCATTATAGGTCCACCAACCCTCACTCTACTCACTCTTTGACAAGATAACTTAATATGGTATTATCCTCCTTTTCATAGGTGACAAATATATCTTGCTCTATTTTGATTTATACAACTTTACAATAGCATTTTGGGTTACTTGGTTATACATATTCCTTATTATGTACAACAACATTATTAATATGTCTATATTATTCTTTAGGTAACTATACTATTTTTTTCAATAATGACGTCCTATAATATAAACCACATTAGCATATTCATCTATCATACTCTCATAGCCTTTTGCTAGCAAGCTAACAACATTCACCCTAGAGTGATAACTTGACTTGTTACTGATCCTAACTCTTTCTACTTACAATTATTGATTCAATACATCATGGTGCATACAACTGTCATTAATTGAGTACTACACATGGTAATGAGCAATTACATCCACAAGTCACAGGGAAGAAGATATCCAGGGTATCCTCCACATCCATCTTGGGGAAATGAACCTCTATGCTCGTTCTTGAGATATAAATGTTTGTGGACGATGTAGGGTGGCTTACTCTACCCCTCCACATAGATTGGGTCCCAATTTCTATCTCGAACCCTTTCCACTTATCCATCCATACCCAACACTGGATTACACTCATATGATAAATTTTTTGGACAAGTCTCCCACATCATGCACATCACACACACATTTGCTAAGAATAACATGCATGGTATTTTTAATAAAAACAATAAATGATAAGTATGGTGGGCCATTTGCTATCAATTTAGAGTGCAATGTTGCCACCTCTGGACTACCATGGAGTCTAAATATGCAAGTTAGTTCATAACACATGTGCATAAAAAATCATCAACATCCTCGTAGGGATTACACACACCTAACTCATAAACATGTACTTATCTTATCAAAGTAATCAAATCCCCCTACATTGGGGTCAAACATGTCAATAAGAAAATTGAAGCACAAATAGTCTTAGTTTTGCAACCATGGCTAATTTACACAACATCATACTGTTGAGATCTCAACAAACCCTAAAATTTTATGATTTTTTGGGTACAACTTTCTTTTATTCTTTTGATTTACAACTCTTCCCTTTTGAAATTTTTCCTTTTCCAAGTTAGATGAAAAGTTTACTCTAAACATGTCTTTTTGCTCTCTTGGTTTTTGATTTTTTAAACTTCAAAAAAATTCTAAGTAAAAAAATTCAAAAATTAACTTTCTAAAAAGCACATCGAGGTGAGCTTTCAGTTTCATTGAAGTTGAAACTCCACTTTTTTTACCACAAAAAGTCACAAGTCTTCTTTGATGGCTTTTAGCCATTGGAGAAGTGTACACACTTTTGTTTATTTGAAATTTGAAATCATCCTCTGAATAGTTTCATTGAGTTAATCTTAGTTTTGGTTTGAGTTGAAAGTAAAACTGTACCTCAGTTGAAAGTCAAAACCCAACTTTGTCAAAAGTAAAGTTTTAACTCCGTCGAAATTTAAGAGTGTGCTTCGTGAAATGACAAGTGAAAAATGTGCTCCAATGATTACAAAGAAAAAAATACTTTGGTTAAAATCGAAAGTTTGAAAGTTACTTCGTGAAAGTGACTATAGTTCACTTAAGGCTAATTTGCTTCCTACACTAAATAAAATGCATCAAGGTCATCCTCGGGTTTTCTATAGAGTTTGCATTTCACCTTTCTCTACGTTTAAAGTGTTTTTCATTGCTACTAAGCTTATATTTCACTTGATTTTTGAAGTTTCAATTGAGTGAAAATTGAATTTTTAGGGCTGCTCAAAGTTAAAATTTTGCCTGATAACTGTTGAAAGGTCATTAAAGAATTTTTGAGATAAAAATTGGGTCTCAAACAAAACATGTGTTGTCACATCTACTTTAAAAGAACCAATAGGATTCAAGACGATAATGTCAACCATAATGGTAAATAGTTTTGGAGGGAAAGAAAAAAACTACTTTTTTATTGTATTTTTGACTTGTCTCCTTATAGGTTTACTCCAATGGTCGCTCTCCAATAAATGTTTTACCTGCTAGGCAACATGATAGCCTTGTCCAAAATAAATGATTTCTCATCATCCAAAATATTTTTCAATCTTTAGAATAGAGAACTCATCATTACTAAAATTTGAATCCCACTCTATTTAAACACCTAATACACATTGTTGGTCTTCACAGGCGAGATTATTCAATAAGTGTTTTTCTAGCGAAGTAAATTACATTGTTTAACACATTTAGTTCTCTTTGAGTGGCGTGAATATCAATGTTTAGTGGATTCGACTTTCTCGTTGCGGAGTGAGCTCATCCCTTTCAGTGTTTTTATGGTAATTGCCAAACAATACAGGTAAGTATTGATTTGACTCCTCCTGCTTACTTATTTTTATTGAATTTTTTCTATTGACGGTTAAAATCAAAATATGAATTTCATTTTAAGTCATATTATGAATGTTCTATTCTACTAGCGATGAATAGTTGAATACAACAATTTTTTCTCAAAATGGGATTTTATCTAGATAATGATTTTAGAATTCATTTTCTGATCACAAATAGTTTCTTGCTAGAAGATCAATCCCCAAAAATCCAAAACAATTACCCAAAGGGAAGAAGCCAGTTGATAAGATTTACCAATATGTAGAGCTAATAGATAGTGACATGGAAACAATTCTAGAGCAGTTCACACCAATGATTAAGCTAGAAAAACCTAACATTGAACCAATAAGATCCATCTTCAAGGATATTGAGGACCTTATAGGGTCTCAGGGAGCTTTTCCAAGATGGGGGGATATTTATAAGAAGTTTAGAGAAGAATATTATTTGGATGTAACCCCCCCAAGTGATTCGACTATAAACAATGTTGATGATTTTGTGTTCTCTAACATAAGGTCTCATTTTCACATTGTAGATGCTGGAACCCCTATAATACCATGTTTTGAAGCTATAGAATAGGTTATAAGGCATTGTGATACAAATAACATGACAATTGTTAATGATGAAGGAAGATGCATTGCTTCCTTTTAGCCCTCTGAGTTAGATAAATACTATAGACTACATCAACAAAAGAAATACATGATAACAAGTTTTGTAGAGCGATTCCACCAAGACAATGATGTCAAGAAAATCTTGGTAGGATGGTGGGTAGAAGACAAGATATTCTATCCTAAAAGTGATGGGCTATATACAATGACCACTTTGAGAGATCCCTACATCTATGTGTTTGATTTAGCATGCATATTATATGGTGAAGCCAACTATATTCATTTCAGAGATGCTTGGGTGCCAATTGTACATACTATTATTCCAACTAGGTAGCCATATTATCCTATGCTTTGAAGAGAGTCATTGAAAAATCAAAGAAGCCAACCACTGAAATTCTCCCCACATTTTATATGGATTCATACTTGTGAGACATTATTTGTGCAAGTAATTCCTTTCCAAGCCCAAATTGGAGTTGAAACATAGCTAGTAGTTCAATCCATTTATATTGTCAAGGATTATGGGAAAATACATATAAAAGAAACTATGCACAATTATGTGATTTCTTTCTAGCCCCATTATACAAATTGATTTTCTGCAGGGAATGCCCAATACTAAGTGAAGAATCCATGGCATTGGCAATTGGTATTTAAAAGAAGATCACACTTACTTGAGAATTTATGGGGTTACCGCTCCCCCTGATTTGCTGCCCAAGTATATTACAAACACATTAGTGCTTGGAGAAATAACATATCAAACTATTCTCCGAGGCTTTAATGCTTCTTTGGCAAAGGAATCAAGAAGAGAATATTTATCACCTACAATATGTATATTGGTTATTATACTCTAAGTAATTCTGAACAAGCTAGGCAAGAGGCCAATGCTATGCTTGAATACATATTTCCTTAGAGACAATTCATGAGACATGATCCTGAAGGGCTTGTTTCAAAACATAATATTTACGTTTCTATCCCTTATCCATATGCTCATAAGCAATGGGATCATGAGCTACCTTATGAAATGCAAGATCATTGGAGGGGGTACTAGAAAAATTGAAGCCTAAAGATTTAACTCCTCCATAGGGCACAAGCTCATAGGAACAAAATAAGAGAGAAGTAGAAATGATTAAACAAAAAATATTTGAGGTTGAGCAGTTAAGAAAGACATAAGAGGAAGAAAGAATAAAGGTAGAAGCATAAAAGACAAAACTTGAATGAGAGAAACAATAAAAATAGGCATCAGTGGAGCTGGAGAAGAAACTAGAAGAAGAAACAATAGAACAAGAAATAAAACTAAAGGAAAAAAAAAGATAAGGAAGAGGTTGCTAAAAATGAGGAAGTCAAACAAGAACAAGGTATTTATGAACCTACAGAGAAACCTAGGCAATGAAAAACTCAAATTGGTCAACCTCTTTTTGATGATTTCATTGATTTAACCATGGAAGGTATAGTCATCCCAAAACATAGTATATCTTTAGTAAAATATATCAGAGGAAAAGACATTGCAATGGAAAAGGTAGCTACTCCCAGTAGCTTAGAAAATATCTTTTCTTGGGGAGAGTAGAATATGCCTAATCCAGTTGATGAAGTAACAAATTTGGAATTAATTTCTTATAATAAGAGAAGAAAAACCATTGTTAAAAAAATCAAAGGAAAAGAAGGATTGGGTTGGACAACACAGTGATTTGTACCACAAAAGAGCAAGTATTAGACACAAAAAGAGCCAAACCAATATAATTGCTCTCAGGTGGATTGGCCATTACACATGCCACCTTAATAAAATCTCAATCAGAGGTAGCAGATGTACAAAACCTTGAGAAAAAGATTGCATCTTGAAAATCATGTTAAATACTAGAAATCTGCATGAGGCCTAGTTGCAGTATTTATAGAGCATGTATTAGAGGAAGTTGAGGCTAATGTGTAGGTTAAAAGGGATTTTTATGCAAAAGACTTTATAGGAGTTTAACTTACAATTATCTGTTTTTTATAAAGAAAATTTGACGTGGAAGTATAATCAAGGAAAAACAAGACCAACTTGAGTTCATCAAACAAATCTAGAAACACAGAGGAGATGAACCACACAATATAAGGATTTTGGGAAACGATAAGATATACAAAATTGTGTTGGTCTTGAATTATTGGAGTAGAGTTGTTCACAAAGCAGAAAAACAAATAGAAGATCAATAGTTGACTTGTATTAAAATATGAGATTTTGTTGAAGATACCGCCACTCAATGTCAAGTTCCCTCCCTGGGCCCACTTGAAAACTTTTATCTAGCATACCAAGTTTTGTAGAAATTTGAGGATATAATGATGTTGCACAAATCTGAGGTGCAAAGCATATCAAATGTTGAAAATGGACATTTATAAAAGTTCCTAACTATAGAAGCGAAGAAGACTACTCAACTTAAACGTGCCTTCCCTAATGTTGAGAAATATATTAAAAGGTTTAATAGAGAATTACCAACTTTAAGGGACCCAAGTAGGCAACATGTTTTCCCTCGTAATGATATTTGTAAAATTCTTTTTGATCCATGGGCGAAGTATGATAAATAAGTGTTTATGGAGCAAACCCCCAGTTCACCTTATGGTTAAGTTTTAGTTGTTTATTATAACCAATTTTGTAATTGCATTTATATTAGGATTTGAGAAGTAATGGACATAGAGGAGGATGTTTGAGAAGTTATCTCAAATCCTCTACTAGTAGGATGTTTGAGAAGTTATCTCGACCTTGCAGATTTAGCCAAAAACCAAACTTTTCAGAATGGAATGAAAATTGACCCACATGGTACACATTCCATACTGGGCCTCCAAAAATAGCCCCCAAATCGAAAGTCTATGTTTGCCATTAAATTTCATCCTCACACTATACTCAATATTGGGTCTTCGAAAATGTCATCATCTCTAAAAATTGAAACTTCTTATTTGTCTCAGGTTTCATCAAGTTTAACAAACTTTGACCAACTTTAATCAAGGCTAAACATGCCAGAACTTCACAAAAAAGGAGTCCCATTCTCATCTCTCCAATGGGTATCCAAAACCACTTTTAGATTTCAAGGAGAAAAAAATTAAAAATAGAAAATTTCCACGATTGAGAATCTTGAAAATCTAAGAGTGCCAATTTGAAGAGCTCAATACCATGTCACCAAAACTACCTTTTGCTATTGAAAAAGGTTCGTTTCTAAAACAAAAACTTCTAAAGTTTACTAAATAAAATTTTTGACAGTTCCCATACCACTCTCCTCCATTCCCCACATGTCCTCCAAAATTTGGATGTAAATTTAATGCACGGGGAACATTGCTAAAACTAGAATCTTGGAAGTCCTAGTAAAATTTTTGTTAAAATAGAACAATTTATATTGTCCCCTGGAATACTAATCTCTGAATACTCCCCAAAACTCATACATTACAACTTTAGAACAAGGCAGGGTTGGAACAAAGCTCTGAACAAGGTATCCATGTGGCCAAGGTAGTCACGAACTATCAATGCTGAATGATGAACTTTGTAATGTTGAGTTCATCCCATATAATGTTCATGAACTGACAATGCCAAATGGTGAACAATGTAATGTTGAGCTCACCTCAAATAATATCCATGAGCATATGTTGGAAAGTACCACTTAGATTCATGTAGGAAGACATAGTGTTAAGGGTTGACCAATATTTTACATTTTAACACTTCAACACTTCAACAAAGATTTTATTTTGTGTTGTTGAATTTTCCATTGTTTCCAACAACCTTAACATAGTTCAAGGTAAAGATGTTCATTCAACTTACACAATTTTTTTGTTGATATTCCCTTGAATACTCAAAGGGCTATTGAAAAACTAAAGCTTCACTTTGTGATTATTCACTTCTTGCCCATAACACTGAAAAATAGAGGTGCATAGTTTCATTAGGGTCTTTTCATCTTTTATTGAAGCTTATCCTAAATTGAGTATTTTTTTTCTGCTTTGAATTTTTACCTTTTTTTATGTTATTGAAAGATTTGTCTATTTTTTGTGTGGCATTGTTTAGTGCACATACAATAGATCAAAGCAACTAGTAATGTGGTGTTGAAACACGAGATTCACTAGTAATCAACCTAATTTTGACTATTGATCCTTGACAAGTTTTAAGTGCACAAAGATGAATAGAAGTTACAACAACAATCGATATTTTGAACCACATTGCCAATATTACTACATGCTCATATCTTAGGGATGTTTAGGTTGGTCCAAAAGATCTTTGTAAATGCATAAATTGCAGGATTTGTTTTTTTGAAAAGAACATATAAAATGGTTCGAGGAAAACTATCTACAAGTTTAGAAGAGTCTCACTTAAACATTTACATCCACATTTCCTTTTCTTTCTCATATATAATCTTGGTACTTCTAAGTGGAATACCGACATTTCCTTTTCTTTCTCATATATAATCTTGGTACTTCTAAGTGGAATACCGTTTAAAGCATTACCTTTATTTTTATCATTACACCATGGTCTCTAGAAGATATCATACTTGTTATAATGAAGGGAATGTACAATACCAGTGATGCATACATTAATACATATAGTTGCCTTAATTTTAAGTGATATTATTTTGCCCATATCATGTTTTGGCATATAGGGATTCATTCTCTCTGCATAATTGCATTTAGTTTCCTTCATTGTATTATGATAAGAAATATATACTCTTATACTATTTCTTACCCATTTTTCTATTTCTTGCACTAGAAAATTTCAACTTAAAAGCAAGTGATCCAGTTTGACATATTTTAACTATTTTTTTGTGAAATGGATTAATTTATCAATTATAACAATATTCATAATATGTTACAATTACAATTTATTGGAATTCAATTAATAAGGAACACTTTCAAACATGTTTTGATCCAAAGAAAAATCCTACTTCATTTGATAAACACATCAAGTTTCTTATATGTTTGGCTATTCTTGTTCTGAATAATACAACCTATTCTTCCTTGAGATGAACAGAACTGAATATCTGTCACACAAACAAAGTCCTTTTGTTATGTTTCTATGCTCTTTATGACAATTCCTTTGATTAATCGTCCTTTTCTCACAATAATTTTTTCTCCTTTACATGAAAATTCCATCGCCAATAGAACTTTCCTTTAACTAACAGTAAGCCTTTTTCATGTAAAATTGTTAGACATTCCCCTAAGTTTGTTCAAAATTCAATTAGTTTAGCAAATATTCTTATAAAAACGATTGTCCTCCTGTTCTGACTCTCCTCAATCCAAGTAAACTTTCTAACAATCTCTTCTTTCCAGCATATTAGATTATTGAAAATAGTTGTAAAATTTCATTTATGCCAATTACACGGATAGATTTTGCATTTTAAACTCTAATATCCAAGAGCACAAACTTGCCATCCTGTAGAAAACAAGTTTAATATTTATAAATTTTAATATCATGTTCACAAAATTTACAAAATTAACTCCCTCCAAAGAAATTGAAAGCACGGAATCACTCAAGTTAAAATTGCAAATGATTCTTATAATCCAAGTTTTTAAGACAGCACTCTACAAAAATTACAAAAACCAGTCCATGGTCAGGTATTTGCAAAGTAGGCAAGGTTTGCACACACTGCTGTCTAGTATCAATTCGAAGTTGCTATGACATGCCTGAGAAATATTCACAAAATGGAATGTAATAATTCTTTCATTTTGGAGATGGTGGGGGGATACTTGCTTGTTAGTCATAGAAAAATCAACAACAGCTTTTAGTCTCTCAAAACTAAAGACTTTTTAATCTTCTTATGCTTTATTATGAGGCTATCAATGGACCATTTTAATAGAATGAAACCACTAATGAATGATCAAAAGCTTTTTGCATACTGCTGTGTTTTTGTAAGAAAAACGTGCAATAGCATTCCATCCTTTTTTGATACAACTCAACTTCTGCAAAATAATTGTCTTCCGTGATAACGTGATATCCAGATTCATGATGAATTGCCTTCCATGAATGAAACAACTTATGAATGATCAAAAATTTGTTGCATACTGCTTTGTGTTTTTATAAGAAATACATGACATAGCATTCCATTCTCTTTTGGTACAACTCAAATTCTGCAAAAGAATTGTCTTCCGTGAAAACATTATATCCAGATTCATGATGAACTCTAAGAGACACCAAACTTTTGTAATGCTGACTGAAACAATCCAGCAAAATCTTGGGATGAGCTGGACTCATCTGCTTTGACTTTTACATGAGCTTTTGAAGATGATGTATTTACAAGGCACTCGACAAGAAAGAGTCCGGCACCTGGAGGTGCATCTGAATTTTGTGCAAAGAAAAAGAATTTAAAGTTTGGAGCTTGACCACCTGATGCAATGCATTGAATTGAATGCACCTGCATATGACGGAGGAGGATCTGAGGTGATGTTAAGGCAGCAGCTCCTTGAGCTGTCAAAGGATACTCCTGCAAGTGACAAAGAAACACATCAATAGCTTCACAAACACAATCAAGCTATAATGCAGCCTGACACATCAGCGCTCATGTTACAGAACTCAAACATATGACCATAGATTATCAAAGTACCCTAAACACTCGTTGAAATTTGTTTACCTATTATTTGTGAAATAGTGCAAGGAAAGATGTTAGACAGTTAGAAGATATTTAAATTGAAATAAGCAGTAAAACCATAAGAGGGTAGCCAAATATGAGACTAAAACAGCTTGAGCTCATTATTAATGTCGAGTTTTGGTATACCTCGGGAAGTGGTTCCCTAGTGGTTTTGAGCCTCTAACCACAAGAGGGAGATGTTGGTACCTTTGTATCTTGTACTTTATGTCTAATTTCACTTTGACTTAGGAGATTTAAGTCAAAAGTGAAATTTGGTCATTTTAGTCTAAAGTGACTATTAATTCACTTTGTGGGTGAATTAGGAGACATAAAGTGAACTTAGGGAACTTAACCAAGTGGGTTTTGAGTTGAGATTATTGTGGGATGATCTCAACCATTGATTAGGGATGGCTTGGGATGATCCTATCCATCCCCATTTTAGGTTTCCTTATGGATTGCTCAAGGAGGGCACAAGGGGCCAAGAGAGGCTCATTCATTCATTTGCTCACTTGGAGAGTTTGAGAGGGAGCATGAGGATGCGGCTGGAAGCATTGAGAGAGGGCAGCAAGGGCACTTCCTTCCATGGAGGGCTCTAGGAGGCTCTGGCTCTCATTATTTTGTGGTGATCACACTTGCTTGGAGGAGGGCGCACTATAGGAGGAGGGTGCACACTTAGCAGGGAGGAGATACACTTGGAGGATTGCAGATCTGTTTGTTTGAGTGGAGAGGTAGCACACAAGAGCACATTTGTGTGCAAGGGATTCTTCTTCAGAGCATCCAGAGTCAAGGGCACCTCAGTTCAGTGGATTTGGCAACAAGGGGAAGAGGTGCACTAGTCTTGGGCGCATTTCTTCCTGGTTCCTTTGGCAAGTCTCGAGAGGAGCTGGCTTTGTATACAAGTTCCATCATATTGTATTTCTTGTTGTATCTCATGCTTTAGACACCACTTATATATACTTCCATTTCAAACTGGTTTTCCCTGGGGGGTTTTATCCAGGGTCATGTTGACCAAAAATACCTGTGTTCATTTCATGCATGCTTAGAGTGTAGATCAACTTATTTGTGTTGTAAAGATTTAGAGGAGTGTTACTTGTTTTGAGATATATTGCATGTGCTAACCACTGGTTCGAAAACACTTGCAAGGGCACCTCAAAGAACACTTAACCAATAAAAATTATGGGCAGAAAGTTACTAAACTGTTTGCTGTCCTAAAAACATCAAAGGACAATTTCGAAGATTGAAACTTAGAGCCAATCTCAAGGTCAAAGACAGATCTTAGTTGGCAGCCTGTTAGGACCTCTGTTTTCTTCAATTAATGCCTTCATTTCAAAGATCATAAACAATCAGCATAATGGAATATCTATTCTTGCAAAAGCTTTCACAAAAATATTATACATGTTTACATGCAAAATTGCAAGCAATTGGCTTATAGGACCGTCTAAAATGCAAAAAAACTTTATGTATGTATGTCACATTCCAATAAGGCAAATCACGGTCTTTACATTTATAATTCCCGTCACAATAGAGGCCGTTAAAGAGATTACCTTTAAGAGGGCATTTAAATAAAGTTAAAAGTAGATTGGTTCATAGTGAAATTCTTACAGTATAGACACTGTTCACAACAAAATCTAGCACCGCCAAATGATGTAAAGTCCCAAGCATTAAGGGGCTAGTCTTGTGCAACTCAGTAAGG
This sequence comes from Picea engelmannii, assembly GCA_009831015.1. Lineage (NCBI taxonomy): Eukaryota > Viridiplantae > Streptophyta > Pinopsida > Pinales > Pinaceae > Picea > Picea engelmannii. The sequence continues at coordinate 530,328 of ML778287.1, forward strand.
CTACCCACTATCACCATAGTATCTCTTCCTCTCACTTTTGGTTGGTTCTTCTCCAACTCAAGGGGGGCTTCCTTAAAAGGTAGTTAAGGCTATAGAGTGGAGGCACAAGGTGATTTAGTGAGGAGTTAGCCTAAGCAAAATGGATGGTAGTGGTATAATGGAATAATAAGCATTGTGAGAAGGGAAAGACGAAAGAAAACTCCAAGACCAAGTGTGCCTAATCACACCTTGGGCAAATGGAGTCAAGGGAGCATAGATCAAAGAGGAAAAGTGCATGAAAATGTAAGGCAATAGGGGTTGTTGCTGTCTTTATACACACTTGCAAACATGAGCTAAGTCCTGCTCACTTAGTGTGTCCTTAGAGGCACAATACCTAGGTTCAAATCTCACGCTGTCACTTTGACTTGAACCTCTTTCGTCTAGGTTTACTCCTAGGGAAGGCAAGGGGGGTAGACCCTAGTTACTATGTGAATTATTAGATGAATTCTAGGAGTTAATTTTAGTTTATTAAAGGTGAGGAGAAGCTAGCCTATATGGCAAGCAAAAGAAAGCAAATGCAAATCGTTAGAATGAGAATCAAACCCTTTCC
>ML778287.1:543746-559502 GCA_009831015.1 Picea engelmannii
TCCTTCAACCATTCTTTTGAGAAAGGGTAATGCTTGATAATTAATATGAGCGTACCTTCTGTGCCAAAGTTCATTAGGGTTGACTTTGTCATGTACAAGAGCTTCTTCATTTTGTTCTAGTAGTCTGTACAAATTTCCTTCACAACTTTCGATAACCCTAGCATTCTCTATGCTGGAGTCTTTATGCCATGATAACACTTTTCCATCCACGAAAGAATGATAGAGATATTAGAGAGGCAGAGCAAGCAACAGGAGACCCTTTCCCGTTTCTTGATGGAGCAAAGGCATGGTGGGGAGCCATCATGCTATGGAGGGAATCAAGGAGCTGGTGGATCTCAGGGAGAAGCAGGTCATGATGAGGAATTTGGGCACAAAGATCATACGGAGGGACCCAAATTATCTAGAGGCACACATTCTCATTCCCACATGGCAACAGGACCACACCTAGGCCATATATACCTACCTTCTTGGAGGCACATACAAGGGACACAAATTCCTTTGGGCATGTAGGCATTGAGGGTGAATGGGAGGATATGGAGAGAGCATATAACTCTTTGAGTGCGGGTTTCTGAAGACTGGTTTCCTTGGGGGTATATTGCCACATCATGTACAAGCGGAAGTCTAAAGGACACTGCAGAGGTGACAATGAGTTGGGGTGCAAGGCAGAAAGAATGGAGATGCCTTACTTTGATGGATCCAATCAGATTTCAACTAAGGCGTGGGTACAAAAGATGGATGCTTACCTTCAGTTGAACCCCATGGAAGAGGAGAGGGCCATCAAGTTTGCAACATTACACTTGAATGGTAAAGTGCATGACTGGTGGTTTCATGGGATGACCACTCTGGGTCATGAACATATCACCTCATACATGGATTTCACCCAGAGACTCATTGACAGATTTGATAGGGAGGATCCAAAACTTTACTTCAAGTAGCTCACATAGGTTAAACATATAGGATCAACTGAAGCATTCATCGAGGAATTTCAAAGAGTGGTGGTTATGGTCCCAGATATGTCAGAATCTAGGTTATTGATGATGTATACAGAGGGATTGACTGAGCCCTTGTGTGGATGGGTTAAGGCTTTTAAGCCTGAAACCTTACAGGATGCAATTGAGCACACTAGAGACTTAGTGGGAGTAGCTTCCAGAAATAAGGTCACACCTAGACCCCCAATTATTCAGAGGGAGAGAGAAACAAGATAGCTTGACAAGGGCCATCAATTTTGCAACATTACACTTGAATGGTAAAGTGCATGACTGGTGGTTTCATGGGATGACCACTCTGGGTCATGAACATATCACCTCATACATGGATTTCACACAGAGACTCATTGACAGATTTGACAGGGAGGATCCAAAACTTTACTTCAAGTAGCTCTCATAGGTTAAACATATAGGATCAACTGGAGCATTCATCAAGGAATTTCAAAGAGTGGTGGTTATGGTCCCAGATATGTCAGAATCTAGGTTATTGATGATGTATACAGAAGGATTGACTGAGCCCTTGCGTGGATGGGTTAAGGCTTTTAAGTCTGAAACCTTGCAGGATGCGATTGAGCACACCAGAGACTTAGTGGGAGCAACTTCCAGAAATAAGGTCACGCCTAGACCCCAAATTATTTAGAGGGAGAGAGAAACAAGAGAGTTTGACAAGGGCAAGGGAAAGATGGATGAAGCTACTAGGAGGGAGCTTAGAAGGAAGCAATTGTGCTTCACTTGCAAAGAGTCATGGCAGCCAGGTCACGGATGCATGGGTAAAGGGAAAATTCATTATATAGAGGTAGTTTCTAACAGTGAAGATGAGATGGATGAGGAGGAAGGTGGAGTCATGTATAACTTAGGAATGCATCATGAGGAAGAAAAGACCTCACATGTGCAGAAGGAAGAGGAACCCACACACCATTCTGCAGGGATTAAGTAGGCTACCATTGCATCCATCAGTGGAGTACCTAGATTTAATACTTTTCGGATGAAGGGAGTTGTGCAGGGACAACGAGCGACAGTACTTATTGATGGAGGGGCTTCTCATAACTTAATTGACATTGCTATGGTAGAGAGGAGACACTTCCCTACATTGGACTTTGAGGGTTTTTTAGTTGAGGTAGTAGGAGGATGCACTATGGCCTATGACAAATATATTCCACAGATGAGCTTTACCTTGGGTAGGTACACTTTGACACAAACATCATATTGGGAGTGCAATGGCTTAGCACCTTGGGGCCAATTACAACCAATTACAAAACCATGGAGATGTCTTTTAACACGAAAGATGGAAAAAGGGTCACATTAAAGGGAATGACAGGAGAAGCACCTAGGGTAGTGACAACTAAACATATGCATGCCATATTTAGGCGAGAGGAAGTGGCCTATGCAACAAAGTGTCTTGTTATAGATGTGAGTCATGAGGGGCGCAAGCACTATCCTCTAGACATACAAAAAATACTTCACAAGCATGAGAAGGTCTTTGGACAGATTCCACCAGGGAAACCACCAGATAAGGGATTTGAGCAGATCATAGAATTAGAAGAAGGGGCAAAGTCGGTCATCACAACACCATACAGGCAACCCAAGAAGCATAAGGATGAGATTGAGCGCGCCATTAAGGGGTTGTTAGACATGGGACATATTAGATCCAGTTCCAGCCCATTTGCATCTTCAGTCGTATTGGTCAAGAAGAAAGACGGTACCATGCGCATGTGTATTGACTATAGGGCCCTAAATAAGAAAACCATCAAGAACATGTATCCCATTCCCAGGATAGATGAGCCATTAGATGAGCTGCATGGCACAGTGTACTTCACCAAGATTGACTTGCATTCTGGATACCATCAAATCAGAATGAGAGAACAAGATGTACAAAAGACAACTTTCAGATGCCATTATGGACACTATGAGTTCCTTATCATGCTTTTTGGGTTGACCAATGCGCTAGCCACCTTTCAATCCTGCATGAACCATGTATTCAACAAATAGTTGAGGAAATTCCTACTAGTTTTCTTTGATGACTTGTTAATTTACAGTAGGACATGGGAAGATCACCTCAAGCATGTGAATGAGGTGTTAAGCATCATGGAGAAGCAATCATTATATGCCAAAGAGTCAAAATGCGAGATTGGGATGACTAAGGTCCTCTACTTGGGATACATCATTGGAGCAAAAGGGGTATAGGTTCACCAGGAGAAAATCCAAGCTATAATTGATTGGCCCACACCTAAGACACTTACAAAAGTCAAGGGATTTCTTGGTATTTGCAGTTATTACAGGAGGTTTGTTAAGGGTTTCTCTCAATTATGCGCACCTTTGACTGACTTGACCAAAAAGGGCGCATTCAAGTGGAGTGAAGAGGCACAATTGACCTTTGACAAAATGAAGAAGGTTATGAGCACATGTCTTGTACTATCTTTACCAGACTTCTCTCAACCATTCATTTTGGAGTGTGATGCATCATGTTTAGGGATTGGAGCTGTACTCATGCATAATAGGCATCCTATTGCCTATGAGAGCCGAAAACTAAGAGGGCCTGAGCTGCTATACACAATTTATGACAAGGAAATGTTAGCAATAATGCATACATTGGCCAAATTCAGACAATTCCTGGTAGGGGCAAAATTTGTGGTCAAGACAGATCATAACAGTCTCAAGTACTTTCTAGAGCAAAAGGACCTCAATGAGAGACAAAAAAAGTGGGAGAGTAAGATCCAGGCTTATAACTTTGACATAGAATATGTCAAGGGAAAAAATAACGTAGTAGAAGATGCTTTGTCTAGAAGACCCACAACTTATTCCATGTCAGAGATATCGGTTGACTGGAAATCACACCTATTGGTAGAGTATTCAAAAAATAAGTTTGCATGTGAATTAATGGATGGACAAGTTTAGGATGACAGGTACATGATTGCAGATGACATCATTTATTATAAAGGGAGGATTTATTTGGTTCCTGAATCTCTGTTCAAAAAGAAGGTACTACAAGCATTTCATAATTCATCATTAGCTGGGCATCAAGGATTCCTTAAGGCATATAGACAGATCAAAGAAAGATTCACTTGGAAAGGCCTCAAGGAGGATGTCATGTGCCATATCAGAGAGTGTGTCACGTGCCAACAAAACAAAATTGAACACACCCACCCAATAGGTTTATTACAATCTCTTCCCATTCCAGAGCACAAATGGGAAAGTGTATCCATGGACTTCATTACAGGTTTTCCAAAGACACAGGGTAAGGATTGCATTTTTGTAGTATTGGATCGTTTGACCAAGTTTGCTCATTTTTTTCCATCTCTCTAGATTACAGTGCATCTCAAGTGGTAGACTTATTCTTCAGGGAGATCTTCAGGTTGCATGGGTTGCCCAAGACTATTGTGAGTGACAGGGATAGTAGGTTTATGAGCACATTTTGGCAGGAATTATTCTGTTTAGTGGGCACAAAATTAAACCCCAACACTAGCTATCATCCACAAACACATGGCCAAATTGAAATAGTCAACAAGTGGGTGGAGAGGTATCTCAGGAACTATGTGACAGTTCAACAAAAAGCATGGGTTAAGTGGCTACACTTGGGAGAATATTGTTACAACACCACTCACCACATGTCCATTGGTATGTCTCCTTTTCGAGCCTTATATAGTTATGATCCACTCACTTTTGCAGAGATAGTGTTTGGAGATTGTAGAACTCCTATAGCTAAGGAGTAGATACAGGAAAGCCAAGATATCTTGAGGGAGCTCAAAGACCATTTGCAAAGAGCTCAAAACCAACAGAAGCTATGTGCAGACAAAAAAGAGTAGAGCACACTTTTGAGGTGGGGGACTTAGTCTATCTAAGACTTCAACCTTACAGGCAGGCATCCATAAAGAAAAATGGCATTGAAAAACTCAAACCCCACTTCTATGGTCCATATAGGGTAAAGAGAAAGGTGGGGGTAGTTGCATATGAGCTAGAGCTACCACATGGAAGTATAATTCACAATGTCTTCCATGTTTCATGTCTGAAAAGGGCATTGGGACAACATATTGTTGCTAATGAGGAATTGCCTCTAGTAGATGATGAAGGACAAGTGATCTTAATTCCAGAGGAGGTATTGGAGGTGCAACAAAAAAATCTAAGGAACAGAGCTATTCGGGAGTATCTGATCAAATGGAAAATTTTTCCAATAGAAGATGCCACTTGGGAAAATGAACAGGTGCTACAACAGATAGATTTAGAATTGCTTGTGGGCAAGCAATTTCTAGCAGGGGAGACTGTAATGTCCCCTTCCAAGTGATAGGGGTCTTGAGAGACTTAGTAGTCTAGTTGTTCCCCTCTAGACTATAGTCTCAATAAAATAAAGGGGAACTAAGAGGCAAAAAGAAGTCACTAAGGTGTTAAAGTTATATTATTAAAGTGACTTTAGCAAAAAAAGAAAATAAAAGATAATTGGCTAAGTTGGGAAAATAAAGGTGAATGACATTAGAAGCCAATTAAATATTTTAAGTGAAAATTAGAATTGGAGGTAGAAAAGGAGAGGAGGGCACCTCACTACTCATTCTTGATCATTTTTTCTTTTGCACTTGTGAGCTTGGACGTTTGGGGGTTTTGTCTCACTAAACCCTAGAGATTAGCAAAGAGGTGAAAGATTCCTCTATTCCTTGTTGAGATTTGGGTACCTTGGAAAGTGGTCCCCTTGTGGTTTTGGGCTTCTAACCACAAGAGGGAGATGTTTGTACCATTGTGTCTTGTACTTTATTTCTAATTTCACTTCGACATGGGAGATTTAAGTCAAATGTGAAATTTGTCACTTTTAGCCTAAAGTGACTAATTATTCACTTTGTGGGTGGATGTTAAATTTAGAGCTTCTATTAAGTTCTTTTCAATTTACTAGATAATAATAGCATAAGCAGGATCACTGAAAGAAACACAATCACAAGGTACACAACATTTATCCTGGGAAACCCTCATGGGGGAGAAAACCCCTCAAAACTTCCTTAATATAGATTGCCAATACAATGCCAAGATAATAAACCAAACACTAGAGAATATCCAACACTGAGCAATGCACCTCTCTCTCTTCTTCTTCTTCCGACAATTGCAGCTTCCTTCAAACTTGCGCACTAGATGAGTGACTTTAGTGAGTGTGTAAATGAGGCGCTGGCCTCTCTTATTTATATTAGCTGGCAGGCGCTAGGGAGGTGTCTCTTCACTGGGCAGGGCCGATTTCCTCATTTAGTGGTTAAAACCACTTTAATTAGGCATGGGGTCGACTTCTTAATTTGCATGATATAATTAGGGTTTGACCAATCTGCAAAAGGGGATTTGGTCATTTACAAAGCCAGACATGATTAATCCACAAAAAGGGATTGATCTACTCAATAATGATTCAATAATAAATATAATACTCTTTGCAGTTACAATATTTCAACACTCCCCCTTAACAAGAAGGGTATTCTACAACATCGTCAGGAGAGAGAGAGGGCAACAACATCAACAACATCTGAAACATGACTGGCATATCTATAAATCATCGAAAGTTTTTCTCATCATCATTCATAGCATGGAGCTGGAGTAGCATCATCATCATTTGCATCAACATGGATTAGTATAACACTAACACATCATCATCATCAATAACATCAATAACAACAACATCATCATCACAACACAAAGGCTAGAGCAACAACATCATCACAACACGAAGGCTGGAGCAACATCATCATCATCATCACGGGGCAACAAAATGAGGTAGGTGCTACAACATTTTGTGGTACTCTGACAGTCCCTAAGGAGCTGTCCAGGAATCATAAGATTCCCTAGGATATAAAATCCTAACGGAGCTACCACGTGGTACTCTGACAAACCGTCCTTACCGTACCTCCAGGATCTGCCCAGGAATCATAAGATTCTCTAGGATTATAAAAATCCTAATGGAGCTACCACTACTGACCAAAGCTAGCATATACATGCACAGGTACTCTGACAGACCGTCCTTATCGGACCTTCGGGATCTATCTAGGGATGATCAGTCCCCTAGGATATAAAATCCTAACTAAGCTACTCGCTGTTGGTCAGGATACCATAGTATCATTAGCATCACTCCCCCTTTCGAGGGAGGTCCTTTCGGACCATACCAAGCTTGTCTCTAAAGTGCTCAAACTTTACACGAGACAGAGGCTTGGTCAACACATCTGCAACCTGCTCATCTGTGCCAACATATTGGAGCTTTATGGCTCCCCTCTGCACCATATCATGAATGTAGTGATACTGGATTTCTATGTGCTTCGACTTGTCATGGAACACAGGGTTCTCTGTCATCTTTCTGCAACTCTAGTTATCACATAGAATCACGGTTGCTTCCATCTCTAGATCAAATAGATTTGTCAACAACTCCCAAAGCCATATGGCTTCATAACTGGCAGAACATGCAACAATGTATTCTGCTTCTGCCATGCCGAGAGAAATACTGGATTGCTTCCCACTTTGCCATGAAGTCATGGCTGACCCTAGACCGAAACATCCCGAAGTGCTCTTTTTGTCAGAAACACTTCTTGCCCAATCTGAATCAGTATAACCAATCAGTCTGAAGTCATGATCTCCATTATAACTAAGACCAAAGTCCAACGTACCCTTAAGGTATCTCATCACATGTTTTGCAGCAACAAGGTGAACACGTCTGGGCTCTACCAGATACTGACTCAAGGTGTTCACAGCAAAATATATATCTGGCCTGGTATTCGTCAAATACATCAAYGATCCAATGATTTGTTTGTACAATGTCGCATCAACCAATTCTGACGTAGTATCAACCAAGAGTTTCAACTTTGTTTCCATGGGTGTGTTCATGGATTTACACTCCAACATATCAAACCTCTTCAGTATTTCAACTGCATACTTCCCTTGGTTAAGGAAGATCTTCTCTGGGCTTTGCCAAACCTCAAGACCTAAGAAATAATGCATTAGGCCTAGGTCTTTCATCTCAAATTCTGCAGCGAGCTTCTTCTTACAATCAGTGATGATCTTTTCTTCATCTGTCAAGAATACATCATTTACATATAGTAGCAACATCACTGGCTCATCATTCAAAACCTTGAGGTGAAGGTTAGAATCAGCTTTACTCTTGGTAAAGCCCAAGCTCATCAGGAAACTGTCAATTCTGCCGTATCAAACTCTAGGAGCTTGCTTCAACCTGTACAAAGCCTTCTTCAATCTGCGGACCCGAGTCTTTCTATCTTCAACTTCAAACCAAATTTTCATATTACATTGTACCATCTTGGTACACTTGCTTCAACTCCAACTTAATATGCACAATCATGTGCTAGCTCTATGTGCTTTCTGCAAAGAATTATCTGTCTCACTACCTAAGAGTATGTCCTCTACTCTCTATGCAATTGTTCCTCTAGAACTGGGATTCTGCACCTATAGTTGCTCTGAAGTTGAGAATGGCTGCTCCATTCTCACTGTGACTGCAGAAATCTGAGAGTAACTCCTCTACTTCATCACGACAACAACTTCATTTGAAACTGAGAGTGGCTCAATAACCGACACTGAAGATAACTCTTCTCCTTTCATGGATGTAACTCTATCTGCTATTGTAGACATGTTTCCATGGCTCGACTAATGTACTGCACCAACTGCCACTCAATTTTAAATATGGGGATTGCTCCCCTTGCATCTCATACTGTATATGAATCATGGTTGTTCTGGTTGTCTTCATGAATACTGGAACTATTTCTTCAATTACTGGAGTGTCTCGTCATAGTCTTCTCCCTCTTGCTGGGAGAATCCTCTAGACACAACTCAGTCTTTGTACATCTGCAACATGCTTGATCTGTTAGATCAATCTTGGAAGTCAACATTGACTTCCCTTCTGGTCTCACAAAAAAATCCCTATCCCAGTCTTTCTGACTGGCTTCCTTCTCTGTCATTGAAACAAGGGAATTTTCCCAGGAGATTTCATATCTCCTAGCAGTCTCTGAAGCTACAGTCTAGTCTTCTTATGGCATCTGTCTCCTAGTCCTGGAAGATGTCTCTTCATCTGATCCTTTCTGAGATTAGGCTTACTCTAAATCTTGATTTCTTTTGAGTCTACAAGGACTTACAGGATATACTTGGGGTTGAATACCAAGTCTTAATATGAAAAGCTGATTCATACTTCAAACGAGTTCAGATTCCTATCAAGGTGGCTTCATTATCCTTTGAACAAGTCTACTGTGAGTTCTTGTTTTAATGTTCGATCATCTTTGGAGCCTTCTGCTCCTTACAATCAATCTCCACATGAGATACTTTGGATCTCAAAAGATAGCTTCTTCTTCATCTTCTTTGATACATGAATGTATATGGTCATGTACGTCGTCTGCTTCATGTCTCATCTAATTTGTTGCCTTCTACAACCTTCACTATAGCTTCATCAGGGTTATCACCTGTGACCTGCTCGAAACAAGATCAACAACAAACAAGAATAATACTCTTTATAATAATAAAACAACAGTGAGAACAATCATCACAATAGCTCCTTTAGAGCTATTACTTGTGACCTGCTTGAAACAAAGATCAAAAGTAAGAAATACAATATGAAATGAGATCAACACTCTTCTAGTGTTGTGATCAAACGTTCCTCCATGGTAACCTGGAACCAACACAAGAGGTTTCTCCTGGAGGAGATGTTAGCTGTATCTGGTAAATGATTACAATAAGCATTTATCTCAATGTGCTCACATGCTACCAAGTATAATACTTTTCAAAGACTGCTACCTCAACTATAGTGTTTACTTGTAATGAGGTAGTCATCAACTTGTCATGTGCAACTTTGAATCTTATCAACTTAATCAATCAAACTTGGAACCTGGAGTCTTGTCCTCAAGAATGAGTGTTGCTTTTCTTTCAAGTCTCCTTCACTCAAGATGACAAGTGCTTTCTTCAACCTGTCCTCTGTATTAAGACAATATGCTATCTTGATAGAAGTCTAAGTTAGAGAATAAACTCTAATCTCAATCTAATACCTTGTCTTTAATTTGACCAAGGGTTAGTATGATGTTCATAACTTCAACATACAACCTAGATGTCAAGATAATGTCATAACGAATAGATGCATATAAAATGATCAAACCTGAGGTGCATTATTCCTCTGAATGTGTTGGATTTGAGATCCTTTTGGATCTATGACAAAAGATTCCTTCTTCTGCAAGTACCCTTTAGAATACTAATGCATTTTAAACACATGTAAGTAATACCTCTGACAATATCTTTCTAGGGTAAGGTGCACTAGGACAATAACACAACAGTCCCAACACTTCACAAAAAACTTTCACTGCAACTGGTACTGCAGCTAGTGCTGGCACTGCAAGTGGTGCTGCCACTAACATGAAGGAACTGACATTGCAACTGCAACTGCAACATCAACTTAGGGTTTTATGAGGAAACCTTAATTTTTCAACTTTCAAATTTTGGAATTCTGATCCAGGGACTAGATGCGTTGGGTTGAGGCAAGTAGGATGGAGCAGTCTAATTTCAAAAATTTCAAGTTTTACCCCTTAAAACTTGACCTGCGCCATTCTGGACTGGTACTTTTGGTACTCGTTCTGGTTTCTTGGTTTTTTGGTTTTCTGGTACCAGCCAAAAACTAGAGTTTCACTTTCCGGAGGCTCTGGCCATTGAAAAGGTGCGCTCAAGGTGCCAATGAGTTTGCTAGGCTAGGGCGCACTTCCCTAGATAGTTTTTAGGCTGAAATTCTCTTCCAATAAAAAGCCCTAATTTTCGTGTACGACCACAATGACGTTTTCGGTTACCCAGTGAAAGGTGCTCTATGCAGTCAAGCTCTGATACCATGTTAAATTTGGAGCTGCTATTAAGTTCTTTTCAATTTACTAGATAATAATAGCATAAGCAAGATCACTGAAAGAAACACAATCATAAGGTACACAACATTTATCCTGGGAAACCCTCATGGGGGAGAAAACCCAACAAAAACTTCCTTAATATAGATTGCCAATACAATGCCAAGATAATAAACCAAAAACTAGAGAATACCCAACACTGAGCAATGCGCCTCTCTCTTCTTCTTCTTCCAGCAATTGCAGCTTCCTTCAAACTTGCGCACTAGATGAGTGACTTTAGTGAGTGTGTAAATGAGGCGCTGACCTCTCTTATTTATATTAGCTGGCAGGCGCTAGGGAAGTGTCTCTTCACTGGGCATGGCCGACTTCTTCACTTAGTGGTTAAAACCACTTTAATTAGGCCTGGGGATGACTTTTTAATTTGCATGATATAATTAGGGTTTCACCAAACCGCAAAAGGGGATTTGGTGATTTACAAAGCCCGACATGATCAATCAACAAAAGGGGATTGATCTAATCAATAATGACTCAATAATAAATATAATACTCTTTGTAGTTACAATATTTCAACAAATGAAGGGACATAAAGTGAACTTAGGGAAGTTAACCCAAAGTGGGTTTTGAGTTGAGATTCTTTTGGAGAGATCTCAACCATTGATTAGGGATGGCATGGGGTGATCCTAACCATCCATACTTTAGGTTTCCTTATGGAGGTTCAAGAGGGGTGCAAGGGGCAAAGGGAGGCTCATTCACTCATATGTTCACCAAGAGAGTTGGGAGAGGAGCATGGAGAGGAGGATGGAGGCATTAGATGAGGGAAGCTTGGGAGCCTCCTTCCATGGAGGGCTCATGGAAGCTTAGACCCTCATTTATTTGAGGTGTTTGTTCTTGCTTGGAGGAGGGCGCACACATAGCAGGCACTAGCTATGGTTGGACGATCACAAATCTGTCAGTTTCAGAGGAGAGGTAGCACACAAGAGCTTTATTGTGTGCAAGGGATTCTTCATCAGAGCTCAGAGGGTCAAGGGAGCATTGCTTCAGTGAGTTAGAGCAACAAGGGAAGAGGGCACACTAAGCTTGGACACATTTCTCTTCTTGGAATTCCAAAGCATCTCGAGAGGAGTTGCTATTGTATCAGGTTCCATTGTGTTTACATACATGTTGTATCTCATGCTTTAGACATCACTTATATATACTTTCATTCTAAACTGGTTTTCCCCAGGGGGGGTTTATCTAGGGTCGTGTTGACCAAAAATACTTATGTCCAAATTTCATGCATGCTTAGAATTTAAATCAGTTGTAAGAGTTGTAAAGATCTAAAGGAGTGTTATTTGTTTTGAGTATATTGCATGTGCTAACCATTGGTTATAAAAACACTTGCAAGGGCACCTCAAAAGAGCACTTAACCATCAAATTATGAGCAAAAGCTTGACTGTTTACTGTCCTAAAACAGCAGCACATGACAGTTTTGGAGACTAAACTTAGAGCCCAACAAGAGGTCAAAGACAGACCTATTGGGCAGCTTCATAGTACCTCAGTTTTCTTCATGGTATCAAAGCCTTGGTGGCAAAGACTTGCTGATTTTTAGAGCATTCAGTGGGCAGTTTTGTGGGACTGTTTTGGACATTTGTGGACAGCCTCTTTTCACACCTGTGTTGATAGGAGTGAGGCTGTAGTGGGACAACCTCTTTTCACACCTGTGTTGACAAGAGTGAGGTTGTAGTTGGACAACCTCTTTTCATAGCTGTGTTGACAAGAGTGAGGTTGTACTTTTTTGCAGTGTGTAGCATCAGTGTGAGTTTTTGTGGACAACCATGTCAGTGTCTTAGATGAGGGCAGAGGATAGGCTAGACGGAGCTAGCAACTGGTCCCCTTGGAAGACCAAAATCATATTTGTCTTGGAGGATATTGAGCTATGGGATATAGTTCAAGCTCCCGTGGCGATTCCTCCTGCACCTACTCCATCTCCATTGTTGGATATAGATTTCAGGAAGACGAACACCAAGGTGAAGAGGACTATTTGTGATGTGGTGAGAGACCGCATCATACCCCATTTGACTCAAAAGGACTATGCCTTTGAGATGTGGGTCTCATTCTGCAAGTTGTACCAAAGTGAAAATCAGAACCGGAAGATGGTTCTACAGGAGAAACTCAGAAGCATTTAGATGCTTGATTCTGAGTCGGTGACATCATACCTTGGGAGATTTACACAGACTCAAGATGAGTTGGAAATGTTAGAACATATTCCTGCCATCATTTCTGAAGAGGATAATTGGACCTTGAATCGGCCTATAGAAGAAGTTGAGGTCTTTGCAACGATTTGGAGTTTGGGCCTGAACAAACTCCCAGTCAGGATAGGTTTCCCATATCCTTCTACAAACATTTTTGAGACCTCATTAAATTTGATCTTATAAGAATGCTGCACTATTCTCATAATTCTTTTAGACTGGGGGAAATACCAACTCTTCTTTTTTAGCTTTAATCCCCAAAGAAACCAACCATTCCTCATTCTCTAGATTTAGACCCATCTCCCTTTGTAATTCCTCTTCTAAAATCTTAACCAAAACAATTGCCGCCGCTCGATTAAAAAAATTCTTGCCCAAGATCATTTCTCCTAATCAGGGTGGTTTCATCTTGTTAATTGGAAGCAAGTAAGAAATCCCCAAGATAGAGGAGGGTTGGGTCTTAAAGATCTAGAGTTTATGAACATTGCTATGGGAGCAAAGTTATTACGGCAACTCATTACAGGGAAATCACTGTGGTGGAAGCAAGTGATATGGAAAAATATTTTCAGGGTTCCAGGATGAGATGTTCTGGAGTGTCCTCCATGAATGACAAAAGTCTCTCTGATTTTCAAACTTCTCATTTCAGCTCTCCCTTGTTGAGATTTGGGTACCAAGGAAAGTGGTCCCCTTTAATTGTGAGTCTCTAAACACAAAGGGGGAGAGTATTACCCTCATGCTATTACTTTATGTTCTAATTTCACATTGACTTTATCCACTTTAGTCATAAAGTGAAATTAGTCACTTAAGTCTAAAGTGACATTTAATTCACTTGAGTAAAGTGAATTAATGAACATAAAGTGAACTATGGAAACTTAAGTGAAAGTGGGTTTCCAAATGAGATTTATGAGATGTAATCTCATTCGTTGATTAGACTTGGGCTAGATCTAATATAGGCCCTTGATCTTCTAAGTTTGGCCTAAGAGAGGCTAAAGGAAGCAAAAGGGGTAAAGAGAGATTCATTCTCACTTGAGAGAGTTGAGTGAAGGAGAGGAAAAGAGGAAGAAGACTTGGGCGCATTTCTTGAGGAGAAGAAGGGCGCATGAGGTCAAGGGTTTGGAGAAGGAAGCTTGAGATTGCTTGAGGGCACATCTTGGGATGAGGAGTGCAAGGGCAATCATGAGTATGGGCGCATTCTTGTGAGAGGCAAGGGGGCGTACTATAGTAGGCAAGAGGAGGGTGCATCTTGGTGAGAAACTAAGTAGTGGGCACAAAGGCTTGAAGGAGAAGTGTTCTTCTTGGTGAGCTTGCAAACAAGTTAGAGAGGGGGCACACTAGTGACTAGTGCACGCTTAGTTTGTGAGAGGGGGCGCTCCAAGGTGGGGGGTGCACCAAGGGTTGAAGAGGGCGCACCAAGAGGAGTTGGGGTGCATTCAATCAAGTAAGGGCTAACACTTCAGGGCAAGTCAAAGCAAAGGCATAGCATAGAGAGGAGGGCACACCAAGGCAAAGGGCGCATTTGTTCAAAGGCTAGCAGCCACAAGTTTTGAGGAACTCCATTACAAGCTTGAGGATAAGCTTGGATTGTATCAGGTTCCTTGTGTATTTACTTGTTATAGCATTTGCTTTCAGATCTCCATAATATATCTATCTCTCTTATTGGTTTTCCCCATGGGGGTTTTTCCAAGGTCGTGTTCACCAAAAACATCATGTGTTCATTTGTCATGTTTGCTTAGTATTTTCAGTTGTAGTTTGTTAAAGATCCTAGAGGGGTATTCTTTGTTTTATGGAGTTTTGTATGTGCTAACTGTGTGTTGACCGCCTATTCAGCTAGGGGTCAACTCATGTGCCATGAAGTTTGCATCATCAGATGCACATATGTGGAAGACAGTATTGGTTCTACTTGGGCATTTGATGCCCCAGCACAAAATTTTGTAAACGAAATTTCCGCACCCCTGCGTGGGTTAATAATGTAATATGTCTGCATGGATCATAGCTAGGTCGGGTACCTTTGGATGTTTCCATTGGGGGAGTTCCTTTCACCGAGGGTTTTTTATCCTCAGGTTGTCAACTGGGCTCTCGGGCCTGGCTGACTTCCCTTGAGTTTTTCCCTCCACACATGCAATAATTTCCTCCAAAGTGGTGAACAACGTCCTAGTGGTCTCGTCCTTTGGTATCTTTTGTTTAGGAATGTTGTAAATGACCATGCTAGACAGTGTAGAAAGTTTCGCGGAATTTCGTCGAATCTAGATGGGTTTTTTTTAATTAATTAAATTTTAATAATTTAATTAATTAATTATTTTTGGAGCTAATATTGTAAAAACTCGGTCTTGGGATTTTTGATAGGGGTATTTGTGCTCAAAAGAAATGGAATAGCACCCCCTACACCCATAGACCAAGTTTCAGCTCAGTCGGACAAGTTTTACGATGTCTTTGTCCACTTAGAGTCAGAGTCAGTCAAAACAACAATTTTAATTGCTAAAGTGACATTGCCAGAATGTCAAAATTTTGTAATTATTGGGTTAATGAGTAAGTGGTAAGGTGGCAATGAGCAAGTTAGACCCTCCTAACCTACCCAAACCCATCCTAACCACTTAACAACCTAATCTACACACTTAACTTACACCCTCACCTTCTTTACCCACGTCCTAAGGGGAAAAACGACCCCCCTCACCCCAAACCTTAATACTTTGACTTGATACTTGGTATGGGGCCCTCTCATGAGAG
>ML778287.1:562434-580344 GCA_009831015.1 Picea engelmannii
GTTTTCCCCTTTGGCCTATAACAAATTAAAACTAACTCCTAGAACATTAAAACTAAAATTAACTTAGTAACTAGGGACTACCCCCCTTGGCTTCCCTAGGAGTAAGCCTAGAAGGAAGAGGTTCTAGTCAAGTTGACAGTGTGGACTAAGAACCTAGACATTGTGTCTCCGAGGACACACTAAGTGAGTTGGACTTAGCTCACGTTAGCAAGTGTGTATTAGGACGGCAACATTGTGGACAACAATCCCCTATTAAACCATCTAAAACAGCAGCCATAAAAGAGCATTGAATCATTTCCTAGAAGGCAGATTTCAGTGGGTAAAGATCAGACCTGTTGGTTGTTTTTGGACAACAAGTATACAGTCCTAAACAGTGAGTAAAAGCAAATTTGAAAGTGCCTAAAACTTAGTGCCCAACCAGGTCAATGACAGACCCATTGGGAAGCCTTAGGATCCTCGAATTTCTTCATGGTACCAAAGCCCAAGGGAAAAGAGGTGGCTGATTTTTGGAGCACAGTTGGCAGATTTTTCACTTGTGGGACAGCCTCATTTTCACACTTGAGATTGGTGTGTTGGAGGCTGATTTGTGTTGTTCAGTGTTGCCGAGTTTACTTGATTAGAGTGTATCAGTTTTAGCATCAGATGGCAGCCGTGGTAGTGGCCGGTTTGAGGGTGGAGGATAGGCTTGTGGGGGCAAGCAATTGGTCCCCGTGGAAGCCAGGATTGTCTTGATTCTGGAGGAGGGAGAGTTGTGGGATATTGTGGAGAATCCCATTGTACCTCCCACAGATGTTGTACTCATGGCTGAGTTCTGGAGGAGGAACATCCAGGCCAAGAGGACGATCCTTGATGCAGTGAAGGACCACGTCATACCTCATGTGTCTGGTAAAGACTTCGCATTCCAGATGTGGCAGTGTTTGTGTGGTCTCTACCAGAGCCCAAATCAGAACCGAAAGATGGTCTCTACAGGAGAAGCTGAGGGGCACCAAGATGGAGAAGACAAATATAGTGACTTCGTTCCTCACGATATTTTCTCATATTCGTGATGAGTTGGCGAGAAATTTGATCCCTTAGAGTTGGTGCGGATAGCCTTGAATGGATTTTCCAAACCTTGGGAGAGTTTTGTGCGAGGCATCGTGGCGAGAAAGCATATACCCAGTTGGGAGAGGCTATGGGATGACTTTGTGTAGGAGCTTAGAGTTGTCTCTAGATCTTCTAATTAGCAGCA
This sequence comes from Picea engelmannii, assembly GCA_009831015.1. Lineage (NCBI taxonomy): Eukaryota > Viridiplantae > Streptophyta > Pinopsida > Pinales > Pinaceae > Picea > Picea engelmannii. The sequence continues at coordinate 563,663 of ML778287.1, forward strand.
GGGTGAGGATGGTTATGAGGGTGATCTTGCTCTTTTGGCAAAGTGAAAGAAAAAGACCAAGCAGTGGCCCAAGGGTGGGGCCAAGCAACATCAATCGAGACAGGGTGAGAAACAGAGGGATATGAGCAAAGTCAGATGCTTTGCTTGTAACTAGTTGGGGCACTATGTTGGACAATGTCCCAACAAGAAAAAGAAGAAGAAGTTGGGTGGTATTGCAATGACAGCAGAGGAGGCGTTTACCGTTCAGTTTGAGAGGGAGTGCTTCTTGATAGTTTGTTGTTCGACAGTTGAGATGCCATCCAGCGTCTGGTATATTGACATTGGAGCTTCGAGTCACATGTCAGGTGTGAGAGAGCACTTCACTGATCTCAGAGATCCACAGATCAGGTTGGAGATAGTGTTTGGAGACGACATCGTTGTCAGAGCGACCGGGCGTGGCACAATATCATTTCAAAGGGAGTGTATGCCACCCTTGGTGTTCAGGGATGTTTTGTATGTCCCGGGGTTGAAGAAGAATCTCATTTCAGTTTCCTCCATCTAAGATAGGGTTTTGAGGGGTCCTTCAGAGGGACAAAGGTCCTCATTCACCCTAAGGGGTCTAGTGTCACTTCTGGCAGAGTGATTGGGACGAGAGAGGGGAACTTGTATAGATTTCTTTTCCATCCCTTGTATGCTTTGACGAGTAGCAACAACAACAGTCAATTGTGTGAGTTGTGGCATTGTAGGATGGCTCATCTGCATCATGGAGCTCTGAGATTGCTGAGAGAGATTGTGATGAGTATGCCATAGTTCAACGTTGAGCATCAAGAGGTGTGCAGAGGGTGTGCTCTTGGGAAGTACACCAGGACTATCTTTCCCAGCAGTGATAGTAGATCTGTTGGGGTACTACTAGACTTGATACACACAGATGTGTGTGGGCCCATGTCATGTGTTTCCTTGGGTGGTCGGGAGTATTATGCTACTTTCATTGACGACCACTCCAGGAAGACCTGGATCTATTTCCTGAAGACCAAGAGTGAGGTCTTCAAGAGGTTCCAAGAGTTCAAAGCTCTTATGGAGAACTAGACAGGAAAGAAGATCAAGGTCTTGCGGTAAGATAATGGAGGTGAGTATACCTCCATGAAGTTTGCAGAGTTCTGTGCTGAGAAGGACATCAGGAGGCAGTTGACCATTCTTTACAACCCGCAACAGAATGGGGTTGCAGAGAGGAAGAACCGGGCCATAGTGGATGCAGCGAGGAGTATGTTGCATGATCAGGCATTGCCATTCTACTTATGGGCAGAGGCTTGCAGTACTGCAGTTTATCTATAGAACAGGAGTCCCCATAGATCTTTGGGGAGGAAGACTCTTGAGGAAGCTTTCACTGGGATGAGGCTTGATGTTGAGCACCTGCGCATATTTGGGTGCTCGACGTTCTCTCATGTACCCTCAAAGAAGAGGACAAAGCTAGATCCCACAACACAAAGAGGGATACTAGTTGGTTACTCAAAGGTTGCAAAGGCCTACTGGATCTACATTCCAACACTAAGGAGAGTGGTGGTGAGGAAAGATGTTAGATTTGAGGAGGGTAGAGATTCCAAGAGATCTCTTGAGTTGAGAGACAGTGTTGAGGAGGTCCCATGGTTCCAGAGTGATGCTTCGCAGGGGACACAATCTCAGGTGTCGAGTACACCGAGTTCAGGGGTCACTGGTCCACCCGAGATAGGTTTAGTGTCACAGTTATCGAGTATACAGATGGTTGGTGTAGGTGCTTTAGGGTCACAGACTAGTGATCAAAGATTTGTGCATGAGATTCAGAGACATGAAGAGACTACTCCGCTAGAGGTTACTTCAGGGAAGAGGAAACCGAGATGGTTTCAGGAGACCCTGAAGGAGGAAAAAGAGTATGTTGGAGAGTCTCAGAGGTTGATGAGAGAGAGAAAAGCACCAGAGAGGTTTGGGTCCCACTTGGCTATGGTGACGAGCAAATCAGACTCAGAGGCCACTTTTGATGAGTAGGTTGCAGTCTTACTCATCGAGGCCTTGCCAAGGGGAAAGGATGTCCACTTCAGGGACAAGTTTGGAGGGGTGAGTGACACTTTCCTCGGTAAGAGGGAGTGTTGAGATTTGGGTACCAAGGAAAGTGGTCCCCTTGTGTTTGTGAGTCTCTAAACACAAAGGGGGAGAGTATTACCCTCATGCTATTACTTTACATTCTAATTTCACATTGGCTTTATTCACTTAAGTCATAAAGTGAAATTAGTCACTTAAGTCTAAAGTGACATGTAATTCACTTGAGTAAAGTGAATTAATGAACATAAAACAAACTATGGAAACTTAAGTCAAAGTGGGTTTCCAAATGAGATTTATGAGATGTAATCTCATTCGTTGATTAGACTTGGGCTAGATCTAATCTAGGCCCTTGATCTTCTAGGTTTGGCCTAAGAGAGGCTAAAGGAAGCAAATGTGGTAAAGAGAGATTCATTCTCACTTGAGAGAGTTGAGTGAAGGAGAGGAAAAGAGGAAGAAGACTTGGGCGCATTTCTTGAGGAGAAGAAGGGCGCATGAGGTCAAGGGTTTGGAGAAGGAAGCTTGAGATTGCTTGAGGGCGCATCTTGGGATGAGGAGCACAAGGCAAGCATGAATATAGGCGTAGTCTTGTGAGAAGCAAGGGGCGCACTATAGCAGGCAAGAGGAGGGCACATCTTGGTGAGAAACTAAGTGGTGGGTGCAAAGGCTTGAAGGAGAAGTGTTCTTCTTGGTGAGCTTGCAAACAAGCTAGAGAGGGGGCGCACTAGTGACTAGTGCGCACTTAGTTTGTGAGAGGGGGTACTCCAAGGTGGGTGGCGCACCAAGAGGAGTTGGGGCGCATTCAATCAAGCAAGGGCTCACACTTCAAGGCAAGTCAAAGCAAAGGCAAGCAAAGGCATAGCATAGAGAGGAGGGTGCACCAAGGCAAAGGGAACTTTTGTTCAAAGGCTAGCAGCCACAAGTTTTGAGGAACTCCATTGCAAGCTTGAGGATAAGCTTGGATTGTATCAGGTTCCTTGTGTATTTACTTGTTGTAGCATTTTGTTTTAGATCTCCATAATATATCTATCTCTCTTACTGGTTTTCCCCATGGGGGTTTTTCCAGGGTCATGTTCACCAAAAACATCATGTGTTCATTTGTCATATTTGCTTAGTATTTTCAGTTGTAGGTTGTTAAAGATCTTAGAGGGGTATTCTATGTTTTATGGAGTTTTATATGTGCTAACTGTGGACAACAAATTCCCTATTAAACCATCTAAAACAACAACCATAAAAGAGCATTGAATCATTTCCTAGAAGGAAGATTTCAGTGGGTAAAGATTGGATCCATTGGTTGTTTTTGGACATCAAGTATACAGTCCTAAACAGTGAGTAAAAGCAGATTTGAAAGTGCCTAAAACTTAGTGCCCAACCAGGTCAAAGAAAGACCTGTTGGGCAGCCTTAGGATCCTCGAATTTATTCATCCCCATCATCAACGACTAGTTCAATTTGATCCTAGGTAATGGGAAATGGATTAATATTTGGGAGGATTCTATCCTAGGGTAGGATTGTCTCTCCCTTCGGGTGGACTTATCTCCTCTCCGGATCTGGATGGTAAATCAAGGCTTCTCTAGTTTGTTCAATATCTCCTCTTGGGACCCTTCTTCTGGGTCTTGATCTGGTTGGAATCTTGCACCCTTGCCTCTCCCTTTGGAGGCTTTATATTCCCTCCTCCTTCGCGCGTTGCATGGGTATGCCCCTCAAAACTTGGCTATAAAGGATTCCGAGGGTTGGGGGGATTCCCTCTTCTCTATTAAGAAAGGTTTCCATTTTTTACAAGAAAACTTTAACTCTTTTCCTCGTTCATCCTTGTAGAGATCGGTTTGGCATTCGGATGGGATATCGAAGATCAATTCCTTCACCTGGCTCCTTGTCCATGGGAGAATTTTAACTTCTGAGAATCTTCAAAAGAGGGGCATCGTTGGTCCATCTTGTTGTGCCTTATGTCATCAAGATGAGGAGTCCATTCAACATCTTTTCATTCACTATAGTTATGTTATGTCCGCATGGAATTTTGCCCTTGGAGACCCATTTCTTCTCATTGAATGGCCTGTTGTTTGCAAAGAATTCTTCACCCAATGGAGACAAAGATACAAGGGTAGTGTTGACCACCTATTCAAATAGGGGGTCAACTCCATGTACCATGAAGATATGCATCATCATATGCTACCAAGTCAGAGACTATTTGGTTCTACAGGGCAATTTTTGCCTCCGACACATCTTTTTGTAAATGGAATTTCCGCTCCCTTGCGTGGGATAATAATGTAATAGGCCTGCATGGATCATAGTTAGGTCAGTTACCTTAGGATTTCTTCATTAGGAGAGTTCCTTTCACTGAGTGTTTTTATTTCTCAGGTTATTAATTTGGCTTAACCAGTCTTATTAATTTCCCTTGAGTTTTTCACTCCCACTAAATAAATCCTCCAAAGTGGTGAAAGGCGTTCTAATGGATTCATCCTCTGGTGGCTAGTGTTTAGGAATGATGTAAATGACCATGTAAGACATCTCAGAAAATTTTGCGAAATTCCGTCGAGTCTAGATAGTTTTTTTTTTAATTAATTAAAATTGCCTAAGGTTGGTAATTTAATTAATTAATTTTTGATAAATATTGTAAAAACTAGGTCCTTGGGCTTTTGATAGGGGTATTTGTGCTCAAAAGAAATGGAATGAGACCCCCTACACCCTTGGACCAAGTTTCAGTTCAGTCGAACAACTTTTGCTAGGTGTTTGTTCACAAGGAGTCTTGGTCAGAAGAAAAACAATTTTAATTGCTAAGTCATGACATAGGAAAAATGTCATTTTTGTAATTTTTGAGTAAATGGAGTAAAATAAAGGTGGACAATGATGAAAAAGACCATTCCTAACCTACCCAATCCCTTTCCCAACCTTTATACACCCCCTAGATTCACCTCTCACCTAAACCCTCACGCCCCTATGGGGATTTGCACCCCCCTTCCATGTGAAAACTTGGTAACTTGATTTTAATCAAGCCGTGGGCCCCTCTCTTCACCTATGCGCCCTCCCTTGCCTCCCACGTCACCCTTGGAGTGTGTCCCACCCACTCCACCACACTTCAACTTTCCAACCCAAGCAAAACCTAAAAGCTGCGCCCTCCCTCCTTGAGATCTCCACTTTGCTTTGGGTATTGACACTTGGCAAAGATCCAAGAGGGGTCACTTTACCTCTCAAGGTACAAATAGAAACCCTCCCTCACTCATTTCTCACCATTCTCTTGAGTATTGCTATGCTACCATTTTCTTACCATCTCTCTCTCTCATTGTTCATCTTGCTTCCATTCCATTTTTCTCTTGGAGAGCTTGGAGCAATTAGTTGCTGCAACCTCTCCCTTTGGTAATAGAGAAAGGCTTTGGAGGAATCGTGGAGTACAAGATTGTCTCTTGGTGTTCTATTCATATGAGGTGATCGGTTTCTTTGAGTAATTTTGTGGAATATTGAGTAGTTTTCTTTGGTAAATTAGTTTACTTAGCTAGGTTTAGCAATAATGTAGTTGTTGGCCTAAATGTTTTGTATTTGCTAATGATATAAACTTTGTTGTGTTGTTGGTTTATGCAATCCATTATCTACTCTTGTCTCACATTTTGTTCGAAGTTTGTAGGTTGTCTCAAGAGCTCTGTTGGGATAGATTTGAGCAAGGATCTACCCTCATAGCTTATCAAAACTTCATAAGCTTTTCCACTTTATTTTCTGTTATTATATCATTCAGATTTTGGTTGCTAACACTCTTAGATTGGTCATTATTACACATAAATTTTCTGGTTTTTATATGCAGAAGATTTCTGTTGCAAAACATAAATTTTCTTAACATTCTTGGGTGTGTTGCAGCATTTCCAGCAAGCAATAGCTTGCTGGTTTTTGCAGGTTCTTGCCAGGTCAAGGGTATATGCTACCCGTTTTCAATCACAACACATTTCCAAAGGCCCCCCTTTGATGTGGTAACAAAACCCCCTTCTTTTCTCCATCCTTCTAAGCATTGTAAGCAAGCCCAAAGGGGGTCCCCAAGTGGTTTGCCTTCTTGTTTTCAGTTTCTGTTTTCATTTTCTTTTCCTTTCTTTTATTTTCTAACCCCCATAGTATGGCTAGATTAGTTGTGGATGTCTAATATGCTTATGCTCGTGGTTAAAATTATCTAGTATTAGATCTCACACATAACTAAATGTTGGTTTAAGCCCGTGGAGGCATAGGATTAAATTTTGTGCTTGGTTATTTCTTTACTTGCAAGCTCTTATTTCTTAAGCATTTATCTTTCACATTTGCAAGCAAACAATGAGTATCTTAATGGTGTAAAGTAATCCTTTCATTTCTGCAAGTTATTTCAAGTTCCTTGTGTGCTTTCATGCAATCATTTAATAATCTAGAACTTCATTACTTGCTATTTTCAAGTTTCAATTTTGGCCCTTTTGGCACTTTTTGGGCAAGTCAAACTCATATTAACACACCTAATCACCTAAAAACACTTAGTCCATAGGCCCAATAACCAACTAGACTTAATATGACACCTCTACTGACCCATCTTTGCCATTTAAATGAGGACTGGAGGAAGCAGCGAAAGGTGATAGGTCGGGGACAGTCTCGTGGCGCTCAACGTCCTTTTTCGGGAGTTCTCTTTTCCCTTGGGTTGACTTGTGGAGCTAGGGTAGACCTTGTTGCCATACTTCTTGAGCACCCAACAGTTACTTGGTCAAGCGGGGGGAGTATTGGGTAGACACTTAGCTAGGATTGGGACTTCACTTAATAATCTTTAATCAATCCTTAATCCACAACTTTGGGCAATCCATTTAACGTATCTTTTGGTGATTTACATTTACACTTGCAAGCACTCTTTCACTTTTACATTTACATGCAAGTTTAATTTATGTTTTGTGGATTAATCATCTAAGTGGTCATATTTGTGTTTTGGGACACCTTTCCTTTCAAGCATCTTTCATTTAAATGGTGTTCATATTTGTGGTGTGATCCCTCAAGAAGTTGCGCATCCCCTTGGAGGCACTACCTTGTTGGGTCTTGAGTGCTATCATTGCCATTGGAAGCAGTCCAATAGAGTAGTGCATCCCTTTGAGGAGACACTCTATTGTGAGCATGCTAGGCTTGTGGTGTTGAATGTTTCCTCTTGAATATCTTTAATTCCTGCACATACAAGTAATTGTTAGTTGATGCCTTGTATCTTTGTATTTCTATATCTTGTATCCTTTGTATCTTTGTTTAGCATTACTTTGTTGTAATCTTTAGATATTCTTTATTGTACTCTTGTATCTATTTGTATCCAATCTTGGTAATCTTTGTAAATCTTGTGTAATCAACCTCTCCTAAACTTAGTTGACCCCTTGCCCAATCTTAGGCACTAGTCTTAGTAGTCCTAGGAAAAGGTTTGCCTGACATATTAATTGTTGCATCTTGCATTGTTGACTTTGCATCATAGGCTAGATTTTCCCCAAATCTTTAACTAATTGAAACCAACTCCTAGAACTTAAACTCTAAATCTCATCTAGAAACTAGGGCCTAACCCCCTTGGCTTCCCTAGGAGTAAGCCTAGACGGAAGAGGTTCAAGTCAAAGTGACAGCGTGGGCTTTGAACCTAGGCATTGTGCCTCCAAGGACACACTAAGTGAGCAAGACTTAGCTCACGTTTGCAAGTGTGTATAAGGACGGAAACAAGTAGCTTTCATCTCAAACCATACTTTAAATGTCTTTGGTTGGCATTTCCAAAATACATGTGTTGGGGTATTTGGTTGGCTAGGAAGAATACGATCTTCCAAGATGAATTGATTCCTACCCATCAGGATGCTATCAAAGCTATCTCACTTTGTGTCGAGTTCATGCATCTCTGTTTGCGACAACATGATCATCATTTGGAGCCTTATGAAGCTTTCTAGGTAAATAAATTCAATCTTGCCACTGCTTCTCTTTCATCCATGAGCAATTCGGCCCCCCTTCCAAAATGGGTTCTTAGGAAATCGATGGCCGACTTCAAAGAGTGGCTGACAAAGTTGGAAATTCATTCTCTCCTTTTTGATGGAGCCTCTCATAATAATCCTGGGGTGGCAGGTGCAGGGGGGAGTCTTCTTGATCACAGAGGAAACATTTTAGCCTCTTGCGCTTGGGGACTTGGGAGGGTTTCTAACAATGTTGTTGAAGCCTATGCCTTATACGAAGGAGTGTGCATAGAAAAAGTGAGAAATGTCTCCAAAATTGTGGTGTTTGGGGACTCCATGATGGTTGTCCGAACGATAATAAAGAAAAGCCAGTCCAGAAGCAATGTTTTCAATGGCATTATTTCTCGAACCCTTATCAAAGGCTTTGATGAATTTAAAATTTTTCATATAAAGAGGGATCTTAACCCCCTTGCAGATCAAATGGCTAAATTGGGCACTTGTTTGGAGAGTGGCACATTAAGTCTAAATGGGGCAAGGGGGGCCTTGCCTATTTCATAGTCTATCCCCCCTCTTTCTTTGTGCGGACAGGTGTTATGGAGCGTCCCATCAGCATCAATGCATATCTCCTCGCACACTTGGTGTTTTATGACATTTGAGTGGGCATTCAATTTGATCTGTGTCTCCTTGGTTTTTTATGCGGTTGGACAACCCTGGTTATGGCTCGTTCATCTTTGTTTTTTGGGTGGGTTTCTTCCCCTAGTTGGGCGCAGGTTTCTAGGCCTCAGTTTCAAATCTCAAATGCAATTTTTCTGTGGGGTTCATCTCTTTCTTGGTCGTTGTCTCTCAAGGCTTTACCGCTGTATATAGAGGGTGGTTTTTGTCCAATGTCGGTCCCATTTTCTGCTCTTTACAGGTTCTTCTCCGTTTATCAACTCACGCCTCCGTGTTATGGTAATGTTCGTTTGCTTCTCTGTTTGTTTTTTTTGCATTGTGCATTTTCTTCTGCGACTGATACTTCTGGAATTGGGTTTGGGAACCCTGGGGGTGAGGTTTTTTGGCTTCTTAATACAGTGGACAGAGATGGAACCCTCCTAGAACAACTTCAAGAAAATCCTCCGACGACATTAGGAGATTTCTCAAGCCAACTGTTCTATGCTTCAACAACTTTCAGCTAAATTTGGGGATTTTGAACTAGCCCCGGTCTCCTTGACAAGGATGGATGATATGGAGATAGAAATTCAGCATTTAAAGGCTCATGTTTTCCCCCAACATTCTGCCTCTGCGTCAATAAATCATGGCACAACTTCTCCTCATTAAGGCAATACGGTCAATGGCAACGAAGAACGCGACACAACCTCTATGGACACTGATGAAGGACCTCTCCAACAGACGAGGGCCACTGATTTTCAAGACTCCGCTTCTTCCTAAGAGTAAATGTTTTCCAAAGTTCTGTGGTTACTAGGCTAGTTTATTGAAGATGTAGTTAGTATATATGATCAGGAATCCAAACTGGAGAGAGCTCCAGATTTTGCTGACTTAGATATAGAATTATGCACAGGCCTTGAGCCGTTTTTGAAAGCATTGTATGACTGCTGTTTTGCTTCAGCACAACTTTTAAAATCTAAATTCAGTTCAGTTTTCTTTAAAAAAAATGATGTCTATTATGTTCATTGTTTAGAGAAAAATCTACTTTCAATTAGTACTATAATGAACCATAGTCTAGACTCTACACTTCATAAATTTCAACAATAATACATGTTTTATTGTTGAGAAGAATAGCAAAAAGATGGTTGCTATAGGTGTGGAAGAATGGAGATTATTCCGGTCGATAGATGATGAGAATGCAAAATTAGTTCAACAGAAAGATGGCTGTCGTAATGCCTAGGTATGAAAGGTGTCAGGTGAGACAAATATCAAGAAATGAAGCCCTATAGGATGTTGCTGCTAAAACAAGTCCAAATTAGCAAAGAAGAAAAGAAAAACAACAGGTATATTATGCATTATCTGCTGTAATTCATGACAAGAAGACCCTCAAGGAGGGTGAAGATAAAGTGGTAAAACAAGATGGTGTTTCCTCACAAAAGCAAACACAAAATTTTGATGTGCTGAACTGCCAAGATGTGGAGGAGGTCAGTTCGGTGAACAAGCCAAGTTCTATGTCAATGGTGGAAAAGCTAACTATTAAGCCGAAATTGGCTTTCATCTGATTGACGAGTCAATGGTCAAATAGAAGGATGGTGACGTAAATTGTACTTCATCAACCGTGCCGGATACAGTTCACTTCTAGTCGTTGTTTTGAAGATCTTATCTTGTGGACTGCAAACATCTTGCTTGTCCAAATCTTGTCTTTTTGTTTTTGAACAAGCGTATAAAATGACCATTATGGGAGGGTGTTAGAGATGATGGTCATATTTAGAACTTGGATATATTAATCAGGACTTAGGTGTATAAAAAAGTATTACTAAATAAAGTGATGTAATAATGAATTTTTCAATGTAGTGATTAATATAGTAGTTAATGGTTAGGTTTTGGGGAGTTACGTAACATACTCCTCTTCTACTTTGCAATGAGATATTGCATCATCTAATGATATACCGATGAATCCACTCTTTCTCATTCCAATGTATGCTTAGTCACCGGATTCTCCAATTTTTAAGCTACAAGTTCAAAATTCAACGATTTTTATTGCACCCTGAATTTAATCAATCAGGTTTGCCGAACTTAAATGCGAACTCGAACCCGATTCTGTACACAAACCCGAACAAATTCATTGAAATTCGGCTAGCGTTTAATGAGGTTCATGCACGTTCATTTAAAAAAATTGGAAAATACCCCGCGAACTAAAAACATTTCTATAAAATTAATAAATATGGATGGGCACAAGAATGAGATGGTCTTGTGAAAATACCATGGATCAGCAAGTTAGATAGTTCGCATGGATAGATTGCTTGGTTCTTAAGCTATGGCGAACACAATCAGTCAGTTCGCATGGATACATTGCTTGGTTCTTAAGCTATGGCGAACACAATCAGTCACTTAGTGGGATGGTGGGGCAATCGAGGTCCTGTCGAACTGAAGCTTTGAAAGCAAACCTGTTTTCCATCTCTGGGCTGGGGGATACGTATTTACTATTAACACTGGAAATTGATCTATTATGGCTACAAAGTCAAATCAAAACCCCTTATTGTAATTATAAAAGAAGTTTGAAAAATAACTAATTGAAGAGTGAATAACTGATCCAGCTTTTTACTACATAAATAAGCTTTTATAATATATATATATATATATATACACAATTTATTTGAAAACAGGGGATACAATTCCTTGAAAACATTTACTTTAAATACAGCTATTTAATGGAATTTTGTGATAAATATTATGCAACAAAAATCTTAATCATAAAGTTTTAACTGATTATAAGGACATAGGAAAAGCTTTGAAAAATGGAAATGTGTATGCAAAGAAGAGGAAAAAGTGGCAGCTGAATAAAGCTAAGATAGAGAAAGAGCAAACCTGTGTTAGGGCAATTGGAAGCTGACCCCATTTCCGCTGAAAGGTGGCAGGATCAAGTGTTGTTTTAGGACTAAGTTTTAATGCAGGAATCGTTGGTGCAGTCATGACAGGGCCCAACCCAAGCAAATCATCAATGACAGAACTCGCCTGTTGAATAGATGCTGGAAATGCTGCATTTGTCACTGCAATTTCAGATCCAGGAGGGACAGTTGTAGGAGATGGAGAATGGGAGACAAAGGCAGTAGAACTGCCATCGTAGTCAGGAGCATTGTATGATAAAGATCCATTTGTAGCAGGACCCCGGCTTTCTTCCTTTTCTGATGCACTTAGTAACAGATCATTGTCAGTTGCTTCGACTCTTTGACTTGGAAGGACATTGTCAGCAGATCCTGTTGTGGTAGCCAAAGTTCCCATATCTTCTGAAAATTCAAATGGTCCCCGGTGTTCCTTATCAATAAACATATATGAAGGCTACAAAATGTCCAAATTTTTCAAGTTAGTGACATAACCTCTAGCAAAGAGAACACCAACAATTTAAGAACACTGAATGATAAAAATTAAAACAGGGTGCAATGCATTTAATAAACAGAAATTATATAAATGAATCAGTAAAGGTCGGTCTATTTTGGGTTAATGTCAGTGTCGATGAATGTAAATCTGTGCTAGAGGAAACTCCACCGTGAGGTATTCGAACTTGTTTCGGCATTTCAGAAATGTTTCCTTATATGAAACGCCTCTGAAACACTTCAGTGGAGTTCCATATTTTTGAAAGGCTATTTCAGCCATTTTCACTGGTGTATCAACCATTTCAGCCAGTGTTTCAATCACAAAAGAAAAAAAAAACATTAAAAGAATTCAAAAAAGAATGCTAACACTAATTTCTTACAAATCAAGTTATACAGAGGCAAAGCATGATTACATCTTTTGGAGAGTACTTGGGCTAATGGAGACTCATTGTACAATCCTGGGAGGATCTCTGGAGCAAAATGAATTGTCTCCTCTAATATCCAAGGCTGAGGGGGAAAATCCCTAATGGAATTCTGGCTACTCAAGCTGACCCGGTGAATAGTACTTTGTATGGTGCGGGTTTAGTTTTGAGATTTCCTACAGGCAGGGTGTCCATCAGTCTGGTGGGAGAAATTCTGTTGTCTCATTGGTCTTCCACTAATAGGATCGAGAAGTGAAGAGTTTAATTGGTGCTTACTACCGTAAAAAAGGAAGTGATGAGCCTATGAGTACTTGGTTTGGAGAAGCTATGTAAAGTCTCCTGTCTATGGTTCATCATCTTATGAATGTATAAAGCTAGTCATCTTTGGTTAGGGTAGTGAAAGAAAACCACAAGGGAACCCCTCGAGTTCCAACACAAGCAATGGAACCTCCCTCAAATCTCATAGTATATGGGATATTTGAAAACAAAGTGCTCCTTGACTCGATCTTCTGGACATGACAAAGCTGACAAATCCTCTAAGATCATGGGAGGTTGTCATCCATCTTGATCCATAGATAGCGGGGCAAACACACAACTAGCCAAGAGAGACCTTGAGGCCATGTACCAAGTCAAGCCAAATGTAGTCAGGACAAACAATGAGACCACCTTGAACCTGCATGAAGTGCCCATAATAAAAGCTCATCTCTAAACAAAGATTTGGAGCGGTGGAGACCCAGGTGCTCTAAATGTACACTTGATAGATGTCATCCCTAATAACCATATTGATCTCTCCTATAATCAAGAGGAGATGACTGAGGGCATCCAAAGAGTAACTAAATGAAGGGAGACACTCTATAGATATGCCAAGGGATTGGAGAAATGAAGTGGCCATTGGGAACCAACTTTGTCTACACCTAGAAAGGACAATATCCTCAAAAGAATGGAGAACAATATAGGGGTGTGTATCTTGGCGAAAAGTAGAATCCCCCAAAGTATAGATTTTGTGAAGGAAGAAGACGAGTTTGAAAATGTTCTCTAGGTGTAGAGGATGGACCTTGTTGAAGTTTTGAATAGCTTCGGAAGATATTTTTATTGTATTTGATCAAGTCAAAACCCTAAAAGAATAATGCTAAATCATATTTGTAAAGTTGGCCCCATTGATCCATTACAAAAGGAAAATACAAATTAGAAAGTAACAACTGTACAAGTCGGCCCTAACCAAGTTAAAGAGGATGGTTCATTCACTATATAAAGGAGGCTAGGCGCTTCATTTAGAACACACAACACAAGTTCCTTCATTTAGAACACACAACACAAGTTCTCTCAAGGACAAGTTCGCTAGCCTTAGAAGAAGACGCAGCAACAGAAGAAGGGTGTATTTGGGGAGACATTTGATTATCTCTTGAAGGATCTATCTGAGGGAAGTGGTGCACTACTCTACTGCAGCTAGGGTTTTTGGTTTATCTTGTGTATATTTTATATTCTGGCATATCTCTCTTGAAGAGAGCATTGTATTGACATTGTACTTGGTTGATGAATCTATATTGAAGAAGTTCTATTGGGTTTTCTTCCCCAAGAGTATTTCCCAGGATAAATCTTTGTGTATACTATGAATGCCTTTCTTTCAGTGATTCTCATGCAGTTAATATGCTAATGAATTAAAGATTAAGGAATTTTGAATACTCTTAACTGCTTAAGCAAAATCTCAACATGGTATCAGAGCCACCCTGAAAGAATCCATTTTCACAGTCTAGACGAACTAGTTGGGAAAGATAAGACCACAAAAAGGCTCGCCCAAGTCTAGCGCACCTTTTCCACGGATCAGTTTTGCAGTTTGACAAGTTTTGGAAACTTAGGGTTTCCGCATGAAACCCTAGGTGATGATGTCATCCACTTTCTGAAGTATGTTGGAGCATATTTTTGAAGAAAGGAGGTCGTCTTGGCATAGTGCACTCACTGGTAAGGTCAAAATTCAATTTTGCAAAATTTCAATTTTCGTTATATTTTTAGATCTAGAGGCAAGATGACTTCCAACACCAAGCTTGATGAGAAGCTTGAGGGTGTTGATAACTTTCGAGCATGGAAATATAGAGTGATGCTCATTCTAGAAGAAAATGATCTAGAAGGCTTCATTGAAGAAGAAGTCGAAAAGCCAGAGGGAGATGAAGCTAAGGCAAAGCACAAAAAGAACCTGGTTAAAGCAAAGAGGATTATTGCAGATTCTATCAAGGATCACTTAATCCCTCATGTCTCATCATTGAAGACTCCAAAGCAGATGTTTGACGCTTTATCCCAACTATATGAATGCAAGAATATCATTGAAAGATGACATTGAGGACACAACTCAAGAATGTGAAGATGCAGAATTTAGAAACCATTCAATCCTAGTTTACGAGGGTGTCTCAAATCAAAGAACAACTTGAAGCCATTGGAGACATAGTTGAAGAAGTTGAGCTAGTAATGACTACTTTGAATGGTCTTCCAAAGCCTTGGGAATCATTTATTCAGGGAACCTGTTCCAGAAGAAAGCTAACAAATTTGAGCAGGCTATGGGAAGATTGCACTCAAGAAGAAGCTAGATTGGCAGCAAGAGAAGAAACGTTGGGTGATGATGAAAATCAAGCACTAGCAACACATCCAAGAAAAGGAAAGATTATTCAAGATTATAGAAGATGATGAACCTTCTCAGAAAAGAACAAAAGAATATGATTCAAGTGAAGAATATGTTTTTATATCATCTCTTACAAGGTCAATCACTCATGGATGTGACACATGGCTTGTTGATAGTGGTGCTTCTAAGAACATGACCGGTTACAAGGATTCTCTTTCAAATCTGGTTCAAAAGGATTCACCTCATAAGGTGAAGCTCAATGATGACTATCAATATCCCATTCAAGGGATAGGAGAAGCTTCCTACAGGTTGGATTCTGAAAAGCCTATGAAGATGAAAGATGTTTTGTATGTACTTGGTTTGAAGAAGAATCTCCTTTCTATCTCAGCATTGGATGAGAAAGGATTCGGAGTTGCTTTCGTCGATGGTAAAGTTCTTATGTGGCCAAGAGGAAATCCTATTGATGATGCTATTGTGATTGGTGTTCAAGAAGGAGGTCTATACAAATTAAAGGGACACTCAGATTCAATATTAGTTCACCGTACAGTAAATCCGAGTGAGCTATGGCATAGAAGACTTGCTCACATACATTACAAAGCATTACCGATCGTAAGCAAGATGGTGATGGGTTTTGCCAGAGATTTAGGTGAATCATGATGGTATATGCAAGGGATGTGCACAAGGCAAGAACACGAAGAGTCCGTTTCCAAGCAGTGACAACAAAGCCAAAGGAGTTTTAGTCATCGTGCACTTAGACGTGTGTGGAATGATGACAACCACTTCACTTAACAGGTATGTATATTATGTTTCATTTATTGATGATTTCTCATGTAAATCTTGGATTTATTTCTTGATAGAAAAAAGCGAAGTATTCAACAAGCTCAAGGAATTCAAAGCCCTTATAGAAAATCTTTCTGAAAAGAAGATAAAGATTTTAAGGTTAGATAATGGAGGAGAGTTAAGATCAAATGACTTCAAAGCATTCTGCGGAGAAGTTGGGATTAAGAGGGAGCTCACTACTCCCTACAATCCTCAGCAGAATGGTGTGGCAGAAAGAAAGAATCGGACGATAATGGAAGCAGTAAAGGCTATGATTCATGATCAAGATTTATCGATGCATCTGTAGGCAGAAGAAACTAGGACTGTTGTATATGTGCAGAACAAAAGTCCTCATCGTATACTTGGGAAGAAGACACCAGAAGAAATGTTTGCAAGAGAAAAGCCAGAGGTCAGCCACCTGAGAATATTTGGTTGTCTAGTATATGTGCATGTCCCAAGGATAAGATATCGAAGTTGGATCCTTCAGGCAAGAAGGGTATATTTGTTGGATATAGTGAGACATCGAAGGCATATCGAGTCTACATCCCTGGTCACAAGCAGATTGAGACTAGCAGAGATGTTACCTTCGATGAGGATGCAGCCTTCAGTAGATCAAGGCAGAATCATACAGATGAGGTCCATGATGAGGAGCCTGAGGCCCCTAGGATTGCAGATACAGATTCAGGTAATGATGTTGTACCAAAAGAGTATGTTTCAGAAGATCATGATATGGAAGAACCACAGAGACCTGTAGATCCACCCCGAGAGATGATTACAAATAAGAGAAGACCAGCTTGGGCTCGAGAGATTATTCAGGATGCAGAGAAGTATGGTTCTCCAGATGGATCTTTTAGAGAAAGTAAGAAACCG
>ML778287.1:585540-596699 GCA_009831015.1 Picea engelmannii
AATATATGCTCAGAAAAAGTCCAAGATCATGGATCTACCTCATGGGTGAGATCTCTTGTCAAAGAGAGTTATAGGACAGTTAAACCTCCACCAGAACTTCACACAAGTTTACCAAAAGAGCATCCTACAAACCCTCATTCAAGAATAGATCAGCTAGGAGGGAACGCTGTCTTAAGGATGGCCCAACCACCTTACTTAGGGTGCCGCGACCCTCACAAGAACCTCAGATAGGGGACGACAGACTGAGAAGAAGGTTTGTTGGCTGGTAGTGATCACAGAGGGCAGCAACACCAGAATTCTCAGCAGAAGACACTCCCTAAACTCATAGCAGCAACAAACAATCTGCTAAGACCTGGAATAAGCTCAGCCACAAAAGAAAGGACTGAAAGACTGCTGCTAAAGGAGCCGCTAATCTGATGCAAGGAGGCTGAAACTGTTGCAAGGAGGCTGCACTGTTGCAAGGAGAGCAATCCGCCACATTTAGGAGAGAGGAATAATGAATGTAGAAATGAAGAGGGAGGGGTCATTATTTATACTTTTGGGTAAGGGTAAAATAAAAGAAATAATATATTTAATTAATATAAATATTAATTAAATATATTTTCAATTTCTATTAATTAATTATTTCTTGTATTAACCCCTAAAAATTACAAACAAACCCCAGACAAACTCAAGCCCAACAAAACCAAGGGTGGAGGGTTTAGGAGAGGTTTACACATGTCCATATAATTCTCAAGGTGACCTTTTTAACTTTATCATCACTGCATATGGGATACATCACTCATGTGGTCATGCCCACCTTCAAAGAGGGTCATATACCAACAAACACCTGATCAATGACCAGGTTGCCCCAGAACATTTTTGGGGTCTTATCCACCAAGGTACAAGACCAAGGATCAACCCATGCCCCAGACATGGGTACCCTGGAACATGTCCAGGGGCCCTAGACATATTTAGGGACTTTAACTGCTTGGTCCCAGACCAAGAACCCCAGTCATATACTGGGGGCCCTCTCAAAGGTCTTTACTGCTTGGTCTCAGACCAAGAACCCCAGTTATTTACTGGGGGCCCTAACAAGGGTCTTTTGCCATGGCACTGACTGTTTGGTCCCAGACCAAGAACCCTAGAAGCGCACTGGGGGGCCTAGATCTCGGCTAGGGTCTTTGCCATCCTCCCGAAGAATGGCTCTTGTAGCTGCTTTAAATTCAACACTCCCTCTCTGCAAGAAAGGCATTCTCAGCTACACCAAGCTTGTCACGAAAGTATACAAACTTTGTCGGGGACAGTGGCTTGGTAAAAATATCTGCTGTCTGTTCTGCCGTCGGAACATATTGAATGCTGAGAACGTTCTTCCGAACCATGTCCTGGACATAGTGGTATCTCATCTCAATGTGTTTCGATCTGTCGTGAAACACTGGATTCTCAGTGAGCTTTATGCAGCTCTGATTGTCACAGTGAATCACTGTGGGTTCAAGCTCTGAACTGAACAAGTCTGAAAGTAGCTTCTTAAGCCACACTGCTTCTCTGCTAGCAGCACTTGCAGCAATGTATTCTACTTCTGTAGTGCTTTGGACTATGGAGCCATGTTTCATGCTGGACCAGGAAATCATTGTCGAACCCAAATTGAAGCAATATCCGGAAGTGCTCTTCAGATCCACTGTACTGCCCATCCAATCTGAATCTGTAAAACCATGAAGCATTACAGCTCCACTGGAAGTGTATATGAGACCATAAGCTATAGTTCCCCGAACATATCTCAGAATATGCTTCACAACAACCATATGTATATGCTTTGGTTCACACATGAACTGACTGAGAGCATTTACTGCATAACAAATGTCTGGTCTCGTATGTACGAGATACATCAAAGACCCAATGATCTGCAGATATAAGGTGGGATCTTCTGGATCTGAACTTGTGACCTGATTTTGTAGTTTCTTTAGATTAGAGATCATTGGTGTGGTCATGGACTTGCAGTCCATCATGCCAAATCTGCAGAGCACATCAATTGCATATTTACTCTATGAGAGAAAGATCTCGATCTCTCCTGGTTTTTGCCAAACCTCCAAGCCTAAAAAATAGTGCATGAACCCCAAGTCTTTCATTTTGAATTCAACTGAAAGCTCCCTCATAGTCTGAGCTATCAAGTTTTCCTCTCCAGTGAGGAATAGATCATCTACATACAAGACTAAGATAACTGGTAGATTTTGTACAATCTTTATATAAAGATTGGGATCTACTGTGCTCTTGGTGAATCCAAGATTGGGATCTGCTATGCTCTTGCTCAATCACCATCTAAAACGGGGATTGAGGAAGGCAACAGAAGGTGCTAGGCCGGGGACAGTCTCACGGCGCACGACGTCCTTTCCGGGAGTACTCGGTTCTTTAGGGTTGACCTGTGAAGCTAGGGTAGGCCTCGTTGCCTCACTTCTTGAGCATCCAGCAGCCATTTGGCAATCGGGGGAGGAGGTTTTTGGTTAAACCTTTAGTTAGGGTAATTAAAATCTTTCAAATCTTAAAACCCTTGACTCACTAAGCAATCAATAACCTTGGTTTAACTTGATATATCTTAAGGTTTAAAACTTGTAAGCATAATCTTCCAATCTCATATACAAGTAATGCTTTGTGGGTAATTAACTAAATATCTTAAGTATTGTGGAACACTTGTATTTAAAGCTCTATAATCTCTCTTAGTGTTCTTGTGGTACATGAGTGTTGATGTTGCCATTGAGGGGCAGTCCAATAGAGTAAGTGCTATTGGTGCATGCTTGGGCCTAATGTGTTGATGATGCTCTCGTCTTGATTGTCTCCATCTTCCTGCACATTTAAACCAATGTGGTTAGCTTGTTATATTGTATTATTGTGTGTCTAGCATTCTTTATTTGTAAGTATCTAACCTTGTTGTGGATAATTGTATCTTTATAATCTTTGTAATCTTATTGTAACAAAACACACTTTAACTTTAGTTGACCCCTTGCCCAACCTTAGGCACTAGTCTTAGTTGACTCAGGGAAAGGGCTTGCTTAACATACTAAACCATTGCATCTTGCATTGCTGCCTTAGCATCATAGGTTAGACTCCCCCCAAACCTTAACAAATTAAAATCAACTCCTAGAACATAAACGCTAAATCTCATCTAGAAACTAGGGTCTACCCCTCTTGGCTTCCCTAGGAGTAAGCCTAGACGGAAATGGTTCAAGCCAAAGTGACAGTGTGGGCTTTGAACCTAGGCATTGTGCCTCCAAGGACACACTAAGTGAGCAGGACTTGGCTCACGTCTGCAAGTGTGTATAAGGACGACAACACCTGGAAATCTTGATCTCTTCGCTGGCGCTAATGGAAGCAATATCCTTGGCTTTGTCCTCCTTGGATAGATGCACAATGGCTTTCCTCACACCTCTCTAGCTCTCTCACACTTCACAAATGAAACAATGAGCAAAAAAAGGCACCCGCAGCCTCTAAAACCCCCTCACGCGCACTTTATCTGCAAAAAAACTCAAGAGGCCGAAATATTCCATCGACCCACGACACAATGGGAAAATATCGCGAGTTAGTGAATGTGTCGTGACACATTGAAAGTTTCAGAAGTGTCGCAAAATATTCGGGACAAAATTTCGGATATGTGAAAATGTCGGCGACGTATCCGACATTTTCGAGATAACAGTGATATATTCAACAGTGGTTTATATAGCTTGTAACTTAAGTAACAACTTACTTTGCAAGATTGAAGGACTGATATGTCTTATGAACATTGGCTTACTTGATTTCCTATTTTGTTTTTGAACTGGATGCCCCTCACATTGTTTTTTGAAGGACGCCCTAGGATTTCACCCAGGATGTTGTGTCTTTATTGCAGTATATGGCATGTGTGATGCAGAGCAATGAGTCACCCAGTGACTTGACACATTCAGACAATGGCTCTCACATCTTTAGGACCTTGGACGATGGCTAGATGGGCTTGAATTTTGACAGATTTGGTCATGGTGGCATAGAGATGGGTAGAAAGCCCACAACTTGGGTTCCACACCCCAGAGGCTATCTTGCACTGGATGGAGGACATTGCACAGGGAGATGATTGGAGGACACACATAAATGATATACAACCTTCTCCTCTTTGGATGCCACCCCTTGCACCTTGGACGTTGGGCATTTAGATGATGACGTCATGCTAGGGTTTAACAGAGACGATGAGGTTTGTTGCCACTTGGATGTCGATGATGACTTTGAGATGTGGCGTAGCATTCTTCCACCACACGTGTACGTCAGACGATGACACATAGCCTTGGAGAGGACCTCCTAGCCCATTGGAGGCATGACATCACCACATGTGTGACCATTTATGTATCATTTTTCATGCTTTGACATTTGTAAAGGAAAATTTGAGGGGTTAGCGCCACTGAGAGACATCTCTTTTCACTTTTTGTGACTTTTGGAGCACTAGGGTTTCCTTATAAATAAGGCTAGCACTCCTCTCATTTGGATCATCACTTCCTATCACATTTGTGGGAGTGCAACTTTAGAAAAGTTCACTCTACCTCTTTTTGTTTCTTGGATCTCATGCGCTACTCTTGGAGGAGGATCTTTGTGGATGCTCTTGCTTTTCTTGGATGATGTATTGTTGCAACTAGGGTTTTTTCTAGCCCAACGACTTGGATAAGTAAGTAATTTTTGTAATTTTTATGTCATTGCTAATGTTTAAAGGTGTTAATTACTATCTTGTGCATGTTACTTTGTCTTGGTGAAACCCTAGGGAGGAGACATAAGTCTTTCTCTCCTCTACACGCCTTGTTTGTCAAAGTTTCGTAAGAGCATTCTTTGCTAGGATTAAGAAGCTAAGGCCCAAGAGGCTTTGTAGCTTAGGGTTTTGATCCTAGTCTTGATCCTTTGACCTAGGTTATCTAGAAGAGAGAAAACGACACCTGGGGCCCAAGAGACTTTGCACCCTAGGGATCGTTTTCTTTAAGGTTTAGTCCTAAGGCCCAAGAGGCTTTGCACCTTAGGGTTTAAACCTCATTCTATTAGTTTTTTAGCTCGGGAGGTACTCCGCATGTTTTGTCTTGTATGCGGATGTTACCTCATATTTACACTACCAGTCACTTAACTTTGTAATGAGTTTTTATAAAGTTGTTTTAAGTGGTTCTTTTATTAAAGTGACTTTTTTTTAATAAAGTGTGCCTTCTAATTTTAAAGTGACTTTATTTTCATAAAGCACTTATGTAATAAAGTGAAACCACTTTAATATTTCAAAAGATTCATTTTGGAGGGAATGGATCATGACCCTTGATCTTGAAAAAGGCAAGATCTAATCTTGGCCTTTGGATTTAGGGTTGGGGAAGGTGAAAAGACACTTTGGAAAGAAAATGTCATTTTCCAATTTATAAAAGAATGCATTGGGTAGTGTGCAAGACACATTGAGAGGAGGAGCACAAGAGATTTTTTGAGTAAGCTTGAGAGAGGAAAGTGAGCATCAAAGAGGGCACGTTTTCCAAGGGAGCTAGGGCACAAATCCCAAGGAAAGATTTTTTGTTTCATAGCTGAGTTATTTTTCTGCTGTGGGAGGCCATACTGTACGGATCCATATAGTCCGTACGGATTTGGCATGGAAATCGAGGCAGTTTTGGGCACAGTGTTCAAGGCGGATTTCAAACTTTTGTTTGTTGTTTCTGGGTTGTACGGAACAGTCCAAAACAACTGACTGTTGGCACGAAAATCGAGGTACGGAATAGGCCGTACAACAGTATAGATTTGGCATGGAAATCAAGGCAGAATTTTGTGGCACTGTTTTGGTGCTGTGAGGTATTTTCCTTGGCTGGAAATGTGTATTTGTTGTTGTTATGTACTTTCCTAAAGCTGAATAATAATATCTCTCTCTCTCGTTGGGTTTCCCCACAATGGGGTTTTCCTTGGCATTTGCCTAAATTTCTGAGTTTTATGGGTTGTTGTCCACTGTGTTTATTTCCGCTGCTATTTTTCTTAGCAATGTGTATTTCTGCTTATGGTAATTTCTGAATGTGGGTTTAAAGCATTTATGAAGTTTATGAAGACAGTTATCTCTAGGTTGCTAAGTGTTTGAAAGAAATTTCAGTTTGTTGATTTTGTCATTAAAAATCTACATGGTATTAGAGCTTTGTCTCTGAGTAACAGTGGGCAGTGTGATTTTTGGGCAAAAGGGTGTGATTGTTTTCCTTGAGTTGTGATAGGGAATATGGCTGCAAGCATTACATATGAGGATCGGTTGGATGGCATTTCCAACTATCTGCAGTAGAAGGTCCGATTGTCAACGGTTCTCAAGGAGAACAAAATTTATAACTATGTCAACTCTGTTGTGGCAGCTCCTGCAGCAGATTTTGTTGCTTTGGACTTGCATGAGGTCAAGCAACCCAAAGCTCAGAGAATTATTCTGGATGGGGTGAAGGATCACCTTATCCCACACTTGGCTGAGAAAAAGACTGCTAAGAAGATGTGGGATGCACTTAAAAACTTGTTTGAGGCAAAGAACGAGAATCGGAAAATGGCCTTGAAGGCTAAGCTGCATGATACCAAGATGGGTAAGGAGGAGAGTGTCTCTTCTATCTTACCCGGGTGGCTCAAGTAAAAGATGAGCTGGCAGCTATTGGAGAGGTCATTACAGATTCCGAGTTGGTGAGGATAGCCTTAAATGGCTTCACCAAAGAATGGGAAGTCTTCGTGAAGTGTGTGGTGGGACGTGAGCATCTACCAGAATGGAGCAGACTATGGGATGATTTCACTCAGGAGGATATTCGAGAAAGATCTCGGAGTAGTGAACAGAAGACAGATAGAGTTGATGAGAATGTTGCTCTTACTGCAAAGAGCAAGAAGAAAGGAAGTTCTGGAAGGGACTTGAGTAAAGTCAGATGCTATTGTTGTAACCAGTTGGGGCACCTTGCCTCTCGTTGTCCTGAGGGGAAGAAGAAGACGAAAACAGAGGGGCCTGAGACAACTGCTACAGTAGCCATGGAGGACTTTGCTTCAAAGTACGAAAAGGAATTTTCTTTGGTGACCCTAGTTTCCAGTGTCGACAACAAAGGATTTCGAGGTGATATCAGATGGATTGTGGATAGTGGAGCCTCTAGCCACATGATGGGAATCTGGCGAGTATTCCTAGATTTCACAGAGATTGGTCCTGGCCGACAAGTGGTTGGGAATGTTAGATTTCACGTGGAGTTGGGAATGTTAGATTTCACGTGGAGTTGGGAATGTTAGATTTCAACTCGAGTTAGGGGGACTCTTGGAGCTTGATGGAGTTCTCTTTGTTCCAGGGTTGAGGGTTAACTTTCTCTCGGTCTCAGCCTTGGAGGATGTAGGATATTGCGTATTGTTCAAGAGGGAACATGTCTTTAGCTACAGGCAGGGAATGGACCTGGTAGAGTTGTAGCTGATCGGTAACCGGGTGGGCAGGTTGTATATGTTGAGAGGACAACCTTCAGTGTATGATTTAGCATCGGATGAGGAGCGTGAGGAGGCTTCTGAGACTGCGGTGGCTCCTAGGATTCAGTCTTGCATTCCGAGAGAAGAGAGCGAGTCTCTTCTGAGCACTGGCAGGAGGCTTAGCCAAGTTGATTGAACCAATGCTCAAGATGAAGTGAGCTTAGGGTTCTAGGAGGTTTCTAGGAGAAGATCTTCTAGTTCGAGTTCTTTGTAGGTGTTGAGGATGGCTCCAGGTTCAGAGGGAGCTCCTACGGAGCACAGTGTGATGGAACCAAATGATAGTGGTGGCAGCGAGTACTTCCCTCGCTAAGAGGGAGTGTTAGCTTTTTAGCTCGGGAGGTACTCCGCATGTTACCTCATATTTACACTACCAGTCACTTAACTTTGTAATGAGTTTTTATAAAGTTGTTTTAAGTGGTTCTTTTATTAAAGTGACTTTTTTTTTAATAAAGTGTACCTTCTAGTTTTAAAGTGACTTTATTTTCATAAAGCACTTATGTAATAAAGTGAAATCACTTTAATATTTCAAGAGATTCATTTTGGAGGGAATGGATCATGACCCTTGATCTTGAAAAAGGCAAGATCTAATCTTGGCCTTTGGATTTACGGTTGGGGAAGGTGAAAAGACACTTTGGAGGGAAAATGTCATTTTCAGATTTATAAAAGAATGCATTGGGTAGTGTGCAAGACACAATGAGAGGAGGAGCACGAGAGATTTTCTGAGTAAGCTTGAGAGAAGAAAATGAGCAGCAAAGAGGGCATGTTTTCCAAGGGAGCTAGGGCACAAATCCCAAGGAAAGATTTTTTGTTTTGTGGCTGAGTTATTTTTCTGTTGTGGGAGGCCGTACTGTACAGATCCGTACAGTCCGTACGGATTTGGCACGAAAATCGAGGCAGTTTTGGACAAGGTTTTTGAGGCGGATTTCAAACTTTTGTTTGTTGTTTCTGGGCCGTACAACAGTCTGTACAGCTGACTGTTGGCATGGAAATCGAGGTATGGAATAGGCCGTACAACAGTATGGATTTGACATGGAAATCGAGGCAAAATTTTGTGGGACTGTTTTGGTGCTGTGAGGTATTTTCCTTGGCTGGAAATGTGTATTTGCTGATGTTCTGTGTTTTCCTGAAGCTGAATAATAATATCTCTCTCTCTCTCGTTGGGTTTCCCCACATTGGGGTTTTCCCTGGCATTTGCCAAAATTTCTGAGTTTTATGGGTTGCTGTCCACTGTGTTTATTTCCACTGCTATTTTGCTTAACAATGTGTATTTCTGCTTATGGTAATTTCTGAATGTGGGTTTAAAGCATTTATGAAGTTTATGAAGACAGTTATCTCTAGGTTGCTAAGTGTTTGATAGAAATTTCAGTTTGTTGATTTTGTCATTAAAAATCTACACATTCTTCTTGATCATCTAGCTCAATCTTCAAGGTTTTGCAAGCTTGACTCCATAGGCCCTAAAAGACGACACTAATCTGAATCTCTTCTTGTGGTGAAAATTGCATTTAGAATTAGTATTCTCTCTCTCTCAACAATCTTACTAACTTCTCTAACCCTAACTTTAGCAAACTAATGCTATTTATTGCTGTTGTTACAAAAGTTTGCTACAGCCACTGATTTTTACTTCAATTTGCTGCATACATACTTGGAAAAGTGGCTTAAGATACTCAGAATTCAGATCTAGCAATTGGATATTATTGTACATGTTGAAGACTTGGTTTATATGCTAAATTGCTACACTTCTGAGTACTTTTTCTTGTTGATGTTGCAAAAGATTGATTGCTGTTATACATTGTTTTACTGCTGTAATTTGCAACAGCAATTGGATTTATTGCTTATCTAGTTTCTAAGAGGTCATTTACGAGCTATATCACTTGGTAATTTCCCATTTTATGCTTCAAGTTGTTTATTGTCTCATAAAGGTGAAATAATTACCTCGTTAACTTCCTTACCCCTCCTAAACCCAGACCTAACACTTAGCGACCAAGATAGGGGGCTGTAGGCTCGGCTAATTGCGTCTGGAGATCTTGAAGTCCCCAAGTGAGAAAAACCACAAACACCACAACAGCTCAATCATATCAAGAAATAGGACTTAATCAAAATTAAGGCTCTATTACATTCATTATATATATATATATATATATATATGAGGTCCCCAAGTGAGCAAAACCACAAACACCACAACAGCTCAATCATATCAAGAAATAGGACTTAGTCAAAATTAAGGCTCTATTACATTTATTATATATATATATATATATATATATATATAAGGTCCCTCCAGAAACAATCCATAAACATAACAGTTGCAATCAACACCACTGGAACTGCCACCAAGTTAAATTGTCAGTTCCCATGTATATCATAGAACAGTTGTTATGAACTTTAAAGGACAACATTAAATTTTATCCTAGGATGAGCTAACATATGTGAATCCTTTTCCACATGAGTAACAACTTTTTGACAATGCAGCAGTCACATACATTTCAAGGTCAATATTCAATGGATAAGTTTGCAACAACCACAAGGTATATAAAGAAATCCCTGCAAGTGCACAAAATCAATGCATGTGCATGAAAATTTACTTCTTTTCCAGAAAATATAAGAGATAGTATGCCGCAGTTAAAGATCCTAAAGCCCACCTCACGATAAATAACAGAAAGACTGTTGAACTCATCAAATATACGGTCCTTGACTTCACTGTTCTGAGTATCGGCAAATACAGAAACTGCTTGTTTAGGTGGATTAATTACACGCTCAGCTATGCTCACATCATGTTGCAAAAGTCTGTAGTAAAATAATGCTCTATCATGCACATCCTGCAACAAATCATGGGCATTAGTAAGACAAAAATGAAATATGCTGGAGGCACTTAATTGAGATACTGGATAAACAATTTAATCAGGACTCCTTGAAAACCACAATAAACAGATGAAAAGTTGATGGCCTAAAAACTTCTGAATCAAACCAATACATTTTACTGCACACATATATTTCAATGTCAGTACTTAATTTCAAATTAAATGTTTGCTTGCTGTCAAATACATCATATTAGCTTCCTAAATTGAATCCACGATGTATAATCTCTTCAATATATTCTAGAGATAATCCCTAAATACAGTTTTCACACTGTTTTAGATTTAGAGTAGTGGCACTGAAAGAGTATTTGTATTCACGTGACTCACAATTACAAGTAGGAAAGCCCATAAAGCAATAGCTACTGTAGAGATTTTACAGATTAGGACAATTAACACAACTCAGAAAATTTCACCTTTTAACAACCTCAATCCACTAGGAAATTCAAGAGAAAAGATACCAAAGTGTGCCAACAAATTTCATCCCTCTAGGGCAATCTTATCATGCATAAAACAAATCTGAAATTCACTTTATGACAGCCGTAAATACAGCAGCAAATCTGAACTATTTTCTTCAATATTAATGTTAAATTACTGAACAATGTCAGACTTAACTTATGTCAAATCAGCAAGATATACATGTGCTGGAAATTACAAAACCATGAAGAAATAGATAGTTGAAAATCAAATTTGCAATAGAGACAATTTTATGCATAAAGATGAAGTTCATGTACATACTGTTGAACGCCTATTCAGCTAGGGGGTCAACTCATGTGCCATGAAGGATGCATCACCAAATGCAAATTTGTTGAAGACAGTATTGGTTCTACTTGGGCATTTGATGCTCCAGCACAAAAT
>ML778287.1:618838-631960 GCA_009831015.1 Picea engelmannii
AAGACAGAAAGAGTACTTCAGGGATGTGTTTCAGCTTGGGCTCCACTATGATATCGTGGGGCAGCAGGAAATAGAAGTCTGTTGCACTCAGCATAGCAGAAGCAGAATATATCACAGCATGTGAGGCATGTATAGAAGCAATATGGCTGAGAAAGCTAATCTCTGATTTATTTGATCAGGTTCCAGATTCGACCATAATACACTGTGACAATCAGAGTTGTATAAGGTTATCAGAACACCCAGTGTTTCATGAACGGTCGAAACATATTGAGATCAAATACTACTTTATTCAAGATAAAGTCCAGGAAGGAGAAGTAAAGCTCTAGTATATCCCCACAGATGAGTAGACAGCAGATATCCTGACAAAGCCTTTGTCCAGAATAAAGTTTGCATATTTTCGAGAAAAATTGGGGATCGTGGAAATAACTCCCTTAGCTAAAAGGGAAGAAATGACTCTCCAGGTTGGGAGGGAGCACTGACATATTATTGAATTGAGGACAGTCATTTTCAAGTTTGAAAAATGGTCCAGCTTGGGCAATTCCTTTCTAGTTTGGAAAGTGGTTTGAGATTTCTGACGAACAGGCATTTTCTAGTTCGGAAAATGGTCTAGATCGAACGGTCATTTTCGTAATGAAAATGGTTCGATGGATTGTTGATGTACCATAGATAGCGATTTCCCATTGTGGTTAACATGGGGAATGGTCTAGGGCAATCTCTCTTCTTGAAGGTTACTCAAGAAGACTAGCCCGCCTCGCCGGACAACGATTTCTCATTGTGGTTAACATGCGGAATGGTCCGTTTTGGAGGTTGGTGCAGGACAGTCGTTTCCTTTGGAAATGGTCCGGACAGTCATTCCTTAGGGCAGATTCATTCTCTCCAGGTTGCAATTTGTTTAGTGCCGGAGGAATGGCCCAGGGCGGGGAATGGTCCAGGTTCAGCAATCAGGGACAGACATTGCTTAGGGCAGACTCATTCTCTCCAAGTTGCACTTTGTTTAGTGCTGGAGGAATGGTCCAGGCTCAGAAATCAAGACAGTTATTCTTCCTTGCTTGAGAAGAATAGTCCAGATAGCCCATCATTGATGTTCTACTCTGAGGGCAGATGCTCTTTCAGATCTCACAAATGTGAGTGAAAGAATGGCCCAGATGATTTAGTTTATATCATAACAATATTTTCTGTGTAAGTTGATATCAGATGATTGTTAAGGAGACAATAGAGATATGCTATTGTGGTGGATATGTTCCGCTGTCTGTGACTATGTGTCACGGTTTGAGTATTTCTGTACTACTATGGATAAACACAGTTGTGTTCTATCAGTTGACTTGTGCCAGTTGTCATGGAGTTTATCCAGTTGGATAATAATGACGGTGCTCACGATGCTACCAGTTGAATGGTTTGTTTGTGCTCAAGACCATTATCAGTTATACCTCCCTAGCTAGGAGGGAGTGTTGATATTATGGTAGCTTCGGGAGGTATGAACCCCCATTGTGACCTTTGGCAAGATTAGAATGTCTCGGAAGAAACAAAAGAAGTGAACATAACCCTAGAGAAGATGTCGGCTGAGAGAGATAATTAATATGAATTAATTAGTACCCAGAATGAGAAGTCGGCCCAGGCAGTCTGCCAGGATTACTATAAATACAAGGCGCCAGTCTCTCATTTGACACACTTCTCAGAATTGCAGACAGGCACTTGTGCACACTGCAGTCTGGCAGTCTTGTGCGCAAGTTCTGGAGAAGGTGTTGCCGCCAGTTTTGAAGCCTATTGCTTCTATCTTTTGGGTTGGACTCTCTAATCAGCTTTGGTTACTTCTTGCTTGGTGCATTAGCCTTGCTTGGCTATTGGATTACTACCAGGATTCTTCTCTTTGTCAAGGTCAAGGTGCTCGGAGGGTGGCTTCGGCCTATGGTTGGGTGACAATAGTGATATTGTCAATGGTAAAACGAGCACATTCTAACAGTATTGACCCAAGAGGGTGTTGTCCCTCATTCTATGGCAAGAAGGGGTCAAAGGCCCAGAGGGGTTGATGTTGGGTAAAAGATAAAAGCCTTGTATAAACCTTCCAGATGCTTCGCCCAGGGATCACCCAAGAAAGCAGTGAAACGCTTATCTTTGAGTAAAGGGGACCCACAATATAATAAAGAATGCTTAAAAGGTTAGTTGAAGGATGGAAGGTCTCATCAAGAGCCGACCTATCACATCCATGAATATCAATTGGTATGACATTGACATCATCTGGTCACCAAACCAGGGTAATGGCTCTAAGTTGCATGGTTGAGGGAAAGGGGGTCTCATCACGAGCCAGCCTTCTCATTTCCACTAGGTGTTTGTGGGTGACATTGCCAATATCTGGTCATCATGCCAGGGCAGTGACCTTCAACCTCTCCTGAAAATTATGAAAGAATAAAAGAATGGCAATTAATGGGCTTGGAAAAGGTGCATTGCGGACGAAGGTACCACACACCCTCTACAAAGACACCCATGAATGAGACACTACGACCCCTTGTATGTCATGAGCCCTATGGCCATTGAGTCTTGACCCCAACCACTTCATCCACTTTACATGGCTTAGAGAGGGATCTCTTGGAAACTCTCCTTGACCTAGGGAACGATATACCCAATAGGACACCTCTTTAACCCTCCCATATTCAAGCTTGACAAATTGCATAGTGTCTTTGAGCAATTAATTGTTTGATATAGTGATCTTTGATGCACATGCTTATATGGCTCATTTATTGATTGGATTCACTTATCATGATGTTATGACTTGAGATCCTTGGAGGGCGTGCTCATTTGTCTTTGCAGGACCTAGTTGGTGGACAGTTTTGGGAGAACAAGCCTAGCTTGGGCTTCCATGGGGCTACAAGCCCACAGGTTGGATGCCAAGGGCCCACAGGTTGGATGCCAAGGGCCCACATGTCGGATGAGAAAGATCAGACTTGGAAGGCCTTGATGATGACTTGGATGACATAACCTAGCCCCCACATGCCAAACGTTTTGCCTAGGAGAGGCGAAACGTCACTTCTAGAGGCATGACGTCACCTAGGGGGGTTAGGGCTTGGTGGTGAGGTGCCACTCATTGACACATGGACGTTTTGAGGAGAAGAGGATCTTCACCATGATGAGATCGTCTAGACTCTAGATGCTTGACATGTGGCCTTTGGAGGCTTGCCCATGCTTCTCCAACACCAATGACTTCTTCAAAATGGAAAAACGTCACCTAAAGGGGAGACATCCATGTAAAATTAGGGTTTATTTGTGCAAAAAGTGAAACTTTAGATGAATTGTTTAATATTACTTTGTTAAAGGGGGAAAGATTAGGGTTGTTGACCCCTAGTCTTGTGGTTTACCCCTTTGTGGACAAGTCACCTTGGTGACATTTTGTATAAATAAGAGATCATAAGATCTCATTTTAACATAACTCTCCCTCATTGTGAGAAGTATTGGTCTGAAATTTGTGTCATCTTTGGCTCTATTTGTCTCTTGTGCACTTGTTTATGGCTATCTTGATGAATGGTTGATGGAGGAGTGAGGTGCTAGCCTTGGATGAATACTTTCTAGCTTTTATGGTGGATTATCTTAGCATCTTTCTTGATTTTGGTATGGTCTTTTACTCTTATGCTATTATTCTTTTCAAGTCAAGGATTGTTGTGCTAGGAGCTAGGTGGGAAGTATAAGGGCATACACCCCCACCATAGTCTTCATCATTTTATGCTTCATGTTACTAGTTGAACAAGGGTTTGCTAAGAGAAGTATAAGGGCATACACCCTCTTAGCTTAAACCCTAGTTAGAGAAACTTGCCTTGGGAAGTAAAAGGGCTTACACCCCCAAGGAGGTAGCTTCTCTAGTTCTTTCTTTATTTGACTCCATTAACCCAATAGTAAAGGCACTAATCATATATTTTTTGCATTGGAGATATAAAATCATTGCCTTGGGAAACGTGAATTTTTATCTTTTGAAAGGTCTCTTGCTTGGAGTTGGTTTGCCTCATTGAAAGGAGTCTTCCCCTACAAGGGCGTCCCTTCTCTCCCACTACTTTACTTGCTGTTACAAACCCTAACCTACAGCCATTAGGGCTGATCTAACCTAGATAAACTACTAACCATAACTTTTAAACTAACCCTAGACTAGCTCCTAAATTTTGCACACTAACTCTACTAACTAGGGCGCACCTTTTGGGCTACTTGTTGGCATCTTTTGATGGTGTAATTTGCTGATAAAAGTGAATGAATGCTACAGCCATAAGGATGCAATTTTCTGCAGAAAATACATGTTATAACAGCTTGCTTTATTCAGCCTTAAAGTGCCATTTTTTCAGTCATACTTGATTGCCATACTCATTGATAATATTGTTGATTGATCTCATGCTTTACATGCTGATTTGAATGTCTTACTTGCTGATATATATTATAAACTGTCATCTATTGCTGCAAATTAGGGACAGCAAGCTTAACTTGCTGATCCATACTAACATATATCATTGCACGTTGGATTTGCTTGGGTCTCAGGCAGGTACAATCATCCGGAGAAGTACTATACCTTTGGGGCAACAATCACTTGACTTACAAGGCAGCTCTTCCCATATTTCACTCCACTTAGACTTGACTTCTAGGGGCTTCACTTCCATCTCTCTCCATCTCCATCTCAATCCCCCTAGGGTCATCGAGATCGCCTCCCTAGAGTGACCTAGTCACCCTTGAAGTGCGGGACCTACATCGAGGTGACATTGGGTGTAGGATTCCCAAGTTGTAGCTCTTTCTTCGTGGTTGGGTCGGGCTTTGGCCAACCTACAACTTGTGCTATAACAAGCCCATAACCTGTTAGAATAGTAGGTGTGCTCGTTTCACCGTAGACAATATAGCAATATCGTCACCCAACCATAGGCACAAAGGCCACCCCAAGGCACCTTAACCTTGATAGACAAAATAATTCCAGAAGCAAACCCTAGAACCAATAGCCAACCAAGGTAGCGTACTTCTCTCCAAAGCTAGCGTTCCAAGCAAAAAGTCAAAACCATAACCAGGCAGAAAGTCCAACCATAACCAAAGACCAAGTCACCATTGCAGCAGTTGCAGCTCTCCTCCAATCATGCGCACCACTTGTCCTCATGCAATTGTGAGAGTGAGTGTGACAAATGAGCTATAGCGCCCTCTTATTTATAGTCCTCCAAGTGACCTAACTGGGCTGACTTCTACTTCTGGAGGATAATAATTTAATACAAATTATTATCTTTAGCCGACTTGTCTTCTAAGGTTATTTCCTAATCTTCTAGGGTTTCTCTTGCTTCCAGGAAGTTTCTAGACTCATCAAACGTTACACATAGAGGTTAATACCTCCCGCAGCTACTGTAATATCAACAATGTGCCCATATCCCAATCCATGCATAACATTCTCCATCTTTCCCAATCTCTATTGTCCCCGCTTTTGAGTTGGTGGTCATATGTCACACCTATAGGTTCATGCTTTATAATCCCATGAGAAAAAGGAGCTTGAATGCTAGAGGTTAATGCAACTATATATATATATATAAAGAGAAAAGTGTTATAATAAAAATGAAAGGAAAAATAAATGATCAAGAAAAGAAAAAAAAAGCAAAGCATGAGCAATGCCCCATTGCTACAAGACCATCACCCCTAGTCCTATGCAATGGATGCATATCTAAAAAGGGACTAAATGAAATTCAAAAGCAAAAAAAGGTTAAATGAATAAAGAAAAAAGCTAAATAGGGGTTTGGAAAGACAAGGTGTCAAGGAGAGGGTAATTCATTGCATAAGCACTCCCTCATTACAAAGGCGTTCATGTGGATGAATATCTTACATAACCTCACATGACTATGCATGCCACTCATGAAGTTAAAGCCCACTCCATACCATCTATTTTCACACATGCTCCTCAACGGGTTTATTAAGAAATACTCTCCTCTTCGTATTGGAACATGTACTAGGGGCTAAAGATAACCCTCCCATACCTAAACTTGGCAAATTGTATGAATTCTATGAGTTATTGTGAAGTTTGAAGATGATGCTTAATGTGATCTATCTAATGGCATTTACAGTTTACATGAATCACTTCTTATGTTGTATTGGACTTGCATACATGCCCCTGGATTGATCGTCACATTGAGTCACTTGAACACCTCCTTGGACAATGTACTTTGCATGGGTATGAGCCTTTGTCCTTTGGAGGACGCTGTGGAGGCCATTTTACACACTTGATGGAGGTTGTCCCACACTTTATGGAGGATGTTGGGCTTTCCTTGAGGACGTCACACTTTTGAGATGACCTAGCACCTTGTGAGAGGATGTGGCACCTTTTTGAGGGGACATTGCATTGCACCATTTGGAGGTGACTTTACACTTAAAAGGATGAAATGTTGCACCCTTTGGAGGGAACGTTTTACTTTGGAGCCCCTACACATGCCTCTTCACACTTTTTGAGTGATTCGTCCACCTTGGGAGACCACACGTGCTACATGTGTGAGCCTAAGGATGCATTTATGGTCGACGTCTTAGCATTTTGAACACTTTACTTCATCTTGGGAGCATCGTTGGGGGACTTGTTGACCTATCCACTCTTCTATCATAGATTGTTTATGAATTATGGCCTTATCTGTAAGGTTTGTAAAGAGATAAATGCATTATTATATTTTCTTAGGGATTAAGCTAGAAAAATATCAATATTTTAATGAGAATGGTGCTAGATCTCTCATATAAATAGAGAAGCACTTCTCATTTGTAAATCATTGCTAGAACTTGTGGAGAACAATTACTTGTCTGCTTTTCTTCTTTTATAATTGCTATGGATGGATAATTAGAGTGACTTCTTGAGGAGATGTCTTGTGGATTTCTTTTCAACTTTCATGGATGCTCTTGGCGAGGGTTTATGGATGAAATGATTTCTTTAGTAAGTGGTCTCACTTAATCTTGTTAGATTTTGTTTATGGTTGATTTTAAGTGTAGTTGTACTTCTCTAGTGGTGGGGGTGCACTCTCTTTTTTTCTTTCTTGAACAAGTCCCTTCTTCAAAACCCTTGGAAGACTACTAGTGGAGTATCTTACCTTGAATCATCTTGAAGTTTGTAAGGAACTAGGTGGATCTCCTAGGGTTTGTAGAGGACAAACCTAGATATCACCCTAGATCTACTTACATTCTCTCAAGGGAGACCTTAGTTGACCACATATGCCAAAAAAAATAGTAGACACTAGTCTTCTCCCATCTAGTCAATCCTAATTCTAATTTTCACCTTTTATTTTATGTTTTAGGGTAACTTTAGGGTTTTTTGATAGCTTACATAAATTCTCAGCCATCCAATACTCTAGAGTCTAGACGTCTTGCTTTATGCATGTACCACATTTATTGCATAATCGTATTGCTGCATATTTAGGGCTAGAAGTCTTGCATTTATTGGCTGTTATATGAATGTTAAATTTGATATTTTAAAAGTGAAACAAGTCCTAAATTTATCCATTGTTTTAGCCCTACTTTCTACTAGTTTGCATCTTGTTTAAAGGGCTAAAGTGTATTTCTGTTATAACTTGTCTAGTGCTGTAATTTATCATCTTTTACACAAGTTTTGTAACAGCGATTGGTATTTTCAGATTTGTAGTGTTTGAAGATTCTTTTACATTGAATAATTATTAACTTGATAAACCCCCTTAACTTGGCCTTAAAGCACATCAAGCCTAAATCTGGAATTTACTTTGAATAACCACCGAATCCATAACTTGCTAAGTATACCTAGTTAGTGGTGAAATTGGGTAGCTACATTGGAGGCCTAAGACTTGATTGTGTCTTGCCTTAGGAGTTCTTGAAGCTACTAGGGAAGCCTTCCTTGTGATCGATTTATCCTTCACTAAAACGAGGGAAGTTGTTGCCTAGGTGACAGTGGTAACAGTTCTAATGTTCCACCCATTTTGTACCTTATGAAGGCTTTGCACTGGGGTGCAAGATTGTGTGATAACAAATGGTACATAAATTAGTTGAAAAATGGGAATCTGTTAAAAAGCAAATTCCTGAATTTAAAATGGTCAAACATGATCCAGAACCTTCACATAGTAAGGACGAAGAAGATTATTATATCGACATATCTCCAGAATATGCTAGTGGTTTTTTTGGAACTTTTGCAAATAGATGGACAGAGCTCAGGAAGAAACAGAAAAAAGTTCCCTTACATCCCTCAGATACTCCTGCTTCTTCTGTTATTTCTTTAGTCGGTGATCCAGGTCCAGTTTCTAATTTTGATTGTAAATCTCTAAATGATAACATGAAAGCATTGTATGCATGAGAAGGATGGGCTAGAACACAGAGAGCCCTCTCCAAAAATCAAATGTCTTTCTCTGAATTAGCTTTAAGATTAACATGGGGTTTCACAGGCTAATTAGAAAATTTGTGGAATTCTCTAGGAGAAGAAGAGAGAAATCAAACCCTGAATGGAGAAACTCCATTAAAAGATCCGACAAAGGTTGTAGCCAAAGAATTTTTTGGAGATGTCCCTGATAGAGGGAAGCACTATTCTAATTTCTTTTTATGTCAAAAATTGTGTGATTTATCATTAAGAGCAGAATACAAATGTGTTATGCAGGATCTCTTGTACAAGACAGAGGACCTTTCAAATCCTATATATAGAAGATATTATATTTCTTCTTGGCCTGGTATCATTCCTGACCTTGTTAGAAAAAGGTTTGATGATCTTCAAATTGATGTAGATTCTTTATCTTTGGCAGGTATTCATTTAGAAATAGAGAAATCTTCACAAGAAGCATGTATAAAGGAAAAAGCTTCTAAGCAGTCTAAATTTCTCACTCGGCCTATATGTAATCAATTCAAGGAAACATTCGACTTTGGTTGTTCTAAATCTAGGAGAAGATGTTCTCATAAGTCTGTTTCGGCATGTACTTGCCACAAGGCCAAATCTTCCAAATTTACCAAGTATGGCACTAAACCTCCTTACAAGAAGAAGATGATGTTGTTTAAGAAGAGGCAGACTACAAGATCTTCAAGTCGTTATATTTGCAAAAAGGAAGGACATTGGGTAGATAAGTCTCCAAAATGCCATCAATCTAAAAAACATGTGAACCTTCTCTCCTTGTTTAGTACTTCTTTTGATCCTACTTTCTGGGATACTTGTACAAAAGCAAACCCAGAGGATGCATATTCTATAGATTATTCTTCTGATTCATCTATAGAGGTTGTTCAGACCATTTATCCACTGCTGATATTACATGTTTATCACAATCATCTTCTTCAAAACCTGGTGAATTTGATTTCCTTTGTATCAAAATGATGTCCTTTCATCCAGATTGCCTCTTTGAATGACTAACATGCTTCCACTCCTTGGGAAATAGCTAGCACGACCAGCTACTCTAAGAGTTTGAACTTTGACCCATGCCTTTTGATTTGGAAAACCATGGTAAGGCAAACAATTAAACTAGGCATGGTTGGCAAGTATGACTAGTAAAGCAAAATAGGATTTTGACCTCCCACCTAGCTGCCACATGTCACACTGAAAAGACCATCCACCTGCTCAACGCTGATCTTGACTCTTCACTCTTTCATCCATCAGAATCAGGAAACCATCCCACCACTACATACTTGGAACCATAACATCTCTGTACCTGCCATACATAGAAACTGCTAATTATAGACATGCCCAAAAGCAATGTTTTCTTCCAAAAAAGCAAAAAGCTAAAAACAGGAAACACTGATCATGAAGGGAGGTAGCATCAATCTGTGTTCTGAAAAAGCAAAAAACAAAAAATAAAAAGCAGGCAAGACTAATCATGGCACATATAGGCAAAAGTAATCTCATTGGACTTGCTTTTTTACAAGTAATCCAAATATGTGCTCAGAAACAACATGCAAGCCTTGAAAAAGCACACTGCTAAAAATAGCAGTTGTCATGAAACTACTTGCATGTCATCTGAAAAAGGCTCATCGGCATTGTGAGCTCGCGAGGACCAATAATATGTGAAAACCTCTGACATGCGGGTCCTAAGTCAACCGCTACTGGAAAAAAAGCAAACTGCTAAAAATCGCAGTTTCTCTGAATATGGTGAAATTGACCATGATATGGTCTGTAATCACTGTAAATGATTGGATGCCTCTGAAATAGAACCAGCCTGATGGAATCTCGCTGGATCTTAACCCTCAGTTGTGCAGGCAATCTGGGGGTTAACACGCCTTTTCTCTCACAAAGGAGAACTTCTTTCTCGCAGCCTTGTGTTGTCACGTAGTGCCTTGAGTCTCTAACTTGGATCACAGTCTCCTTCCTAGTCTCCAATTCTGATATCCAATGCAGTCTTTGATATCATGGGTTCTAGACCTCTCTATGATGTGGTACCATATTAAGAAAGAGATTAAGTAAAAAAGGAATTTGAGCATGGTGAAAGATGATAATTTTATAATGGAAGATGACTTTACATCCATTGCTTTGGAGTCTGGACATAACGGTAGAGCTCCCAAAACTACAAGAGCATGTCTTAATCCCTAATTAACTCACATGTCCTTTATTTACTAGTCTAAACTCGTGTGAACTTTATAACTAGCATAACACTAAGTTTAGTTATGAACTAAAGTTAACATTGGTCATTATTCTATAACAAATTAACAAGAAACATAAGAAGCTATGACAAAAAAAGTTCAAAACCTGATGTGCATCAGCCAACCCAGCTGCCAGGGCAGCCCCCAAAGCCTTCTGGGTTTCTGGAGGCCTCTTGAAAAAGCACTTCGTCACTGCAGTCAGCAAATGCAACCGGACCTGAAAAGTATCAATCTTAAATGGTTAAACTGAGTACATGAGCAACAAAAAGAAAAGAATAACTAACAATAGGCATGTAGCCCAGGATAAGAAAGGAGAAATTAGAAACTATGTATAGTTCAAGCTTGAAATGTATGATACAGATTCCAGACAACAAACAATGAGTTTTAGTAAGTGATACTATCTCAATAGACTAGAAAAGAAATGCTCAATTTGGACTGGATAATTAACGTCCATTTAGGAGTGCTAGGAGCTTATAGTGCCAACCAAGTGTCTTGCTGTGAGCAAAATATGTTTGGTATGAAATACTAACATTTAGAACTAGAAAAATAAATCAATATATACAGGCAAGGTACCAAGTCAGTGCTGATATTCACTGGAGTATCTTATTATCTCTGCTAATCGATAATTGCAGAATTGAGAAGAATAGAGTAGCTGACTTCTAAGACACAGCACACCACACATACATCTACATTTTGGTAAAGATTCAAAGGATACAAATATAGAAGAAACCAATGATATCATTGAAAGTTTGATATAATAGGCTAACAGCCACAATTTGAGAACTGCACTCCATGAAGATTTTCTGAGGTCCTATGGGCTGCCCAACAGACCTGTCATTTGACCTCTTGTTGGGCACTATGTTTGGGTACTTTCAAACTGTTTTTCTCGCTGTTTTAGGACAGCCTTCTTGCTGTTCAAAACAGCCCACTAAATCTGAACTTTTCCCTCTCAAAATCTGCCCACAAATCTTTGGTTTGATGCTCTTTAATGCCTCTTGTTATAAGGATTAATTATGGATGGTTTTGCTGTCCAAGTTAGCCTTCAATAACATGCATTGAACATCAAACACACCTCTAGGATTTTTAACAACCTACAACTGAAAATACTAAGAAAACATGACAAATGAACACATGTAGTTTTTTGGTCAACATGACTCTGGAAAAACCCCCATGGGAAAAACCAGTAAGAGAACAGATTTATTATAGAGATCTTTAAGCAAAAATAGTACAGCAAATACATGCACAAAGAAACCTGATACACTTGCCAACTCCTCACAGGTTTGGCATGGGTTTCTTTCTTAAAGTGTGCCCCCCTTCTTGGGATTTGCACCCTTCACATTTGCTCCCTACTAGTGTAGACTTGCGCCCTCCCTTTGTTTGAATGACTTGCTGCTGAAGTGCGCCCTCAAACCTTTGTGCACCCTTCCTCCACAACAAGCAACCTCTCCTCAAAGAATGGTAGTGCCCTCCACAAAAACGTGCCTGCTAGACTTGTGCCCCTACTACACAAGTGCGCCCTCCATCCAACAAGAGCGCCTAGCCTCCATTAATGCTTCTCCAAACCAGCTTGCGCCCTCCTCAACAAGTGTTCCCTAGTTCTCCTCTCCAAACCCTCACTCCTCTCTTCTCTTCACTCCTCTTCTCCTCACCCAATTCTCTCAAGTGATCAAGTGAAGAATGAAACTCTTCCTTACCCTTTTGCCTCCTTTAGCCTTCCTTAGGCCAAACCTAAAAGATCAATGGCTTAGATTAGATCTAGCCAAGTCTAATCAATGGGTGAGATCACTTCTCATAAATCTCACTGAGAAACCCACTTTACTTAAGTTTCCATAGTTTGCTTTATGTCTATTAATTCACCCACTTGTGAATTAATTGTCACTTTATGACTTAAGTGACAAATTTCACTTTATGACTTAAGTGAATAAAGTCAAAGTGAAATTATAACATAAAGTAAAGGTACAAGGGTAATAGTCTCCTCCTTTGTGTTTAGAGACTCACAAACACAAGGGGACCACTTTCCAAGGTACCCAAATCTCAACACTCCACACCCAATCAAAGATTTGTGGCTACCTGAGACTGCTGCATGATAGCAACCCAGACTTTTGAAACACTAGCAGAGAACAATGGCAGTGCTAACCAATGTAATGATTTCAATCAAAACAACTCAGAAAAGAAAAGGGAAAACGTGTATGTGGATATAGTGGCTACAAA
Source organism: Picea engelmannii (assembly GCA_009831015.1). Lineage (NCBI taxonomy): Eukaryota > Viridiplantae > Streptophyta > Pinopsida > Pinales > Pinaceae > Picea > Picea engelmannii. The sequence continues at coordinate 631,589 of ML778287.1, forward strand.
CTCAAACGGAACACTCAAGTTTACGGATAGTAGACTTGGTATGTTGATCTCTTCATGTTCTGTACTTTTTGTGATAACTCATGTCTGAAACAAGAATCAATACAGGGCCTTAGAAAAGAATTCTACGTTTTACAAATGTCTAGTACTAGTTTAAAAGATCACGACATGTCACAAAAATACAATGAAAAAAAATAAAAAAGTGCATTTTAATTTCATATGGTTTTCTAAAATAATCTGCTACAAACATGGGAAGCATTTTTCCCATATAAAACAAAGTTAGCATATTTTAAGTGTTGGGATCCTCCCTAGAGGTGTAATGGGCGCTGAAGGGCCTACAATAGAGTAATAATAGGGGAAGCCATTCAATAAAAG
>ML778287.1:683488-693495 GCA_009831015.1 Picea engelmannii
ACTGCTTCTAGTGGGTTCAAAACATGCTAGTAGTCTTATGATTCTCGGTATAATAACGGGTTCAATTGGTTGTTCTGAATTTTCTTTCTTTCTTGGAATCTTCATGTTCTTCCTCATGTTTCTCTTCAATGTTGGAGTCTATGCCCTTCCTTTCTGAAGGTTCCAACTTCTTTTCGTCATAGGAACATAAATATAGATGGACAACCAAGGATATTCAGGGCTTCTTTTCGAAGAAGACTTTTTCTAGAGTCAAACTGAACACGTGATATTTATCATGGCTACTACTTCTAATGAAGAACATGGACAGATACTTCATAGTCTTCACAGGTTCTTTAATGGATCACACCATTAAGGATTAGCTCCCTCCTAATCCCAACTTCATGCTTGAATGAGCAATATGCATGCTCTTCTTTTGGAATTGTGCAATCAACTCCCTCCATCTGAGAGAGTCCATGCTTCCGTCTGCATCCTTCTTGCTTTCTGTAAAGTGTCACAAGTCTATTCTAGTTTCCTCTTGATTATTGATTTCTTTCTGGTTTGACTCCTTCAGAGTCTTTTCAAGTTTGGTTCTGATTGCGGCCCATCTGGCAGTTGCTACTTATATACAAATAGCTTCCACAAGGATTGTCACCAAAGGTAGTCAACGTACTTCATCCTTCTCAAATACATTACAAGTAGCCATTGTAATGGAAATCCTTATCTTGTTCTTCTCCCATAGGTATTGTTTCATTGACACTGACCATCTTATCTTCTAAGAAATAGATACACATGATATGTATGTAAACATGGTATCTGCAAGAACTATGTTATAGAAGAATATTGTTACCATGACTAGTGGAAGAAGTTTGCTTCATCTTGCTTCACTTTCTTTGAGGGTTCCTTTTCTTTGGCAACTGTTGCTTCGTGTGTTTCCTTCATTTTCTTTAACTCGGGAAATTGGTTCATGTAGTGACCATATTTTCGACAGTTGAAGCATTGTATTTTTGACATATCCTTTTCTTGATTTGGTTTCTTCCTTGAGCCAAACTTCTTCTTATTCCTAAATTTCTTGAATTTTGTTGTGTAGGCTTGATCATCATCTTTCTTTTGGGATTTCTCTTTGATGCTAATCCTTGATTCTTCTTGTGCACAGCAAGTCCAAAGTTCTTCAAATGTGGGATACTTCGTTCTTGTGTTCATGCTTGCGGCAAATGCATCCCATGTCTTGGGAAGGCCATTAAGTACTATATTTACTAGTTCCTTTTCTAAAATGATTTCCTCAATAGCTTGTAGTTGATCACTTAACTAAGAGATTCCTACAAAGTGTGATGTTATGTTGTCATCATCATTCATTTTTCTGTCACGGAGCTCATTCTTCAGAGTCTAGACTCATCACTTGTCCAATATTTCTGACTAAGAAAAGGTTAGTTAGGGCATCGTACATCTTCTTAGATGAGTCAAGATGAGAAATGTAGGGTATCAAATGGTCCTTTACAAAGTCCACTATGATGCTCATAGCATTGATGTCATTGTCCTTGAACTTCTCCATAACTACAACTTTCTGAGGTTCCTTCTCTTTTCCCGCTTCAAACTGTGGTTCCATGATCTTTCCTTTCACGATATCCAACACTTTATTCTTGGCAAGGATGAGGTCAATCCTTGTCTTCCATGCTCTGAAGTTAGAAGCCCGTTCTAACTTGTTTTATGACTTCATAGAGTAAGTCATGACTGCTTTGACTTGGTCAACTTTTGACTTTGACTTGGTCAACATTTGACTTTGACCAAAAACTCAAACTTGACACCTTGGCTTGCTAAGAGTACCAAGAGGTGCGCTAGGCTAGGGCGCACTAGGTTATCCCGGAATTAGGTCAAGCGCTTCACTTAAGGTGCCTCAACACGAGGGTTAGGGTTTCGTTGCTACAGCAAAACGTTGACTCCAACTACAACTGCAACTGAGCAAATCCTCCCAATCTACCTTCCAGTGGTTAGATTGTCCGAATATAGTGTAGGCCCATAACCTGTTAGAATAATAGGTGTGCTCGTTTCACCGTAGACAATATAGCAATATTGTCACCCAACCATAGGCACAAAGGCCACCCCCGAGCACCTTAACCTTGATAGATAGAATAATTCTGAAAGAAAACCCTAAAACCAATAGCCAACCATGGTAGCGTACCTCTCTCCAAAGCTAGCGTACCAAGCAGAAAGTTGAAACCATAACCAGGCAGAAAGTCTAACCATAACCAAAGACCAAGTCACCACTGCAACAGCTGCAGCTCTCCTCTAGTCATGTGCACCACTTGTCCTTATGAAATTGTGAGAGTGAGTGACAAATGAGCTCTAGCACCCTCTTATTTATAGTCCTCCAGGGTACCTAATTGAGCCGACTTCTACTTTTGGAGGATAATAATTTAATATAAATTATTATCTTGAGTCGACTTGTCTTCTAAGGTTATTTCATAATCTTCTAGGGTTTCTCTTGCTTTCCGAAATATTCTAGACTCATCAAAGGTTACACGTAGAGGTTAATACCTCCCGCAGCTACCATAATATCAACAAGCACCTCCTCTATAAATAGAGGTGCACTTCCTCTCATTTGAACACAATAACTTAAGGGAGAAATCCCTTAGGAGGTCTGAAATTTTGTTGGAGCATCTTTGCCTTAAAGCACATTTTTTGCAAAATTGGTCGAGTGGATGCTTTTCTTGTTTTGGTGGATATTTCGTGGAAAACTTGATCTAGTAAGTGGTCTTTCCAAATAATTATGTTTGTTCATGGTATTTAAGTGAATTATCTATCAAAGGGGTGATAAGTTGCATGAATAATCTTGCTAGAAACCCTAAGGAAGGATTGAGAGTAGTCATCCCCTTCCCTTGTCTTATACATCTTAATTTGTTGAAGCATACAAGGTCAAGATTAGGGATAGTGAGGGGACATCCCCCTAATCTTGTCTTTGAGGTTGAAATCTAGGGTTTGTGAGTGGATAAACTTTAGGATTTGACCTGGTTCCACTTGATCTTGTCCTAGAAGCTCTTGAAGAAATAGGACGACAGCTAGGGTTTATGAGGGGATAAACTTTGGGTTTGCTTTCCTAAAAGGTTGACCTAGGCTTATGAGGGGATAATCCTAGGATAGACCTTCAAGTCTTCTTTTTCCCTTGGCCTCCACTGAAATTGCTACATTGACTCCATATGCCCAATGAAAAGACATTGACCTCCAACCACTTTCTTCTATACCCTAAAGCTTACCAAAATCCGCCTTGCTTGGACTCACTCCCCACATCATCTTGAGTTGCATTGCCCTAAGTCCTAGCAATCTCAAACCAAGGAAACCCCCTCGAACCGAAGGATAGATGGTCTGAAGTGAAAGATGGATTGGTGAGGTGATAGTGGCCTCCCTCTTGGTTACACCGGATCGCACTTCAGCTTCCAGACTTTATCTCTATAAGTGCAAGTTTGTGTGATAACAAAGTTGACAGACAAAAGCCTTGTTTCCGATTCTATATCAATGAGGACCCAAGGGGTCTTACTTGTTCTAGATCTCATGTCAACAATCAAGCAGGTTTAACAACTAATTGCCTCTTCTAAACAAGCAACACATTGCACAATCCAAATCTTCTTCTAGCTCCTCTTCTAGACAGTCTCCCATTCGGAGTTTACTCCATTTGGCCTTGGATATTAGACGAGCTAGCTCTAGTGGACCCTAATACTCTTGCATTATTTGTATTCTAGATTCAAGATCCACATACAGTTTTCTTCTAGATTTTCTCTCTGCTATCAATGTTCCATCTTCAAGTCTTATCATAGATCAGTGTTTTACATTTTGCATCTAGTTTTCTCTGGAGCAGGTAGCTACCCAAGCCAAAGTATTGTTGGCAGAGCATTTTGGTGTCAAAAGAGCAAACACTTATTCCCAACGATTGCTTGAGTAGGATGGGCAAGAATGGTGGCTACAATTTAATCTTGGCTATTCCAAATTTGAGGATCTTCACAGATGTCCCAATTCATGCTGCCAGCTTCGTAAGACTCCCCCGGAATTTCAGGATTGGTCTTCTCTTCAAAATTCCTTCTTACTTTTCTTTGATGGCGCGGCTAAAGGTAATCCCGGCGAGGCATGTGCAGGAGGGGTTATTCTCAGTCCAGGGAAATTATCGAATCAACCTATGAATGGAGTCTCAACACACTTACTAATAATAGGGCGGAAGCCTATGCCCTATTTTAGGGACTCAAGGTGGCTACGAGTTTGTAGATTAAGCAGATTAAAGTCCTAGGTGACTCTCGTTTTATCATTACACATATGGTTTCAGGAACCTCTCCCTTTGACATTCACCTCACAGCCATCATTGCCAGGATTAGAATGCTTTGTAAGAAGTTTGAATCTATGGAGTGGTTTCACGTTCTCCATAAATTTAATGGACTAGCATACGAAAGGGCCAATAGAGCTTCTCAGCGCCTGGCAGGAGTTCTATTCAACAATTCATCACGGTATGATCATGCCATTCCTTGACTTCATGGGTTTCTCTCCCCTCGTTCCATATAATTACAAAAATCAAAATGGGGGGGTTCTTTATAATATCTTGGAATTATGAACATGCGCCCTTCAACACGTCACCGCCATCATTGTTACAAATGGAGACTCACATCAAGATCTTGGCCTTCATTGCCAGGTCAGCACAGATACAGTCGGTGGTTATTTCTTGCATGGCCCATCTTCCCAGGATGGCATATGATTGCGACGAACGTGGTTTGTGACGCAGTGGTGGGATATTTTTCCCTTCTCCCTCGCTCATGGATATTCACAGTTCTGGTTGACTGCTTGATCCTTTGTCTCAGCGGTCTGTTTTCCCTTGGGCCTCCTCTCCCGGCAGGCTAGGTTTTAACTTTTTTCAATTTGCGCTCAGGGGTGCTGGTTTCTGAGGCTTCGTCCCCCTTCGAGGCTCTCTGTGGTTTACAAATCTCCCTCTGGTAAGTCCAATTGGTGTTTGGCTCCGCTACCATGGATTCTAGGGAACTATTGGAATTCCATCTCTCGCTAAAGCATCTGGAAGCTTCAATCACAGCTCTGTCAACCTCCTTTCGTCAGCACAAGAAAGCATCTAGCAAGCAAGAGACTAGTAGATAGTTTAAATATGACATGATCATGGAAATTCTTCACCAGCAAAGCCAGTGACTAGGAGTGTTGGAAGCAGCTCTCGCTGTCATTTATCGGGACCATGGAAAGCCACCTATTGCCAAGGCTACAGCTTCTCTGTCTTCTCTGCCACCTGGCCCCTGATGGCTTCAGCTTCAATTGGCCCCTCCTGGCAGCTCCGTCAACCATCGGCAGTCTGAAGGTATGAAGAATTTCATGGTGCAACCCAGGGGAAGCCTCTCAACAACAGTACTTCTGTCAAACTCTCGCTAGTTGTTGAAATCTTACTCTCAGTATGGCTTATGCAGTCTCTTAATGTTAATTATAGCTTATGTAGCTTCTTATGTTACTTATGGACAGTGTGTTCAGAACTCTCTAGTTTTTTGTATCTTTTTGAAGGCCATTGACTTTGGGCATTTATAGTAAATCTGTATGTAATTTCTGTACATCCCTCTAATGGCGGGCAGCCTTTTCTGTAATACCTCACTGTGAGCTTCGGCTACAGTTTTTTTTATTAATAAAATTTCCCAGTGTTTGTGAAAAAAAAGAAAAAGATTATTGTAACTCTTTGTTCCATGTCGTAACTCTTTTTTCCATGAAGTAATCTATGATGTATTTCTCAAAAAAATAGAAACACTAAAATCAGAATTAAAAAAAACGCTAACAGATGCTAAAATAAATAAGAAAAAAAGCAAGAGAGAGACAGTTTGACCAAAAGTACATGTGGTTTGGAGATTAGTGCTGAGCCTTCTTAATACCTCTGCTGAGTCTTCTTCATCCCAGCTGTCAATTAGACTTTCAAGAACATAAGGGGCATCGAGCATATCCTGAGAATATTCTCCCAACATCCAAACCAGTGCAGCTTTAGCCTTGGGTTCTGGAACATTTCTGCTGCTAACGTTCCCAACAACTGCAATACAGTCATGACTCCACTGCGGATACTTCCTTAGAAGGTCTTTCACAAGAACCTACATTTAAGGTCAAACAAGAATTCAAAAATGATGTCAAATGAAACCACTTTTAAATTACCACACAGGCTATCCTGAGGAGAGCTATCAAAGTACTTGAATTTTACAAAATCTTTAGAATATTTCTTGTGTGCGACAAACATAACAGTGCTCTGACATAAAGTACTGAATAGAACAAACCATAATGCTGCCTACTGACCAGAGTTTCTGCAGTGATATAATCCTTTTCCATCTCTAGGAACTGAAGAAGGCGGTCAACAATAGCATTGACATCATACTGCTGCAATGCAATTTTTCCAACTGCTCGAACAGACTCTCTTGCAATGGCCACGTCAACATTTGCAGCATATTCACTGAGTTCCGTCACTAAAAATCAAGCAAACAATTTAGAGCAGCCCCACAATTAAAGAGAAAAAGAATCAATGTAGAGATTTTAGGTGAACTTGAAGCTACAATGCTAGTTACAACAGTCGAGTCGTTACCAATATCATATGTATTACTCTCATTTGCCACAGCTGTAAGCATCTCAAGCTTCAATTTCTTCACATATGAAGGGTCACTGTAGCGACAATAAAAATGTTTATAATCTGATGAAAACAGTATTGGAGCACGTGTCACCAAGAGATGTAGATGGCTCAAGACTGCATATGACTGTTCTGAGCTTCCTGAACTCACCAAAGTGAGCAAAGGAGCCTTGATTCGTTCATATACCTTGATAAGGAAAAACACAGTCAGTATATGCATCACAAAACACCCAAATATTATTCATCTCTCGCTTATTTGTAGCAGCACCATCCAAATAAAAAATTACAACTCAATGAGATCTGCTAGGTTATAGTAAGGCAGAAAAGAGAGTTTAACATAAACATATCAAGAAGAAATGGAAATAGTACCCCTTGCATTGGATGAAAGCAAGAATGATGTAATGATACTTATTAATATAGTTACTAAGAAATTCTATACATCTGTTAGTGCCAACAAAAGTTGTGTACACCGTGATTGCCTTTGAAGATTGTAAGACTCCTGCCCAATCTGCATCTGAATATCCGTTAAACCTGAAATTTCCATTCTTTTTCAAAAGCAATTCCAAAATGCAAAGTACCTTTGTGATAGATATATATCAGCAAACTCTTTGTTGCATTGGAATGCACCATCCTGGGATAATTCAAAAATCTTGACAACACACCAACCAGAAAATTTTATATCTGGTATGGTTGTTGTAAGATAAATCAAACTCCCTAAAAGTTGACAATACATTGTTGCATCTACAACTTCTGTTTTATCACTTTTAGAAAGTTTCATTTCTATCTTCATTGGTGTCTCGCTGGGATTGCAATTTTCCATTTTGAACATGTTAAGCAACTTTGATGCATTACTTTTCTTGTGATACAGATATTTTGTCTTTTTACTGCCAAACTTTTGTTCCTTAACAATAATGTAATAAAGCTTTGCAAAGGTTACCTTTTTCTTCATCAATCAACCTGGCATTGTTACCTGTGATTGTCAATTCATCAACATAAGCTACCAACATTTGCTTTAATATCAAAATTGGGATCTGAATTACTTCTTTTAAAATTGTTATATCTGAGATATTAATCATTCTTTTCATACCATGTTTGAGGGACTTGCATCAAAGTATACAATACTTTCACCAGCCTGCATACTAACATTTCCTTTCCTTTGACAAAAGCTTGTGGCTGCTCCATATAAACTTCCTCTTGCAAATATACATTCAGAACACACATTTAACATCCATTTGGTAGGCTAGCCACCCGAACTGTGCTGTAATGACCCACAATAATCTTATAGCAATCTACTTCGCTATGGGAGAAAAAGTCTCTTCATAGTATATACCTTCTTGTGTGAATCCTTTTGTGCTAAGCCTGACTTTGTAGTTGTACATATCCATTGAACCCTCTGTCTTGAACTTCATTCAATACACTCATGCACAACCTATTGGCCTTTCATCTGGTGCCAACTCTACTAACTTTCAAATCTTATTTTTCATCCACAACCATATATCTCTATCCACACCCACCTTTAATTAGCCTCTTCAAAGAAGTAGGATCATGAGAATTAGCCACTAAACTCGTCAAAGCAAGATTTACTTGATAAGGTGATATGGACCTTGTTCTGACCTCTTAATGATGCATCTCATTTGATTCACATTTGGAATTGTTTTACAAAACCACTTGTTAGGATATTTAGACACTTAGGAATTAGTTAAGATCAACTTGGTCTAATGTATCTTTAAATAAAAGTGTGTTTCTTTAGTATGCATTCGTATGCATTTGTAGTTATGTAATCTGACGGTCACGATATGTTCTAGACATAAAGCGATCCGACGGTTCATATTCTCCTCGATACCAACGGCTATATTGATTCCTAGCTTAACACCTAATTGGTCCATGATCTTTATTTAAAGAGAAAGAAGGGTCATTTGTTGAAGATCAATTGTGAGAAACTCTTCTAGACGATTTTTATTTGCATTAATATATTGCCTCAAGTGCCCGCATTGGTTGCGATCATGCATTGTTTCCCTCTTTGAGGGATTTAACCACGTAATACACTGTTGTACTAATCTTTGATCTGGTTGTGTGAGCAATTTCTTAAGGTGTTCATACTATGTGGAAATACACTGTTTGGTCGAATATGGTATAACAGCCTGTATGACAACCCACTCCCATTGTTGATCGAGATCCTCAACCTGTGTCGCTGCAAGCATCAAAATATTTTTGGGTTCTGCTATCTCTGTGCATTTATGAGTTGAGTGGACTATTATGTTAGCTTTTATAGCTCGGGAGGTTCTCCGCATGTTTGTCTTGTATGCGGAAGTAACCTTATATTTGCACTATTAGACACTTGACTTTGTAATGGGTTTTTATAAGTTTTGATAAAGTGGTTCTTTTATTAAAGTGACTTTTTAATAAAGTGTACCTTCTAATATTAAAGTGACGTTATTTCATAAAGTGCACTTATGTTAGAAAGTGAAATTGTACTTTAATATTTTAAGTGATTTATTTTGGATTTAGGGATGGGGAAGGTGAAAAGACACTTGGAAAGTGAAAGGTCATTTTCGAATTATAAGAGAATGCATTGGGTAGTGTGCAAGACACAACAATGAGAAGAAGAGATTGAGAGATTTTCGAGAGAGCTTGAGAGAGAAAAGGGCAATAAGCTAGGCGCATTTCCCAAGAGAGCTTGGGCACATTTCCCAAGGAAATTTTCTGTTTTGAAGTTATTGATATTTATTGTTTTGTGGGAGGTAGGAGGGCACAGTTTTCAAGGCAGTTTGTGGGCACGAAAATCGAGGTTGTTTTGAGCATTCCTTGTTGCGGAAAGGAGTTGTACAGATCATGTCGTACAGCAGATTGTGGGCACAKATTTCGAGGAGTTATTTTCTGGGTGGGTCATACAGCAGTACGGATTTGGCAAGTTTTCCAAGGCAGAAAGTTTGGAGGGACTGTTTGGGTGTTGAAAGTGGTTTTCTCTTGGTTGTAAATGTAATCTTGTTGTTGATATAACTTTCCTGAAGCTAATAAAATCTCTCTCTTTGGGTTTCCCCACATTGGGGTTTTCCCTAGCTGGTTGCCTAAATTTCTAAGTTTTACTTGGATTTGTAATTGTTGTTCATTGTGTTTATTCCGCTGCAAAAGTGCTTGGCAATGTGTATTTCTGCGCATAATATTTTCTGAATATGGGTTTATACATTTCAGAGTTCATAGATGACAGATATCTCTAGGTTGCTAAGTGTATGACAGAATTTAGTGCACGCTGATTTTATCATTAAATTTCTACATATTCCACTGCATTCAATTGGAAACGCTTTTCGTTTCACCCAAAAAGGTTTTTGTTTGCCCAAGATACAACTATTTTTCTCAGATCTGGAAGCATAAACTTTAAAGTTTCATCATGTCTTTTAAAAAAAAT
>ML778287.1:704297-739122 GCA_009831015.1 Picea engelmannii
TGATGAGAAAAGAAAAGCATTGCATCCTAAAAGTGAGAAGTGTATATTTGTTGGTTATTCTAAAGATGTCAAAGGTTAGAGACTTCTTCAACCACATTGGAATGAAAGTATTATTAGAAGAGATGTAAAATTTGATAAAAAATTATTGGCCTGCGAACCTAATTCGGCGTTTGTGCCTTCTTTGGCCTGCGAACCATCTTCGGCGTTTGTGCCTTCTTCTGTTCCTATTTTGGTTTCTTCTTCAGATGATGACAGTGAGGATGAAAATCCACCTCCGCCTACTCACCTTCCTCCAGATGAGTCCATTGAACCTGAACCAGCACCAGCCCCACCGCTTCCTAGATGGGTTCGTTCAAAATGAGAAGCAGTTGGTGATCTTGTCAGTGGTCCTTCTAATCAACGTTGGACACATTCACAGTTCCAGCAAGCCACTTCTCTTTTGCCTCAAGTTTCAGAGACTCGTGATCTAGAGGCATTTGCAGAAGCTTCAGGTCATCCAGATTGGGATACAACAATGAATGAATATTATCGTTCTTTAATGTCAAACGATACTTGGGATCTTGTACCTCTTCCAAAAGAAAGAAAACTTGTCAAATGTAAATGGGTCTACAGAACTAAGTATGCATCAGATGGAAGTGTTGAAAGGCACAAGGCTCGGTTAGTTTCCAAAGGATTTTCCCAAGTTGAAGGAATTGACTATAATGAAACCTTTGCCCCTATAACCAAAATGAATTCCATCCGCCTTGTTCTTTCCCTTGTTGCCTCACATAAATGGAAGGTCCATCAGATGGATGTTAAATCTACCTTCTTGCATGGGGATTTGCAAGAAGAAATCTACATGGAACAATCTCCTGGCTATGTCCATGATCTCCATTTAAAGAGCACCTCCTCGAACACCTGATTGGTCCATGATCTCTATTTAAAGAGCATGGAGGGTCATTTTCCGATCGATTGTGAGAAACTCTTGTAAAATCTCTCTATAATCTTTTTCTTTTGCATTAATAAACTGCTCCAAGTGGTCGTGTTGCTTGGGATCGTGGATGTTTTCCCGTAGGGGTTTTACTACGTCAAAATATCAGTGTGTCGATCTTTGATCTGGTTCTCTGAGTGGTTACTGAAGGTGTTCGTCCTCTGTTGGAAAATCTGTGTTGTCGAACACTTCCTCCTTCATAACATTTGCTATATATTTTTCATTGGCTCTCTTAGTTGAAAGTTATTTTTTTTAATAAGAGGTCTTGAGTTCAAGTCTTTCTTCAAGTTACTATTTGAAAAAGTTCATGCAACTTGAGCTATCTCATAACTTTATTGTAAAGTGTATTTCACTTAAATTACAAAATTAAATCACTATAAAGTAATTTTATTAAATTTTATTGTTCCTTTTTAAGTTACCTTTTGCATGCAACTTTAATTTATAAACTAACTTCATTGTAAAAGTGATTCTCACTTATTTTATAAAATTGGGTCACTTCATAAGTAACTTATTTGTAAAAGTGTACTTATAGGTAAAGTTCAAGAAGGAAGGGGATTTTTTTTACTCGACAACCTCATTGTGTATCCATCACCATGTGGACCAACCTCTACTAGCCACGTGGCACCTTGGTTACCTTTTATGCATTTTCTAAAAAGGGCATAACTTTGACATCCAAAGTCCGTTTTCAGTGCTGTTTTTTTTAACTGCCCATTTTTTCGAGAGCTTTCCATAAAGACAGTGGGTTTCTACTTTTTGAAGCCATCTTACCTACATATTTTAATATGTCCAATCTTAGCGATATTTTTCTTACGCTTGCCCACTAATTCTCATTGAAAATCTCAGATGGAGGATGTACTATGAAGTAAAGGACTTTACTGGATTACCTTGAGAAAAGAAAAAGTCCCTGCTGATGCTACAAAGAAAGCCAAATGGGGTAATAAAAATGACAAAGCACAAGGATTAATTGGAATGTTCATCATTAGTGATTTACGGTTTCACCTAAAAGGAATTGATGACCCAAATGAAGCTTGGCAAAAGCTAGAAGTCGTATTTGGTAAACATGATGAAATTCAAGCCCACCAACTTGAAAATCGATTAATTTCTTTAAATCCCAATGATTTCTCTTGCATTGAATATTATCTCTCTAACTTCAAAACACTCAAAATTTTAATTAAAAACTGTGAAATAGACAAAAAGGATGATTGATGTGTATACGCTATTCTTGCTAAGCTTGGTAGTGCGTATTTTGTTTTTGTATCTACTTTTCACTCCACCAAAGAAGCTCTAGGGGTTTTTTAAACACCACCCTCTCTTGAATCTTTTTGAGATTCTTTGATTAGAGAACAAGATAAGGTCTTGCATCTTGGAGTGATCAGCACTACAAGAACATGTAACAAAGCCTTAGTGACCCAATTGAAGGATAAATCCAAGGATCCAAAGAAGCAAAATCCTTGCAACAACAAGCAAAACAAGGGCCCCAAACCCTCTCAGTCAGCTTCTACTCCCAATGGTGACTGTTATCCACCAAAGTTGCACTAGCTGGATTTCCTGATGAGCCGCCAAAGATTGAGCAGTGAGTGCTCATATGACAGAGTTCAGAGTTTAGCCGGTCTTTCAAAAAACCACATTTTTCCGCATTTCCACCATTGTAATAAATGACCTAAGTATGAGATATTGTAAAAGGCTATTGGTCACCTAAGACCTAGGTACGAGCATGTACTCTAGAGTGTTTTTTTCACTTGTTAATTATTTTTTGTCTGCCTTTGTGGGCGATTAATAATTTCTAAGTTTTTTCACTCAAGAGACTGACTCCAAAGTTGGAGTATGTGCCAGTGGTTAGGTCTTAGCATGGTATAACCAATGCCTAGTGTCTGAATGTATATGAGCTCATACTAGGTCATCTTAATTGAGTCATATGGAAATTGCGGCTAGGTTTGATAGGTTTTTTTTTAATGTTTTAGTGAAAAAGTAAAATTCCCGCAAAAATGGAATTTTTTAATTGTAAAGCAATAAGTTGTAAAAATATGGCATCAAACATCATCAGATGCCATAGTTATGGTCTTTTTCCAGTCCAGAGTATCATGTAAACCCCTATTTCCCTTATTTCGAGACAAAAAAGTGATTATTTTCACTAAAAAATGAATTTTACTCGAAAAATACGGAAAAGGGGTAATTTAATTAAATCACTATTTTTTAGGGAAACTGGTGAACATGTCAGAAACATGTTTTTCTTGTGTCCCCGGTTCACTGAAGACCAAGGCGAGTTGAGCTAAGGGTAAGGCGACTTCACTGAGGGTGAAAGGGGTGGAGGAGATCCCAATGAAGGGACTCAACCCCACTTGATGAGATGGCGCATAAGGATGGCACACATCCCAAAGCCCTGACTCGCCCTCACACTCCCCCTTCCACTCCACTCACTCCCACTTCACTCACCCTACACTCCAATCCACTACCCTTCCACCTCACTTCACTCCACACACCTCCACTTAACCCCACGCATCTCTCCCTTTACTAAGTGCGCCACTCCCCTTCAACTCTCATGCATCTCCTAAACCCTATGCGCATCCCTCTTTGGAGTTGTCACCCCTTATGTTATTTAAGCAAAGCTACCCCTCCTCCATTGTTAGTTGGATTTTTGGGAAGTTAAACCTATATTGTTGTATCATTTTGCCATTTTTAAGATTGAATAAAGAGACTTTGGAGTTCCATCGGTGTTGATGCTATGTGTGGATGCTTGAATCTTATGCTATTGTTATGAGATAATCTGTATTTTGCTTCAATTTTGTATATCTATTAGCAAAGGCTTTGAAAGTATGTTGTCATACAGTGGATTGAGGTAAATCTAGTTTGATTAATCTCATTTATTTTCTTATAACTCACAAACTTTTATATTGCATGTCTTTTTTTCAATTAAACTAACATGCATATATGAGTTTCTGTTTTATGTAGGAGAGACCTTCGTTAACAGTGTTTGCAGGGTTGAAGTATATTTGTTTACAGGTTCTTCAAGCTTGGAGGATTGAGAGGTTGTAGTTTCAACCTTCATTTGTCCAGGATCATCAAGGAATAAAGCTCCCTCTACTCTTCATTGAGGACTCCATAGCCCATATTTTTCAATTCTTGAAAAAAAGAGTTTCTTCCTTTCTCCCTCTCACATTCTTCAAACGTTATTTGGCTACTTCCTTCATGCAAACATAAGAAGCTAGATTTGAATTCAAAGTTTAACTTAGTTTCATTTTTGCTTGCAAAGTATCTAGATCTAGGCATTTGTTTTATCTATCCAAAGCTAGATCTAGTTAAGAAAAGCTCCCTTATTGCTAGTTTCTTTTCTGTAAAATTTAAAGGCTTGAAGGGGCATGATTGATTGAACTTCATTTATGTTATTTAGAAAAATCAAAGTGCTTTCATTTGCTTTCCTAAAAGGCAGCCCAAAATCTCTAAAAAATTTACAAGTTTTAGCATAATTTTTACTTAGTCATTTTTCCCTTTTTTTGCAAATTTTTTAAGTTGACCAAAGACACTTCTAAAGTGTTTTGGGCCATCTTTTGGATTTAATTGTTTGTTGTTTTCTTGCAGAAATAACAAGCACAAGGGGAGATTCTGTTGATTTTGGCAAAATCAGGGCTTTCGAAGCATCTGAGGGTTTCCTACTTCATCAAAAAAGTTTTTTCTATTTTAAGTTTCTTGTAAATTTTAAGATCCAAAACTTATAAGGATCCAGTTTTCTAAAGGAAAAGCTCAAAGAGAACTTAGTTCTCATTGTAATAGGTTTAATAAAAGCGGGCCCTTTGTGCTCAGTTTCTCCATCTCCATTAGGGGGATTTGTGTGTCGTGATTTGGCTTTACTTTATTTCTGTGCAAGTTTAATCTTTTGATCTTAAACACACATGCAATCATAAGCAAATCTAACACACATAACACTCACATTTCACATGCATGTCTAAAAAATACTTTTAAATCTTTATGCATGTTTAATTTAGAGTTTATTTTCCACTTTCAGCAATAACTCTTGCAAGTTCAACTTTTCAATTTTCTTGCAAAGCATATCTTTCAATTATTTTACAAAGTTTATCTCTTTCAGTCTTGCAAAGTCAATAAACCTTGTTTGTAGTTTAATTAGGGAAATCTCGGAAGTTGTTAGCTCAATGCGCGAGAAAACACCTAAGAGGAATCTGTGAAGTAAGGCGGGCCCTCTCGAGACCTGGTTTCCTACCCGTTTTGGACATCCGGCACCCTTAGTGAACTTATTGGTGATACCTCTTGGGTTTCGGTAAGTTATCTGCAAGTTTCCAAACAAAGAGCTAGCCTCTAAAGAGGCCACATATTCTCTCATTAATCTACCTTTAATTTATCTTAATAAAACACTCGATCAACAAATGCCCACGACTCCTTTTAAGGCACTGGTACAATTGGTTTATCTTTATGTATGTGAGCAATTTACTTCATTCATGCAATTGTCTAACTAATATTTTTAATCTTGCAGATCTTGTATCCTACTTGATATATGCATGCTTATGGACAAATGGTTTATGTTATTTCAAATGATGAATGTTAAGTGTTGAATGTCTTTGTTTTATTAAGTAATAAACTCCTAGAGATAGTTCTTTTGCTTTTCTTAGTTTAAAAGAGCCTTAGATTATTTTTATAGGGACTACCCCCCTTGGCTTCGCTAGGAGTTGGCCTAGATGAAGGAGTTGAGGATCAGGTGACAGCACCTTGACTCGAAACTTGCCCCCAAGGACACACCAAGTGGATTGAATATTTCTTCCACGTTAGCCCGGGTGTGTATAAGGCAGCAACAGTGACAAAGGACCAAAATCAAAAAGTAAGAAGACTAATAGACATTACAATTTTTGTGGGCAAGATGGTCATCTACAGTCTAAATGTTTTAAAAAGATGGAGGTCTTAGAAGCAGCAATGAAGAAGCACAACATCAATCTTGATTCTTCTTCTTCTCATGGACATGCACTTTCTACTTATGGTTTTTCCTTCAATGCAACATCTACTTTTTCTTATGAGTGGCTTGTTAATTCGGGAGCACCTTATCATATGGCTAAGGATAAAGCCATTTTTTTGCTCTTAATGAATGTAACACCAAACAAATATTTGTTGGTGATGATAGATCTCTTAATGAGTAGGATCTAGAATAGTTCAATTAGATGATAGTCATTTTAATGATGTATTATCTGTTCCAAGACTCTCCTACAACCTTCTATCAGTATATCAAATCACTCACTCAGGTGAAGGTAAAATAGTAGAGTTTTCACCTCACCTCGTTGTAATCAAGGATTTCAAAGATCCTAAGCACGTCTTAGCAACTAGAATTGTTGATGACATTACCAAGTTGTACAAATTTGACATCTTTGGTCATCATCTTTTCCATCAGTTTTTATTTATCATAGCAATGACTTGAGAAAACTTTGGCATGAGCTGTTTGGTCATCTAAACAATCGTTCATTGCAGCAACTATGTAATCACAATATGGTGATCGGTCTTCCTTTCGTTTCTTGTAGAGATGGTGTTTGTGTCGGTTGTGTTCTCGACAAACATCATCGAGATAGTTTTGACAAACGTGTCTCCCAACAAACCTCAACCCCCTTGCAACTTGTTCATAGTGATTTGCGTGCTCCGCTCCCTTCTCCTATTGTGTCACCTTTGTAAATCCTTCAATCCTATCCCAAGTTGTTCTTAAGGGGGGATGTTAGGATATTTAGACACTTTTGAGTTAGTTAAGATTAACTTGGCCTAATGTGTCTTTAGGGAAAAGTTTGTTTCTTTAGTATGCACTAGCATTAAGATGCATATGTAGTTATGTAATCCAATGGTCATGATATGTTCTAGACATAAAGTGAACCCACAAATAATATTCTCCTCGATACTAATGGCTATATTGATCTGTGGCTTAACACCTGATTGGTCCATGATCTCTATTTAGAGAGCATGGAGGGTCATTTGCAAAAGATTGAATGTGAGAAACACTTATGTAGAAATTTTTCTTTTTCATTAATATATTGCCTCAAGTGGTTGTGATGGTTGAGGCCATGGACCATTTCCCTCTCTGAGGGTTTAAAGCATGTAATACATTGGTGTATTGATCTTTGATCAAGTTGTGTGAGCAGTTACCTAAGGTGTTCATCCTGTATGGAAATACCTTGTTTTGTCGAACACCACTTTGGCCTTTTTGTGCACTGCTTGGTTGATCTTTTGACTTCTTGTTCTTCCTTTTCTTCTTCTTTTTCTCTTTGTTGCCTCCTATATGTTATAGGAGTTTTGGTTTTTGGCTCTTCTTCCACTTGCAAATTTTCATCTTACCAACCCACTATCCACACTTGCAAAGGATTATCATGAAAAATTGCATCTCAACTAATGATAACTTTCATATTGAGAGGGTCATACAAGTTGAATGCATTCAACTCTCTAGTGTAACCAATAGATATATGCTTTTTGGTTTTTTTCCAACTTCTATCTAGTCTTTTTGGAATATGGATATATGCCAAACAACCAAAAATCTGAAATTATTTACCTTCGACTTCCTTCTTGACAAGCCTTCTTAGATGTGACACCCCAAATTGCCTTTGTAAGACTCTTGTTCAATACAAACAATACCAATTCAATTGATTCTCCCAAGAACCAATTTCCAAGATTATGTCGCTTCAAAGTACATCTGGCTATGTCCATTGTTGATCTATTATTCAACTTCATTACACCATTTTGCTTTGTCTCTTGATGCCTCACTTGTTGCAAAAATCTCGAAACACAATCAACTCACCTCCTTGATAACTTTGCAACAACTTAATACTTCTACCACTTGTTATTTCCACCAATGCTTTGAAATAGTTAAATGTTTCAAAGCTAAGTTGCAGGAAACGGTACCCCCCATGTCCCCCCCCCCCGAAACGAAACGAAACGCCGGTACAGGTACGGTATGGCCAGGAAACACCGTCAACCGTACCATACTACGTTTCTCGATTTGGAAACGCCGTACGGTACAGCCAGCAGCGTTTCCCGGCAGTACTAACCTGTACAGTCGACATTTTAGGGGTTCTAAAGCGAAATAAGAAAAAAATAGGGGGGCGTGGGGCCCCCAAACAATCAATTATTATTTTTTTTTGCATTTTCTATATTCTCCAATGAGAATAAAATTGATTTTCTAGTTTTTTTTTTTCATTTCAAAAAGAAATTTCTAGAAACGCGTTAAAAAACCTATATATATATATATATATATATATATATATATATATATATATATATATATATATACGGCGTTTCCATTTGGGGGGGGCATGTTTCGTACCGTCCCGGTTTCGGAAACTTAGAAACGTTTCCTCGTTTCGTGCAACTTAGTTTCAAAGACTTGTGGGTTATTCTTCAAAAAGTAAACCCAAGTATTTCTTGAATAATCATGAATAAAAGTGACAAAATATTTTGCACCACCAAGGGATTGAGTTCCCATAGGACCAAGAACATCATTACGAATTAATTCAAATACATATGTCACCATTATTCTATTGTCTTTGAATTTAAGTTGGTGTTGCTTTCCTACCAAACAAGAATCACAAAAACCTTTCTCCTCTTGTAGTTTTGGTAGACCACTTACCATGTTATGCTTGTTAAGCAAACCATGGTAGAAATAATTCAAATGATCATAGCTCTCGTGTCAATGTTGGTTCTCTACATTGGAACACAGAAAAAATGATTGTTGTTATCATGGAATTCCTTAAAATCTATGCATATCATTGTTGAGTGCATCTCTAGCTACAATGTTATTACTCTGGTCTTTGATCAAGCATTATTTCTTGTAAAAAATAAAAAAAATATTCTCATCTACAATCTTGCTAACATAAAGTGTCAAAATTTCAAGCAAACAAAAGCAAATAATACGAAGCATCAAAGAGAGAGAAGAGATACTTGGTTGATTTATTATTATAGTGTAAAAGGTGATATTACACTGTCATACTTATGAGGTGGGGCACTGTTAGAGTGATAACATTCAATAACTTTATGTTTAGGAGTCATTAATATTTGTCACATAGAATGTGTTAGTGACTTGTGACCAATGCAGTGCAATTTTAAATATTAATGTTAAGAGTAAGGTGGTTAAACAACCTAACCAACTATGGGTGCTATTAATATCTATGTTACACCAAATTTCAAGTACATGGGGATGTGTACCTAGTACATCTAGAGACTCCCACCCAAAGAATTTCACAGGATGACAAGGTATGGCTAAGATAGGACATAGGGGATTCTTTCCCAAATATATAAATATTAAAAGTATGTTATGTTTAAAGTTTTATACTCTTAAAAATAATACGTACATGAATGATGATACATACCAATGACTATTTAGTGTCCCATCCAATGAAAATAGGTTGCAATTCCATTGTTCTTATGACGTTTCAGCTACCAAACCACTACCCAACAACAACAAAACAACAACCCAACATTAGCAAATGATCATTGTCACTTCATTGTGTGTTTGTTTAAGGTTTATACAATATAGGAGGGTTGGTGGGACTGTTATCACAGGATTTGTTAGTTGTTCAAAGCCCAACACAAGATCACCAAATTTTGTGTAACTACAGGAAATCCTACCACTATCACCTTAGTAAGAAATCCCCTCATTTTAGGGATGGAGGAGGTCCACCACAAGGGAGGCTTCCCTAGTGACCTCAAGGGATCAAAGTAGCAAGTTTGATAGCCAAACCTAACGCCCCCTCTTTTGATCACCTAAGTCAAAGTCTATGGTCAAAGGAAAAAGAGGTATGAAGTTCATATGAGTACCTACCTGGAACAAAAACACTTAGAGCATGTACATGAAGATTTCCAAGTACAAGTATGCAAGTAAAACCTCTTAAAGACACTAAACAATAAAAGATGCTATGGCTGTTGTACAATTGCAGCAGTTAACAGCAGTACAACAACAATACATAAATTGTAACAGCAGCAAAAATTACACTTCAGAATTGCAACAATTTATCATGAAAATTTAACATTTACTCAATAGAACATTGTCCAATGATCAATCCTTAGATGCATTTTTTGGATATGTTAAGCCACTATTAGAGCAATGTATGTAGCAAATTCGTGTATAATAGTATGGCTGTAGCAAACTTTTGCTACAGCAGCAAGTAAATTAGTAAGTTAGCTCAGGTTAGAGTTAGCAAAGTTAGTAAAAAGCTTGAGAGAATGAAAATTGAGAGTTTGTTGATCACTTTCACCACAAGAGAGCTCAAATGATTAGTGCCTTAGGGCTATGGAGTCCTATACAACAGCAATATAATATGTTTGGAGAATGATAGTAGCAAGATCTAGGAGGTAGGGTTTGAAGTCTAAGGTGCTAGCACATTGGGGCCTTAGATTTCAAGTCTTAAAGAGAAGGATTGCTAGAGTGCAAGCACTTTTGGGCTCTAGCAATCTTTTCTCCCTTCTTAAGTCCTTGAGACAAGTTATAATCAACAGTCTAGAATCAAACTCTAGGTGGGATTTCCTTCACAAATTATGGATGAAGTTAACTTTGTGAGAGGAGGAAGCACTTATGCTACTCTCTTAGGGTTTTACCAAGCAAAGATATCCAATATGAACAAGCAAATTTTACCATAAACATTCAATAACATGAAATGAAATTGCAGAAATTTACTTACTTCACCAAGACATGACAAGATCAAACCCTAATTGCAGAAAATCCATCCAAAAATCAGCAAAGAGACTTCCCCACTTGCCCTCCAAAAGATAACACATGAGCGAAAAAGAGCCAATAACCCTAATAGGGTGAAAATTTCAGACTTAGTCTCTCACTTGTGTGAGAAGAATGTGATGATAAAATGAGTCTTGGCTAGCCATATTTATATGGGAAATCCTAGCCACCAAAAGACTAATGAAAAGTCGTGTCTTTACACAAGAGGGTCGACTTCTTCAATTTTCCCTTTCAATTTACAAAAATTGAATTTTACAAAAAACAAACCCTAGGAGGGTGACATCATGCCCTAGTAGGGTGACGCTAGGCTCATGAGAGAGACGTCAAGGCTGAAAAGGTGGAATGTTGGGCCTCCAAAAGCTATATGTCCTCTCAAGTGTTGGGGTCCATGCTACACACCTCCATCAATCCATCAAGTAATCCATCAAAACCCTAGCCCCTATGTGACCTCATGGGCTAGGAAGGTGACGTCCAGGCCTTTGGCCAACGTTAAGTGGAGAAGAGTGGAATCTCATCCTCTAGCCAACCCAAGATGCCTCCAAAGGCAATGTCCTCCATCATCAAGGTGCAATGCTCATCATCAAATGGTGCCCCAGACATGGGGTCTAGCATCCATCTTGTGGGCGAGGGCCTACAAAGACAGCCAAGTATGCCCTCCAAGGGTCCATAAGTCATATGAATCATGCCAAGTAAGCCACATCTAATAAGAGAACCACCCAAACATGTGCATCAAACCCCCCCTATTCAAACTAGCAAATGCTCAAAGACCTTATAAAATTTGCCTAATTTAGGTATGGGAGGGGTGTCAATGTGCCCTATTGGGTTAACTAATCCCCGAGTCAAGGGTGTTTCCCAAGGAGAACCTATCTAAGTCATGTATTGAGTGTGAGGTGGGTTTGGAGCAAGACTTCTAGGCATGGTGTTCTTGACATACAAGGGTTCGTATTGTCTCATTTATCGGTGCCTTTGTAGAGGGTGTGTTGCCCTTCATCCGCAATGCAACATTTCTCCAAGCCCTTTTATTGCCATTAATTGATTAAGGTCCAAAGCATTGAGTACTATGTGCAATGGAAAGTAAAGAGTACCGCAGTGCCAATTGAAGCTAGAAACACACAAGGTGCCATATGCAATGAAAAGTAAGGGACATCGCAAAATGCATTTCCTCAACAAGCAGGACATTTATTAATTATGTGATTTCTTTTGTAGGTCCATTTTTTTGGAGAACCATTTTATTGTTCCCAGGACGTGAGGGCGAGCATCTAGAAGGATAATAATGGCTTTTATCTTTTTCCAGCTACAACACCTCTGGGGCCTTTAGCCCCTTCTTCCCATGAAATGAGGTACAATCCCTTCTTGGGTTAATGAACCCGAAAACCCAAAAGATAATGAGACGACGAGGAGAAAGATAGAAGGTAGTAAGTATGGATGCGGAATGGTACGATGACCCTTCAAGGAGCTACCCAGTAGCAACCCTTTTCCTAAGGGTGACCAACTTGCTAAGACATAATGACAACCACCAAGGTGAAATTAGGCAAAAGATATAATTTCCGGGCAAATGTTTCATAATCAAGAAAGGATTCTTTGCAACATGTTCAAATGCTTCAAATATTAGAGTGACACTTACCATGATACCAAACTTGCTACCTCATGAAGCAAGACCTGTTGTCCTCTAGGACCAAGTCGATAAAGTGGGTGTTGCTCTAGTGCTGGTGATGAGTGGTGATCATCATGAATAGGAGGGACCCTGCGAGCTCTGCTACTTAATCAGACTCTCGGCACTCCATGTATGCTACCTGTGGGCCTCGAGACATGATCTCCTTAGTTACCCCTAGACTGGAGGTAACATTTGGCTCCTACATGGGGACATGTGCTCACCGTAGAGCGCATGAGAACCTCGGCATCTCCCGGTATGACCTGTGCCTACACACATTGAAACAAGACACGTTGGGATATCGAGGGTGGCACACTCACCCCTTATTCATATGAGAAAACAATACTATAAAAATCTAAAAGCAAAACTTGAAAAGAAAGTTTTTTGACATTTTAGTTGTGTGCTACTAGTTGATTAGAGCATAGTCGTGGAGATTATGGCAGAAGATTTGAGCTATTGATGGCTTGGTAGTAGTTGTGTGTTACTAGTTGATTGCAGGGTAGTCATTGGACTACTAGAAGAAAACATTGTGGGAGAATACCTCCCTAGCTAAGAGGGAGTGTTGATGTTTTGGTAGCTGCGGGAGGTATTACTATTACCTCCTGGACAACTTTTCTTAGAGAAGAAGAAGACTCCAAGAAGTCAAAGGAAGACCATTGAACAGTGGGAGAACACCTCGGAAAAGAATAAATTGAAATAGAGGACCACAGAAGAGAAGTCGGCCCACGGGAAATTATAATAAAGTGGAAATATAATTTCCAGGAAGAGAAGTCGGCCCACAGAAATAATAAAGTAAATTTGAAGACTCAGACTAAGAACTCGGCCCCAGATAGGCACCCAGATTAGTATAAATACAAGTCTGGGTCAATTTATTTGTACAAACACATAGTTCTCCTTCTACAGTGCACACTAGGCAATTGCAACAATTTTGCTATTTCTAGTTTTTGGTTCTCTTGGAGAGTGCACCCTACTTGGGGAAGGATATTCTTGGTGGCTCTTGGTGGTTTCTCTTGTGCGCTACCTCTCGAAGAGTTGTGCTAAGGTTATGTGGTGCTACCCAGTTGCTTCGTGCCAGTTGCAGTTGCAGTTACCAGTTGCCCATTGAGCCATTTTTGTGGTGCGCTATCTTGCTCTAGTGATGCACCTATCTTGCGCCAATTCTATGGTGCTACTCAATTGTCTACCCTCGCTAGAGTTTGACAAGAAGAAGAGATAAGTATTTGTTATGAGGGTTTCTTCATTGTTGGTTTGCTCTTGTGAATAGAGTTTGTTCATGGTTGTATTGGAAAGATTCACTCTAAGAAAAGTTGGTTGGGTTTTTCCCCGAGTTTGGCGTTTTCCGAGGATAAATCTTTGTGTCTTCTTGTGCTTGTTTATCTGCTGCTTATATATTTCAGTATATGCTTATTGAATGTTAAAACAAGATGAAAAAAAATGCTATGGAAAATCTAATGTTAACAAAACTAATGAAAAAAGGGGCGGATTTATTGGTGCAGTTACAAAGTCCAGCAAGAGAAAATGCACATTAACTCTTGGCTGTTACTCATTTAGGGAGGTGCACTAGTGAGGAGTTACTCGCCCAATAAGGCACAGCACTTGATGCTTTAATTAACCATTTTTGTAACTGCCCCTTCTCTTGGCTTATAAAAGAGAACGCTGGGCTCACTATCCAGTACATCTGTGAGAAAGAGAGTATGATTTACAGCAAGTGCTTGAACAGAGTGTGGTAGCTTGTAGCTGTGTAGAACTATGTAACTCTTCTTACATTTCATAATAGAAGACATGTAATTGCTACTGGAGACTCTGCTTGCTACTCTGATTTCCAGATTTCTGTTTACGAAGATATAGATTCTAACCATTTGGTTTACACCGGTTTGATCTAACCTTGTGATATGTTGTGTCTACACTCTTGAGTAATCAATTATAGGTGTCGATAATTGCAGACTTAAAGTTTTGATATGTTAAGCTATCTTTCAGTTCTGATGTAGGATTCTTTTATTCTTTGAGTGCAGACCTTTGTATCATGTGCTGAAAAAATGACCTTTGTAACTTCCAATAGAGCCATCATCAGGGAGATGCAGTTGCTTGCTACAATGGAAGATCTACCTAAGATGATTTGTGCCTTGCATGGTCCTATCTGAAGGGACGAGCTATTTGTTTATGGTCAAGCCATCTTTGAGTACAGTGGAACAAACTTTACCTACTCATGCACAGGAAGACTCCGTTAGCTCCCATTTTTTAACAAGAGATGGGATAATTCAAATAGTGAATTCCACTGGATCACCAGACACCGTAGTGTATGTTCTTAAAGAGTATCCTACAATCTTAGAGTGTTGGCATGGTTGGTTTTATACCAAGGCTTACCCACTAAATCCAGACTATCTAGAATTGGCTTCACAGATGATAAGTGCCTCCAGTGTGATAAACTTGAGACAGTTGAGCAGCGAGCATATTTTTTGGGACTGTCCTTTCGCCAAACAGTGTTGGAACTTGGAAGACAATTCAAAACAAATTTCTTCATCTCTTGCAGGGAGACATTCATTGGTGTGTTGCGTTACTCAGTGACTCTAGTTTCCTTGTCTCAAGTCATTTCAGTGACCTTTGGCATTCCATTTGCATCTCAAAATTGTACTCACTCTGGAAGATCCACTATAAGTATGTTTTTGAAGGGTCAGTTGGTTTTGTTCATTGCCTTTCAAAGGATAGAATTTAATGAGGTATCTTCCCAAACTAGTGCTAAAGGGTTTATGTTGATTAATGATGCTAAGAATGTTTCTGAAGGTCTTACTCTCACCTCATTATATTCCTGACCACAATTAGGTAGAGGAGCCCTTTGTTTTTGTACTCTTTCGCTATATTATAAGTACTTTATAAAAATAAATAAAAGCTTTTTCTCTAACCTTAGAGCCCCTTACCTCTCGTATTGTGCAAAAATGGAACATCAATGAGTCATCTTGGTTGAACCAAGCTCTATCCAGGGAGATACCAGCTAAACCCAAATCCACTAGCATCACCCTGTTTGGTTGTGCCTCTAGCATTCAACGTGGTATCTGCGAAAGGGTTTATGTTGATTAAAGATGTTAAGAATGTTTCTGCAAGGTCTTACTCTCACCTCATTATATCCCTGACCACAATTAGGTAGAGGAGCCCTTTGTTTTTGTACTCAAACTTTTGCTATATTATAAAAGGTATTTTATCAAAAACATCAAATCTTTTTCTCTAATCATAGAGCCTCTAACCTCTCGTGTTGTGCAGAAATGGAACATCAATGAGTCATCTTGGTTGAACCAAGCTCTATCCGGGCAGATACCAGACAAACACAAATCACCTTGGAGAAAATTAGTCGATGTTTGAGTAGCAACACCCTGTTTGAATAGATTGTCTATTTTGACAACATCCACCAGTGGGGTGGTCTGGAGTTTTCGAGGTGTTAGATCCTTTAACTACTTGGACCAAAGATGTTGTGCTTATAGATTCCATTTTGGCACTGAAATCCTTCTATTCCGCTTTCGCAGTAAACACTTCAGCCTGAAGGGCAGTTATCTCCTTTCGGTTGTTCTTTGAGTTCGAAAAGGGCAGATCCCATGTTAAAGTAAGCTAATGTATTCAACACAAATTTTGTTGATGATTACAGCTTCGTGAGACATCCTCCAGGACACGTTCTCCTCTGAGACTGAGTAGACGACCTGTAAGAGAGCCCATGAGTTGGGTGTGCCCATGTGATGGGTGTGTCGTTCCTCTCTGAGACTGAGATGGGATGTTGTGTGCCCCTATGTGGGGTGAGGATGCCCATGAGATGGGTGTATCGATGTGTATGCCCCTATATGGGGTGAGGATGCCCATAAGATGGGTGTGTCGTTTGAGATGAAACGATGTGTAACCCTATGAGGGGTGAAGGTGCCCATGGGATGGGTGTATCGTTCTCCTCTATGCAGAGAGTTGAGACGATGTGGTACTCCAAATGATTCTCCTGTGTGACTCAGTGAGATAGAGATCTGTTGAGTAGGACGTCCCTGTGGCTGAGCACAGGAGGACGTGCCCTTAGTGGCTGAGCACTAGTGGGTGGGTGAGATCCCTTGCTATATTGTCAAAGAGTGAGATTTACTTGTAAGTTGTAGCCCTAATTGTGATGTAAAGGGTATAGGTCGGCTCCACCATATCTAAAAGATAATTAATGTTTATTGTAATAATTAATTATTTTCTGAGTTATTGAGGTCGGCCCTGTTGTGCCAATAGACACCACTTTTGGTTTGTCCAGTCTAGTATAAATAAAGGTGATTTCCCCATTGAGGAAATACACATGTCACTGGTCATTTGGAAATTTCAGCAAGTGCACTTTTTGGGCTGAAGTGCGCACCTCTCTTGGGCGCACTTCTTGGTTTTGGAGAGCACCATTTTGTGTGCTAGGTCTATGATGTGAGAGGTCTTTCTCTTGAGAATATAGCAAAGGATTGTTGGGTTTTCTTCCCTTGTTGAGAAGGGTTTCCCAAGATATTTCTTGTGTTCTTGTGCATGGTATTTCTTCTTGTGATCTTGGTTATTGCAGCAATTGTGAATGGTGGCTGCATTTGTTTATGGTTCAAGTAAATGCTAAAATTGAAATAAACCTCATGCTTGAGCCTAGCATAGTGAAAATTCAACATGGTATCAGAGCATAGGTCTTGAGGAACCCATTGCACAAGCATTAAAGCCAGCCATCCTCTCTTCTACAAAACTGTATGGCCTCCTAGGGTTTCCAGAAAATCCGTACGGCCCTCTCTTTTTGAGTGATTTCAGCACCTTAAACTTGGACGTTGGCGCTAAAAATTGTATAGGAGTGTACGGCCTCCTTCAACGCACCTCCAGCAAGCTTCGGATTGCAATTCCAAGAATTTTTTATTTTTGGCCCTAGGGTTTCTAGGGTTCCGCAATTTTCTACAGATTTTTGGTTTTAGGGTTTCTGCAGCTCATTGAAGAAGCTTTCAAGCTTACCAGTGTTCGTCTGACTTTCAAAGGCTTATTGTTGGCATTCATAAGCCCAACGGAACCTAAAATTGCTAGCCTAGCCTAGCCTAGCTGTTAGGTTTCCTAGCCCAGTTGGTAAGGATTTGTGAAGAATCTGAAAATATGATGAACAGAACCTCAATGGAAGATATGCTTGATGGATCAAGCAACTTCAGGTCACCCTTGAAGAAGAAGACTTAATGTGGGTGATACAAAAAGGTTTACTAGAGACAACTATCGATGAAGAGAAGGAAGAAAGGAAGGAAGATGATGTCAAGGCAACGAAGATAATCATCTACTCAAGATCTTACATTGAAGAGCCAGCTTCAAAATATCAAGATGACAAAAGGTGACACTGTTGATATCTTCTTCATGAAGATGTCAGGGATCAGCTAGGTGCCATTGGAGAAATCATATTAGCACTCTCAGGTATGCACTTGTATATATTATTTGTATCATTGTCATGAGGGTACTTGCAAGAGGAAGGAACCTTTGCTGAAATCATGGATCTAGAGGGATCTCAGTGCATTCAGAGGAACAACACACTGGAAGTGAAGACTCCAAGTTTGATTGTTTTAATTATCATGCCTCTAACCTACATTTCTAAGTTTGCTACATTACAAGTAGGCATTGTAGCCGTGATAACAATCCTTAAATTATTTTGATTCTAGAGATGTATTCATTATTCTCCTATAGGAGATATTCTTGTCTTGTTTCCTTTCGTTTCTTTTCTTGTTCTAGGCAGGTTAACAACAAAGGAAGATGTTTATCCTTCAAACTTCACAGAGAGTCACTTGACTCAGAGGGAGTCAAATCTATTTGAGAAGGAGGAAGAACAGAACCATCATTGAAGCAACCAAAGCAACGATACATGATCTGAGTCTACCTATGATTCTATGGGCAGAAGCATGCATGACAGGAGCATATATTCAGAACAGGAGTCCTCACCAGATTTTGAAGAACATAACTCCCAAAGAAGCCTTGACCGGAGTGAAGCCTGAGATTGGACACTTCAGGATATTTGGGTGTCCAGTATACTTTCATGTACCCAAAGAAAAGAGGTCCAAGCTAGACCCTTCAGGCAGGAAAGGCGCATTTGTGAGATACAGTGAATCTTCGAAGGCATATCGAATCTACATCCCTGGTCAAAGACAGATTGAAGTGAGCACAGATGTTATCTTTGAAGAAGAGATAGCATTTCAAAGATCCAAAGAATCTCAGATGGAGATTGACAACGAGACAGTACCTTCTCCCCCTCCAGCAATTCAGAGGGAGACAGCCATTATTCCAATTGATCCAATTGTTCCAGTTGATCCAGTTGATATCCCCAGAGACATTGCAATAGGCCATAAAAGGCCTGCCTAGGCTCGACAAACTTTGTAGGAGGTAGAGGGCCATGCAGCTCCTCAAGGCACATTCCGAAAGAGCAAGAGACCAAAGAGATTTTCGAGTTATTTCTCAGCCATGAGCCACATCATTGATACCGAGCCTTCTTGTCATGGAGAAGCAGCAAGTCAGCAAGTATGGCAAGATGACATGACAAAAGAATATCAGTCCATCTTGAAGAATGATGTTTGGGATATTGTTCCGAGACCAGAAGGGAAGTTTGTAGTGACTTCCAAGTGGATCTATAAGATCAAGCATGCAGCTGATGGAAGCGTCGAGAAATACAAAGCGAGATTTGTAGCCAGAGGATTCTCACAAGTAGAGGGAGTTGACTATGATGAGAAATTTGCTCCAGTAGCCCGACACACTTCCATCTGTACTATCATTGCATTAGCTGCATCCATGGGTTGGAAAGTACATCAGATGGATGTAAAGGCGGCCTTTCTCAATGGTGAGATTGAGGAAGAAGTTTATATCGAGCATCTAGAAGGATTTGTGATACACGACAAGAAATCTCATGTGTGCAAGTTGAAGAAAGCCCTATATGGACTAAAGCAGGCACCTCGTGCTTGGTACGAAAAGATGGATGGATTCTTGATGAGTTTGGGCTTCAGCAAGAGTGTTGTTGATCCAAACCTATATTATCATATTGTTGGTAACGAGTGCCCGATCTTGGTCCTACATGTGGATGACTTGTTCCTTATCGGTTCAGAAAGACTTATTGTTGAATGCAAGCGAGCATTGACTTCCGAATTCAAGATGAAGGATCTGGGTATGATGCACTACTTCTTGGAACTAGAAGTATGGCAGAGGACTGATGAGATTTTCCTGAGTTAAGGAAAATATACAGTCAAGATATTGAAGAAGTTCAATATGACAGACTGCAAATCCATGCCTACACCGATGGTGATGGATTTGAAGAAAATGAACGATGCTTCTACTGATTCAAGCAAGATTGATCCACATTTATACCGACAGCTGATTGGATCATTGATGTATTTGGTTAACACCAGACCTGATATATGCTATGCAGTGAATGTACTTAGTTAGTTCATGAGTCAACCGAGACAGACTCACAGGATAGCAACGAAGCATGTATTGAGATATCTACGAGGCACAGTTGGATATGGCCTGAGATATACCTCCAGTGTAGACATGAGATTGCAAGGATATGCCGATGCATATTGGGCAGAGAGCGCAGTGGACAGGAAGAGCACATCTGGTTGTTGTTTTACCTTGGGGTCTGCCATGGTTTCCTGGTGCAACAGGAAATAGAGCTATGTGGCCTTGAGTACCGCACAAGCAGAGTATATAGCGTTGAGTGTGGCAGTCTGCGAAGCAATGTGGCTTCGCAAGCTCCTGACAGATGTATTTGATCATGAGATGGATCCTACCATTATTCATTGTGATAACCAGAGTTGTGTGAAGCTCTCTAAGAACCCTGTGTTTCACGATAAATCGAAACACATTGAGATAAAATATCATTATATCAGAGACATGGTGCAGAGGAAAGCAATACACGTGCAATACCTTCCTACAAATGAGCATATTGTAGATATCTTCACCAAACCGCTTGCCAAGACGAAGTTTGAGTACTTCCGTGAGAGACTTGGCCTCGTGGAGAATGCCTCCCTAGCTGAGAGGGAGTGTTGATGATTACAGCTTCGTGAGACATCCTCCAGGACACGTTCTCCTCTAAGACTGAGTGAGACGACCTGTGAGAGAGCCCATGTGATGGGTGTGTCGTTCCTCTCTGAGACTGATATGGGATGTTGTGTGCCCCTGTGTGGGGTGAGGATGCCCATGAGATGGGTGTATCGATGTGTATGCGCCTGTGTGGGGTGAGGATGCCCATAAGATGGGTGTGTCGTTTGAGATGAAATGATGTGTACTCCTGTGAGGGTTGAAGGTGCCCATGTGATGGGTGTATCGTACTCCAAATTTGTGTGACTCAGTGAGATAGAGATCTGTTGAGTAGGACGTCCCTATGGCTGAGCACAGGAGGACATGCCCCTAGTGGCTGAGCACTAGTGGGTGGGTGAGAGCCCTTGCTATATTGTCAGAGAGTGAGATTTGCCTGTAACCCTAATTGTGATGTAAAGGGTACAGGTCAGCTCCACCACATGTAAAAGATAATTAATGTTTATTGTAATAATTAATTATTTTCTGAGTTATTGAGGTCGGCCCTGTTGTGCCAATAGACACCACTTTTGGTTTGTCCAGTCTAGTATAAATAAAGGTGATTACCCCATTGAGGAAATACACTTGTCACTGGTCATTTGGAAATTTCAGCAAGTACACTTTTTGGGCTGAAGTGCGCACCTCTCTTCAACGCTAGCTTCTTGGTTTTGGAGAGCACCCTTTCGTGTACTAGGTCTATGGTGTGAGAAGTCTTTCTCTTGAGAATATAGCAAAGGATTGCTGGGTTTTCTTCCCTTGTTGAGAAGGGTTTCCCAGGATATTTCTTGTGTTCTTGTGCATGGTATTTCTTCTTGTGATCTTGGTTATTGCAGCAATTGTGAATGGTGTAGCTGCATTTGTTTATGGTTCAAGTAAATGCTAAAATTGAAATAAACCTCATGCTTGAGCCTAGCATAGTCAAAATTCAACAAATTTCAATACTGAGCTACATTAATGCTTTCCAAATAAGACCTTACCCTTGAGCTGGCCTAATGGCTTACTACAAAACATTCCACCATAGAAACAGTCAACATATCATGCCTTTATCAGTTCTCCATATATGGGAACAATAGCCTGTTTTAATAGCAACAAAATAGGCGCCAAGAATCAAGTCTATGTTGTTTCAACTGTCCTAAGCATAGCACAGCAATCTGATTTGGATATTCTGGTGCTAACATGGTAAAATACCACTAACACGCGAATGGACATCTAAGACAAAACTCCGATCTTTCAGCCAATTTAGAAATTGCATCAATTGGATCTGGCTTCCATCCATGATAAATTAACATGCATATATAGCGAAACAAATCCTAGAACTCCTAAAAGATAAAATCCTTAACCAAGTAGAACGTGAACAAATAAGACAAATTTTTTATTGTGGCCAAATTAGGATATGATAACAAACACCAATATATAAATAATGGCACGTCTTTGGCTTTAAATGCCCGCTGAAAAGGCTTTGGCCTTAGAATCCTAATGAATATTATCAATTTGCAAAACCCCGAATGATATTAGAGTTGAGAGGGATGGATATGGAATTTCATATTTTATTAAGGCTGGAATACACTATCACTAATTGTAGAATAGGGTTCACAAGCTCAGTCTGTATTTGAAGTATATCTTGGAGTGGTGTTATTGCAAGTGTCAGTCATATGTAAGACAAAGATCTCTTATCCACTCCTTTACCATGTCATGTACATATTTTCCTTAACATTAGTAGGAAAAAATACAGTAGCCTTGAACCAAGGACCGCAACATAATCTTTTGTGATTTTCTTATGAGGCATTGATTTTTGCAATTACAGATACATTATGGAGATAGTGGCATCGTGAGTCTTCTAACAAAAATATGGAAAATGGACTCAAGATAATCTTTCATGTTTTTCTTATCAGACATTGATTTTGGCAATGGCAGATAGATTATGGAGGTAGTGACACCATAAGTCTTCAAACAAAAATATGGAAAATGGACTCAAGTTTGCTCCCATTAATGAAGATATGGCCTTACTGAAATAACCACTTCAATTTTCATTTCAATAAACTAAGAATAAACAGTTGCAAATGGTATAAGGCATATGACCCAGAGAGTCCTAATTCCTGAATCCAACATTCTGAAGATTGTCACCTCCCTGCTTTTACTGAGATGGCCTTCAGTACTCAATACAAAATTGAATCAAAAATCATTCATGCACATCAAAATCATAAAAAGGTAATTCAAGATCTTTACTAACATTAATAAAACAACATTCACTATAAAGTCGAGTATAAAAGTTCATGAAATTGATCTTAAGGATGACAACTTTACTATGTCACAAAATGTGCACCCCGCCTCTTTGTAATTCATTGCAAGAACATGCAAGAAGAACCAACACTGGGATGTCAATAGAATTAATGGGGTTTCCGTAAGATTTTTTATATTGCAGAAGAAACATCGAGCTTATTGGCATTAAAATGGTATCAAAAGTTACCTGCTGGTGCACATCAGCCATGGAAATTGTTAAGTGAAGAAACAAATTGATTGTAGCTAATACTACAGCACTATTTGCATGTTGTAGCCTATCCTCAAGTAGATTCATAATGTCAAATATCTCACTGCTTTCAGAAGGGATATACTTGACAACTAAGTCAAGTATGAGACATTGAGCCCACTCACTGAACTCCCTGATCCTGCAATATATTCAAAGGGAATCATTAATTTTGGCAGTAATGCTACCCATATTGAAAATCTGTGCACACCACAAGTTCCTAAGAGAATGTAAATATCAAAATATAAATAACGCTCATAACACCATGCACTTATCAAGAATTAGCAGATAATTTGGAGTTTACCAATAATCACATCATAAATTTCTTTGTTGAAGCAAACATAAGATCCATTGCCCACAGGGTTAATTACCTCGTTTATTGGACATGATCATTAGACTAACCATAAACATCACCCATGCATAAAATAAGAAAGATTATTTGTTCTATCCCTCTTCTTTTCCTGGCATGTGAACTGGTACAGCTTTTGTGTTTCTTGATCAGAGTCTCAGTCTCTAATGCCTATTAACATAGAATCTCTTTTTATCTTTTATATTTGGAAATTTTGTAATAAATCATTACAAGATTACAAACACAGTCTTTATCTCTTTAATTCATTTTATAATCATCTCCTAGAAAATACATGTGCCCACAGTTTAACTGCCATCTGATGGTTCAGATCCAGCAATCTGGAGCCACACTACCTACAATGTTTCTCTTCACCTAGAGACCACCTTTCTACCCATTGTACTTATTTTAGATATAATTTTAGGAGCAATCATTGCTCATTAATTACATCGATTTTTTCAGGCACGCTAGTTTTATAGCATTTTTTTTCACTAGATACTGATTCACCAAACTTCATTTACATAAAAACTCCATATTTGAATTGATGTTTAATTGCTTGTTTGGAGGACAAAAAATCTTCAGATCTGTAAGGGGTATGCTTCCCTGGCCTTGCTCAAGTGCCAATGTTTCCACTTACATTTTTAGGACATCCCTATGAAGATCCATCATCAATGTTGTTTTTTAGACCATGGTAAGCAGATTCTGCATTCAAAGAATTATCCTAAACCCTAGGCGACTTTAAAACTGAAACCCTATCAAAACTGCAATCTCTGAAAACTAGATTCTACAAACACATGCTGTTGGAAATACTAACAAACTACACAGAAAACGGAACTCCCAGATCTGCATCACTGTTTTATATTAAATCTGGAAAACAGTAAACTAAAATATTATAGCTGAAAACCCAATCTAGCTAACTAATCCAGTGGAATACCCTCTCACTCCTTTATAAACCAGGAGGAGCTATGTTTACATTGTAAAATCAATGTACTCCATCCCTCTAGTGCACGTAGGTTAGAAGACTAAACCCTAACCCTAATTCTAATTCTAGCTTAGGGAAGTGTGCCCTAGCCCTGCATGAGAGAATGCCTAGATTAGAACACTCAACAAAGAGTATCAAGCATGCATACAACTAAGAACTGGCTTCTAGAGATCTGGATTCTGCACACTACTTAGACTTAGTCAACTCATGTGCCTATTTATATAACTAGAAGAAGTAAACTGAAATTATAAAACCGACTGGACTAGAAACTGAACTGAAATTGGAACTTGCTAAATTTGGAAAAGCAGTAAACTGAGTTTATCTGAAGGTGGCAAAATTGGAGACATATTAACATTTGTGCATGCATGCCCTTAAAAACCGACAGAACTAGAAACTGAACTGAAACTGGAACTTGCTAAACTCAGTTTACTGCTGTTACAAATTTGGCCAAAACTTAAAAGGAATCCTGAGGCTATGCATCCAGTGTTTCTAAGTATACTTGGGTCTAATAATAAGGCCATCTCTCAACTGCATGAAATGCTCAAAATAGAAAGCCATCTTAGGATCGAAGTCCTTGGGAGGGGCAATCCAAGTGACATGTATGTATTGTAATTTGTATGTAAATATCCTCTCTCATCACCTTATTCAACACCTGCTTGGAGAGCAAGAGGAGACCAAGAGCATCAAGAGAGTCCCTGGAGGCGGATGCAATCAATAGAAATGCCAACAAATTGTAGGACAAAACATACCTCGAAGAAACAACATCATTGCAATCCAAGGGGAGGCGTGCAGAAGCATAAGCAATCTTCTCTGAGTAAGCAAAGTGCCAATTGTACCGCCCTTTTCCCAACGGTGAGTTACCCAGAGACACTATTCTGCAGAGAAAGGAAACCAATCTCAAAATAGTCTTGTTATCACAACATCTAGCACCCTTGTGCAAAGCCTATCACAAGGTGCAAGACAAGTGTAACTTTTGGAAGTACTTGCCACTGTCATCTTAGCAATTACTTCCCTTGTTTTAGTGAAGGATGAAATCCAACAAGGGAGGTTTCCCTAGCAACCGCAAGGAATCTTGTAGCAAGACAAGTCAAGTCTATAGCCTCCTATATCAGGTCACTTAATCATACCACCACTTAAGTAAAGGTTGTCAAAGACTCAAAGCAAGTATAAGGTGGTTTAGTGAAGTAGTTTCCAGATTTGTATCAATGAAATATCCAAAGCAATAAATGATGTCTAGCAAGTCAAGACAAGTCAAGGATATGCCCAAAGCACTACAAAACAATAAGGAAACTATGGCTGTCATAAAACTTGTATTTTAAGATGATTACTTCAGCAATAAGACAAGTTACAACAGCAGAAATATAACAGCCCTTAAATCCAATAGTTATGCAATGAAAGAGTGCTGAAAATGCAAGCTAAAACTAAGGTTTTTGTAAATGGCATGAAACAAGCTTTAAACCTCCAAGACGTCAAACCCTAGCAAGCTGAAAATTGCAACAGAAATACAATAAATGATTTCAAGGAAGATTCCAATGGTGAAAGGTGTCAACAAACCCTAGACGTCGAGCTAAGAAGAGGTTGGAAGTTGAGGGTAAGTCCTAATCTAACCATAAAACATCAAAGGAGAGGTAAAACTAGGGTTTAAGGTCACTTGTAAGAGAAAAAAGACTAGTGCCATCTAGCTTCCTTGGTCATATGGAGTCAAATGATGCACTTTCTTGGAGAGCAAAGGCAAGGAAACACTTAAGAATTAAACCCTAGGGTGGTCCATGTTGTCATGGGATTTGTACTCGTGCAAAGCCCTCCACAAGATCCCAATCTTGTGTAACAATTGGAAGTTTCTACCATTGTCACCTAAGTAGATACTTCCCTCGTTTTAGTGATGGAAGAAGGTCCAACACAAGGGAGGGTTTCTTGGTGACCTCAAGGCATCAAATAGTTAGATTAGCCGAGCATACAGACCCCTATCTTGGTCACCTAAATGTTAGGTCTAAGACTAGGAGAGGTAAGGAAGGTAACAAGGTACTTGATTTACCTGTACAAGATAATAAACAATCCGAAGCATAATATAGACAATTGCCAAGTTATATGACTCATTAATGACCTCTTAGACACTAGATAAGCAAATAAACAAATTGTTGTTGCAAATTACAGCAGTAAGACATTGCATAACAGCAATTAATCTTTTGTAACAGCAATAGGAAAGAGTACCCAGAAATATAGCAATTTAGCATATAAATTAAGACTTAAACATGTGTAACAACATCCAATTGCTAGATCTGAATTATAAGTATCTTTAGCCACTATTCGAAGTATGCAGCAATTAAAGTAAACCCTAGTGGTTGTAGCAAATTTTCACAACAGCAGCAATAAATATCATTTGTTTGCTAGTGTTAGAGTTAGTAGGGTTAGTCAAACCACTTTAGGAGAGAGAATACTAATTCTAAGAATCTTTTCACCAAAAGGAGAGTTCTAGACTAGTATCATTGTCTTTTTAGGGCTAATGGAGTCAAGCATGCAACACTTGAAGAAAGACTTAGATAATCAAGAAGAATGAGGTTCAAACCCTAAGGTGCAAGGCCTCTTGGGCCTTAGGAGTCAAACCTTCAAGAAAATGACTTCTAGGGTGCAAAGCCTCTTGGGCCCTAGATGTCGTTTTCCCTCTTCTAGATGACCTAGGTCAAGGATCAAATGACTAAGATCAAAGCCTTAAGGTGCAAATCCTCTTGGGGCTTAAGCCTTGGAATCTTAACAAGAGACTAGGTCTCTTAATGCCTTCACCAATCTTGGACAAACAAAAAGTATTAAAGGAGAGAAAGACTTATGTCTCCTTCCTAGGGTTTTAAAAGGACAAAGTAACATGCAACAAGATAGCAATCAACAATTATACTGTGAGCAAACACATAAACTTAAAGCAAATCACTTACTTATCCAAGTTGCTATGCCAAGAGAAACCCTAGTTGCAACAAGATATCATCCAAGAAAGCAAAGCATCCACAAAAAATCCTCCTCCAAGAGTAGCGCACTAAATCCAAGAGACAAAAAGAGAAGAGAGCAAACTTTTCTAGAGCTCCTCCTCACTTGTGTGAGAGGAGAAGTGATGATTGTAAAATGAAATGAGCACTCCCTCTATTTATATGAGGTAAACAAGTGTTATTGTCCACTAAATGTTATAATTTCAAGTTACAAGTGGGGCCGACCCCTTCAAAATAGCCTCTACAACAATAATAAATGCAAATATAAATCATAAAACCACACGTGTGGTGATGTCAAGCCTCCTAGAAGTGAAGGAGGACCTCCCAAGGCCATGTGTCATCATCCAAAGTGCAAGAAAGGTTGAATAATTGCCATGCCACCTCAAATCATCATGTGATGTGCATGTGGTAGGGAAACCTCAACATCTCCAAAAAAACCTAGCATGACATCATCATCAAAAGGGCCCAGCGTCCAAGGTGTGAAGGATGTTATGCATGGTGGAGGAGGGTGTAAATCATGTATGTATGTTGTCCAAGTCAAACCAAGTTCAACGTCCTCCATCAAATGGTCGAGTAATGTGTGGGTGCATTGTCCAGAGTACGGGCTTCCTATCCATAAGTGTGCCATCATGACCATATCTATCAAAATCAAGCCCATTTGTCCATCGTCCAAGGTCCAGAAAGTGTGAGAGCTATTATCTTAATGTGTCGAGCCACTGAATAACTCAATGCTCTGCATCACACGTGCCACATCCTGCAATAAAGGCACAACGTCCTGGGTGAAATCCTAGGGTGTCCTTCAAAGTACCATGTCAAGTGCATCCAAATCAAAACAAAGTATGAAATCAAGTAAAGCCAATGTTCACAAGATATACCAATCCTTATATCATGCAAAGTAAGTCATTACTTAATATATAAGCCACATCAACAATTCACATCAAGTATCCCCTTCAAATTTCACATTAGCTCGAGAATTTATGTAAGTTGGCAAGTTTAAATATAGGAGGACATTCATCAAACCCTATTAGGTGTGCCAACCAAAATAGTGAAAGAAAAGACCCAAGTAGAGGGATATGTCCCAGGGGAAACACTGAAAGAAAATAACCCTTCAAGAGTAAGTGTGATAGTGGTACGTGTTGGGCTTACTTCATGACTTATGGTGTCATTGAGTCCATTTCTATGAGCGCCTTTGTGGAGGGTGCGCTTTCTCTTGAGTTATCACTTTCTAAGCGCTACGTTTTTCCAAACCCCTTAATCTGCCTTTTTATTGTCCTCTTATCATATTTGCAAGTCCCCTTTATAAGGTCTCAAGCTATAGCATCACTACTTGGGAGTGGGGCGAACACGGAAAGGGTAGAGCTCAAGTATGGACTTAATTTTAAGAGTCCTTTGTTATTTTCTTTTTCTTTCTTTAGCGTTATTCTTTCTTATTCTTCTTTCGCTAGAATCTACAATCAACCTCAGAGCCTTTAGCTCCTCTTCTCATGAGAGAATGGACCATGACCCATTACCCAAGTTTAGTGCACTGTGACAAGCTCCAGGATGGAAAATGTTAAGTATGGTGGGGAAATGGAACGTTACCCTTGTGAGGGCCCCCCAGTAGTACCCCTTTTCCCTGGGCAGTGACAACATGGGACTAGGGCACAGATGTTGGCCACAAAGGTGAAACAAGGAAACAAACATATCTTCTTGAGCTAGTGATCCATTATCGAACTTCATCCAATGATCCTCATTCACATGCCTAGTAAATTAAGCACAACACCTCGTATGAAAAAAGGACTAACCTACCTCATGGTGAGGTTGGCTTACCATCTCCCATACAATGGGAGAATGGATGTGATGAGTTTGGTTGATCTAGAGTAAAAGAGGCGATCTGAGGGGGACCGTTGGGTTGTTATTTGTGGACATGTTGATCATCATCATGGTTGGGATCATTGTCTTCATTGCAGGCCATGAGACATGATCTCCTTTAGTTACCCCTAAGCATGGGGGAGTAACATCTGGCTCCAACATGGGGACATGTGCTCACCGTAGAGCGCATGAGAACCTCAACATCTATGGTTGTTCAAGACCTGCAATCCTACACCCACTTCTAACAACAATAACAGTTCAGTAGTAAAGGTTGGTGGATGTGATCCATCGGGGTTAGTACCGAATCCAAAATCCTCTATAGCTAAGACATGTATAATAGAGCAAAGATAATAAAAAAATGCAAGTAATCTAACAATGAAAATGCAATGACTATAGTATCATGAAATGCATGATGCAAATAATATACAAATGAAATGAAAAATGCACATGACCTACCTACCCTAATGCTACATGTCAACTGAAAAGCTAGGTATAATCATATAACCAATGAATCCATCCTAGCGTTTTATCAAACCCAAAAATTATAACTTTGTGCTTAATTACAAACCAAAGCAGAAATATATCAAGCACAAAATAATCATGAGTTCGAATAACCACTAAAATAGAGCTAAAAATGGAATCAATCTCATGAGGGTGGGAGGGGGGAACAAAATTATGCCAAGACACATTCACATAGAATTGCTCAGTCCATCTCTAAATAGGGTTGTGATAAGATGAAGGCTCATAGGGTTGACACAAAGGCTCTAAAGGTTGACTATCCTGGCTCTCATCACTCCCCGAGGCTTGGGATGGAATGAAAATAAATCTTAAGGATGCTCGATGATCATCCAAGGATGGGATGGATGAAGACTTGGACATGGGTAAAGATCTCAAGAAAAAAATTTGCTCACGACATAGGGCTTGTTGGTCTTCCATGTGAAACTGGAAATCCTTGCAACAAACCATAGGTTGAAAACAACTTTGCCCCATAGGTAAATCACCATCGGGAGGAGAAATCCCAATGGAAAAGCAAGATGAAAAAGGAGAAGGTTGGAAACTATCGTCATGAAAATCTTGTTCTTGGCAAATCATGGCCTCATCTTCATCAAAGTTAGAGCATAAAGGTGGTTGAAAATCTTCTTCGTAGAATAAATCCAAGTGCTCAAAAGAATATGTATCAAACCTTTCAGGATATGACCGGAAACCATCATGAGGGTGTTGTAATACGTCATCCATGGGTGGTTGGAACAAATCTGTGATCATATCATCTTCATGTTTCCACACATCTAAATCATTAGCAATCACATATGGTTTCTGTCTGTTAGCCTGCTCAAGAGGCTGTGGTGCTACCGGTGGGTGGGTCCCTACCGGTGTTTGTGGTCTCCGGGGAGGCTGATCCTCTGCCTGTGATGGCTCCTCCTCTGAGCTAGTGGATCCACTGTCCTGCTCCTCCTCACTATCCACATTGTCTGTTGCCACCTCAATATAATGGATCTCTCCCTTGCCCATGCACTTGTGGCCTCGGACCCAAGGGTCCTTGCAGGTGAAGCAAAGCTTCTTCCTCGTAAGCTCTCACCTCGTCTCATCATCCAGCTTCTCCTTGCCCCTCCACTCTCTCTAGAATGGCTTCATGTCTCGGTCCCTTTATGGTACGAAGGGTTTGGAAAAGGGTTTAGTCTTCGGCATTGAGTCTGCCAAGTCTCAAGTGCGTAAGATGGCATCCTACAAGGTGTGAGGCCTGTATGCCTTCACCCATCCTCTCAAGGGTTCTGTGAGCCCCTCTGTGAATAACATAATCAACCTGGGCTCTGAGATATCTGTCATTACTACTGCTACCCACTGAAACTCCGTGATGAATGCCTCTGTTGTGCTAGTTTGTCTCAACTGGGGTAGATCCCTGAAATGGATCTCTGGATCCCTCATATCAAACTTGTCCATGAGTCTCTCTATGAACTCCTTGTAGGAAGTGATGTGATTGTGACCCAATGTCACCAATCCATGATGCCACCACTCGTGTGCCTCACCCTCCAAGTGTAGGATAGAGAACCTTATGGCCTCTGTCTCGGTCATCTGGTTGAGCTTGTAGTACGTGTTTAGCTTCTGTACCCAAGCTCTGGCAGTGCATTTGGACGATCCGTCAAAAGAAGGTATGGTCAGTTTACCAACTTTCCAGATGAAATCCAAGTTATGCCCATGTTGTTGTTGTTGTTGTTGTCCTCCTCTCTGAGGCTCTCTGGGACGGTTCCTATGTCTGAGTCCACAGTACTCGACCAGGGTCATGTCCTAATGGAAGTCACAGCCCAATGCTCTCCCTCCTGTACTCTGCAATGTCCTCTGCCTAAGTGGGCGGCCTTTGTGCTATCGGCTATTGTGTTGTTGTTGGGGGTGCCCTCTGGAAACTGGGGAACAATGGCCTGGGAATCCTACTCAAAGAGTTGTATGTGCGAGTAGGTGACTGGGGTCTACTGCCTGCCCCTGAGTTCCCCTGCGCTGCATGTGGGGCTTATGTGCTCGGGGTGCCCACTATAGCCAATCTATCAACCATCTGCGCCAAGGACCGAGTCATGGCCTGCTAACTAACTACCAGATTGCTAAGTACCTACAAGAAGGCTGCCTCAGGTTCCATGGGGGCCTTGCCACTGCCCTCTGGTCTCTCATATCTGTCTCCCAACATCCTCTCTACCTCAAGATCTGCCTCATGCTCTGCCCTTCTCTCTGCTTCCCTGTGTGCCTCTTCCTCTTCCTCTGAACTGGGAGGAAAAGGGGGAAAATTTGATCTAGGTCTCCTCTCCCTGCGTCTGTTGTAAGTGACATACTCAGCACCTATGTGCTCACGGCCCTCTGGTTCACCGGTTGAACTCATCGTCTTTAGTCACAGGCTGGCAGGACTAAAGCTCTTATATCACTGTAATATCCCAAATCCAGCTAGTCTAGGAAATGTTGCTAATCTGCTATGTTTGTTGTCTGATTTGATACACTGGGGGTTTCTGGATGCGTTTAAGTTGCGGGTTTTAACATGCTTGGTGTTTTTCGCATGTGTGTGTAGATAAATAAGTGTTTACAACATATGAATAAGCATACAGATAGTAAATGACACAAAAGACTGCAAATCATATATTATGATATTTCTACGGTTTACAATGCCATATGCGGCTGAGTAAAATAAATCTCTCGGCTAGATCAGTGACAAAAGGATCTTAACCGAAATACAATAAGCAAACTAAAACAATAATACCCGGTAATAGAAGAATGTTGTTGGATCAATGAAAAAGTTGTAGGATCTGCTACAAGTTACGGCAACTGCTGCAAGACTGGAAAGTTCGCCCTGGTGGCTAAACTCCTCGGATCTGCATGGAAACTGTCTCAAACAGTGCGCCCCGCTCTCTCACTCAGTCCTGGTGACTGACAAACTGACAATCGGCCCTCTACTGATATATCTGGACCCTGAATGGTGTTGAATTTTCACTATGCTACGCTCAAGCATGAGGTTTATTTCATTTAGCATGTACTTGAACCATAAACAAATGCAGCAACACCATACACAAGTGTTGCAATAACCAAGAGCACAAGAAGAATAACCATGCACAAGAACACAAGAAATATCCTAGGAAAACCCTTCTCAACCAAGGGAAAAACCCAGCAATCCATTGTTATATTCTCAAGAGAAGATCCCCCAACCATAAACCCTAATGCACACAAGAGGGTGCTTCTACAACCTTGAAACTAGCGCCCAAGATAGGTGTGCACTTCAGCCTTAAAGGTAGGTCTGAAATTTCCAAATGACAAGTGACAAGTGTGAGAGGGTGTGTTTACTCAATGGGGAAATCACCTCTATTTATACAAGACCAGACATAACAATAGGTGTGTCTATTGGCACAACAGGGCCGACCTAAATAACTCAGTAATTCAATTAATTATTACAATAAACATTAATTATCTTTCACATATGGTGGGGCCGACTTGTACCCTTTACATGACAATTACGGTTACAAGTAAATCTTACACTCAGACAATATAGCAAGGGATCCACACATCCACTAGTGTTCAGCCACTAGGGACACGTCCATCTGTGCTCAGCAACAGAGACGTCATACTCAACAGATCTCTATCTCAACTGAGTCCACAGGAGAATCATCTGGAGTACCATCTCAAGACTGACTCAACTGAGTCCACAACGATACACCCATCACATGGGCACACCCAACATTGGGGCACACATCGACTCAACTCAGTCCAGAGGAGAACGATACACCCATCACATGGGCTCTCTCACAGGTCGACTCAACTCAGTCCAAAGGAGAACATATCCTGGAGAATGTCACACGACGCTGCAATCATCAACACTCCCTCTCAGCTAGGGAGGCATTCTCCACCAGACCAAGTCTCTCACGGACGTACTAGAACTTCGTCCTGGCAAGCAGTTTGGTGAAGACATCTACAATTTGCTCATGTGTAGAAAGGTACTGCACATGTACTGCTTTCCTCTACACCATATCTCTGATATAATGGTATTTGATCTCAATGTGTTTCGATTTATCATGAAACATAGGATTCTCTAAGAGCTTCACACAGCTCTGGTTATCACAATGAATAATAGTGGAATCCATCTCATGATCAAATAAATCTGCAAGGAGCTTG
This sequence comes from Picea engelmannii, assembly GCA_009831015.1. Classification (NCBI taxonomy): domain Eukaryota; kingdom Viridiplantae; phylum Streptophyta; class Pinopsida; order Pinales; family Pinaceae; genus Picea; species Picea engelmannii. Next base: position 737,981 of record ML778287.1, read on the forward strand.
CGAAGCCACACTGCTTCGCAAACTACCACACATAACGCTATGTACTCTACTTCTGCGGTACTCAAAGCCACAGAGCTCTGTTTCCTACTGCACTAGGAAACCATGGCAGATCCCAAAGTAAAACAACAACCGGATGTGCTCTTCCGGTCAACTGCGCTCCCTGCCCAATCTGCATCGGCATATCCCTGCAAACACATGTCTACACCGGAGGCATATCTCAGGCCATATCCAACTGTGCCTCGTAGATATCTCAATACATGCTTCGCTCCTATCCAGTGAGTCTGTCTCAGTTGACTCATAAACTGACTGAGTATGTTCACTGCATAGAATATATCATGTCTGGTGTTAACCAGATACATCAATGATACAATCAGTTGTCGGTAAAGATGTGGATCAATCTCGCCTGAATCAGTAGAAGTATCGTTCATTTTCTTTAGATCCATCACCATCGGTGTAGGCATGGATTTGAAATCTGTCATACCGAATTTCTTCAATATCTCCACTATATATTTTCCTTGACTCGGGAAAATCTCATCAGTCCTCTGCCATACTTCTAGTCCCATGTGTTGAAATAATGTAACTGCAAAGAGTATTCTTATTATTATTGTTATTTTATTCATTGGATTAATCCCCATTGTGGATTAATCATGTCGGTAATTGTATTAGGACCAAATCCCCTTTTGCGGATTGGTCATCGGACAATTGTAATAGGCAGAATAAGAAGTCGGCCCCAGCAGTTATTACTGAGACCTAGAAGTAAATTAAAGGTGGGTTTACCCACCCAGAGTGAGAGGTCGACCCTGCCAGTGAAACCCTTTCACACGTGCCATTGTTGTATATATAGGAGGCTAGCGCCTCACTTTATCACACAACCCACTTGCTCATTCTCTTATGAGGCAAGCTGCAATTACCAGTTGGAGAGAGGAGAAGAAGAGTGGCGCATCTCTTGGACAGGACTATCTGTATTGGTTTGAGTTATCTCTTGAACATTGTATTAGTAATTTATGATAAGGAAGTTTTTGTTGGGTTTTCTTCCCCTAGAGGATTTCCCAGGATAAATGTTGTGTCTCTTGTGAATGTGTATTTCTCAGTGATCTTGTTCTTATGATGCTCTTATCTATTGAAATGCAAAGAACTATAAT
>ML778287.1:768598-780444 GCA_009831015.1 Picea engelmannii
CCTCACTTTATCACACAACTCACTTGCTCATTCTCTTATGAGGCAAGCTGCAATTACCAGTTGGAGAGAGGAGAAGAAGAGTGGCACATCTCTTGGAGAGGACTATCTGTATTGGTTTGAGTTATCTCTTGAACATTGTATTAGTAATTTATGATAAGGAAGTTTTTGCTGGGTTTTCTTCCCCTAGAGGGTTTCCCAGGATAAATGTTGTGTCTCTTGTGAATGTGTATTTCTCAGTGATCTTGTTCTTATGATGCTCTTATCTATTGAAATGCAAAGAACTATAATAATGGCATAAACATTAACCCCAGGAAGTAGTGCATCATACCCAAATCCTTCATCTCGAATTCATAAGTCAATGCACGCTTGCATTTAGCAATAAGTATTTCTAAACCAGTGAGGAATAAGTCATCAACATACAGGACCAAGATCAGGCACTCGTTACCAGCAATGTGATAATATAGGTTTGGATCAGCAACACTCTTGTTGAAGCCCAAACTCATCAAGAATCCATCCATCTTCTCGTACCAAGCACGAGGTGTCTTCTTTAGTCCATACAGGGCTTTCTTCAACCTACACACATGGGATTTATGCTCATGTATCATGAATCCTTCCGGTTGCTCGATGTAAACTTCTTCCTCAATCTCACCATTGAGAAAGGTTGTCTTTACATCCATCTGATGTAGTCTCCAACCCATGGATGATGCTAGTGCAATGATAGTACGGATGAAAGTGTATCTTGGTACAGGAGCAAATGTCTCCTCATAATCAATTCCCTCCACCTGTGAGAATCCTCTGGCTACAAATCTCGCTTTGTACTTCTCGACACTTCCATCAATTGCATGCTTGATCTTATAGATCCACTTGGAAGTCACCACAAACTCCCCTTCTGGTCTCGGAACAATATCCCACACATCATTCTTCATGATGGACTGATACTCTTCTATCATGGCATCTTGCCATACCTACTAACCTGTTGCTTCTCCATGACAAGAAGGCTCAGTATCAATGATGTGGCTCATGGCTGAAACATAGCTCGAGAACCTATGTGGTCTCTTACTCTCTCGGAATGTGCCTCGAGGAGTTGTGTGTCCCTCTGCCTCCTGCAGAGTCTGTCGAGCCCAGGCAGGCCTTTTATGGCCTACTGCAATGTCTCTGGGAGCATCTACTGGAGCTACTGGATCAACTGGATCAATGGTTGTCTCCCTCTGAACTGCGAAAGGAGGAGAAGGTATTGTCTCACTGTCAATCTCCATCTGAGATTCTCTAGATCTTCGAAAGGTTATCTCTTCCTCAAAGATGACATCTTTGCTAACCTCGATCTATCTCTGACCAGGGATGTATATCCGATATGCCTTCAAAGATTCACTGTACCCCACAAATGTACCCTTTCTGCCTGAGGGGTCTAGCTTGGTTCTCTTCTCCTTGGGTACATGAAAGTATATTGGACACCCAAATATCCTTAAGTGTCCAACCTCAGGCTTCACTCCGATGAAGGCTTCTTCGGGAGTCATGTTCTTCAAAATCTCGTGAGGACTCCTATTATGAACATACATTGTTGTCATGGATGCTTCTGCCCACAGAATCATAGGTAGATTATGATCATGTATCATTGCTTTGGTTGCCTCAATGATGGTTCTGTTCTTCCTCTTTGCAACCCCATTTTGTTGAGGGTTATAAGGAACGGTGTACTCCCTCTTGATCCCTGCCTCAATACAAAAATCACTGAAATCCCTGGAGGTATACTCTCCTCCATTATCTGATCTCAGCACCTCGATCCTCCTCCCGATCAGGTTCTCAACCCAAGCTTTAAACTCTTGAAATCTCGCAAGGACTCCATCCTTGGTCTTCAATAAATAAATCCACGTCTTCCGAGAGTGATCATCGATGAAGAGCACATAGTACAAATATTCGTTCAAGGAAGCAATAGTCATGGGTCTACATACATCTGAATGTATCAAGTCCAAGATCCCCTTGGATCTGCTGTCACTGCTCAAGAAGGACCCCTTGACATTTTTACCAAGAGCACAACCTCTGCAAACACCATTATGTTGAACCTGTATCTCTGGAAGGCACGTTACCATCTTCCCTAGAGCAGGAAGGGCTCTATAATGTATATGAGCAAGTTTCCTATGCCATAGCTCACTCAGGCTGATAGTATCATGTAACAGGGCCTGGACTAGTCGGACAGTTAACCTATATAAGTTGTTCTCTAAAACACCAATCACTCGGGCAAAATCCATATGTGAGTTCTTCAAAAGAAGAATGCTTCATCTTTTATGTCTTCATCTCTCTGAGGTGGCTCTAGATCAACATCAGCAGTGGAGGCAAGTTGTCTTCCTTTCTTCCTGATAGGACATTCTCTCGCAAAGTGTCCATACTTGTCACATCTGAAACACTAAATCTTTCTTGCTTTGACGTCATCTTCCTTCCATTCTTCCTTCTCTTCATCGGTAGCTACTTCTGGTAGAGTCTTTTGTATCACACTCTATAAGTCATCCTCTTCCAGGGTGATCTGTAGTCTTGACTTCCAAGAACTGAAGTTGCTTGATCCATCAAGCCTATCTTCCACCAAGGTTCTGTTTTCATGGTTTGCAGATTCTTCCACAAACCCTTAGCAACTAGGCTAGGAAACCTAACGGCTAGGCTAAGCTAGAAACCTTAGGTTTCGTTGGACTTATGACTACCAACAATAAGCCTTTAGAGGGTCACAGGAACACTGATGTGTTGTAGAAACCCTAGAACCGAAACTTCTACAGAAAATTGCGGAACCCTAGAAACCCTAGGGCCAAAAATCCAAAATTCTCGAAATTGCAATCTGAGAGTCTCTGGAGGTGCACTGAAGAAGGTCGTACACTCCTATGCCAAAATTAGACCCAACGTTTCAATCTAGGGTGCTGAAGCAACCAAAAAAGAGAGGTTCGTACTTTTTATGGAAACCCTAGAAGGGTCGTACAGTTCTGCAATTGGGAGGTGACGGTTTGCTAGAAGCTTGTGCAATGGTTTCTTTCAAGTCCTTTGCTCTGATATCATGTTGAATTTTCACTATACTAGGCTCAAGCATGAGGTTTATTTCATTTAGCATGTACTTGAACCATAAACAAATGCAGCAACACCATACACAAGTGTTGCAATAATCAAGATCACAAGAAGAATAACCATGCACAAGAACACAAGAAATATCCTGGGAAAACCCTTCTCAACAAGGGAAAAACCTAGCAATACTTTTCTATATTCTCAAGAGAAGATCCCCCAACCATAAACCCTAATACACACAAGAGGGTGCTTCTACAACCTTGAAACTAGTGCCCAAGAGAGGTGCGCACTTCAGCCTTAAAGGTAGGTCTGAAATTTCCAAATGACAAGTGACAAGTGTGAGAGTGTGTGTTTCCTCAATGGGGAAATCACCTCTATAGACACAGCAATAGGTGTGTCTATTGGCACAATAGGGACGACCTCAATAACTCAGTAATATAATTAATTATTACAATAAACATTAATTATCTTTCACATATGGTGGGGCCAACTTGTACCCTTTACATCACAATTAGGGTTACAAGTAAATCTTACACTCAGACAATATAGCAAGGGATCCACACATCCACTAGTGATTAGCCACTAAGGACACGTCCACCTGTGCTCAGCCACAGGGACGTCATACTCAACAGATCTTTATCTCAACTGAATCCACAAGAGAATCATCTGGAGTACCATCTCAAGCCTGACTCAACTGAGTCCACAAGAGTACAAAGGCAGGAGACCACAACGACTCAACTCTCACAGAGGAGAACAATACACCCATCACATGGGCACACCCAACACTGGGCACACATCGACTCAACTCAGTCCAGAGGAGAACGATACACCCATCACATGGGCACACCCAACACATGGGCTCTCTCACAAGTCGACTCAACTCAATCCAGAGGAGAACATATCTTGGAGAATGTCACACGACCCTGCAATCATCAACAGATGGATCCCCCTGGGGAAATGCGCCCCCTCTATTGCTGGAAACTGTGCCCTGGTGATTCCCCTGTCGGAATCGTTTGATAAGGGTCTCAAACTAAGCGCCCTAGGCTCCTCTGAAATGGGTCGAAAGGATTCCCTGGATCTGATCTGATGATCTCTTGGGAATTCCAAAAGTGTCCTCCCCAACTGTCGCACCCTCAGTGGCTGAGAAATGCGCCCAAGATGATTCTTCGTTGGAATCTGACGAGAAATCAGGCAATAGAAGTGTCTTGCCCTCCTCTCAACTAGGTCGGAGGGGAATCCCTGGATTCTCCCTGGCTGGGACAAGTCGACTCAACCGATGCTCAGAAGTTGCACCCTCTCCCTAGACAAGTGCACCCTCACTGCTACAACTGGATAACTACTGCTGAAGTACGATGGAAGATCTGGGTGATCTTCCCAATGACTAGGGTGTGTCTCTCAACACCGAAATCAACCTCTGGGTGTCTTCCTCATGGAATCCACAAGCTCTATCCTGAGATGTGCCTCTCTCCTCAACTGACAAGTCAAATTCTTCATAATGATGAATTAGGTCGCTTTACCTTTTCTTATAGCTGCCCGAAACCCTAATTCGTTGTTGACCTATTTTTAGCTCATTTGTTCTATTTTTAGCTCACTTTGGCTTAAAAGCGCTTTTAGTCACTTTTAGCTCAATGTCACTTTCGAATTATAACACCCTCGACTGAAGTGACCTCTAGTAACCCTATTTACCCCTGTATGGCCCTGGCTATAGTCTAACGAGGTTGTTTAGACTATTAAGCCTCCTCTCTTGAACTCCTATTTGGAAAGGGACATTACAGATTGGCACATGGGAGATGGTACGTGACGGATTTGCATATTGGAGATAGCTTGCTCAATGGATGCTTGACCTCAGATGGTTGCTAGCTTGGTATTCTTTCCTCGAGTGTTGGAGTTATCTTCACAGTTTGGTGGATGCCCTTCATGATGGCCACATGGAGAATTCACTTGCTTGGAGAACTCCCTACTTGAGAGGAGCATTGTGCATCCTGGAGGAGGGCTTCAAGCCCTAGATGGCATGGGTTTGCTTGGATTCATGTTTGGAGGCTTGGAGTTGGCTCGAGGATGCCTAGGCTACAACAACGCTCTTGCATGGGGCAGCTGACCCAATCAAGTACATTGCTTAGGAGGATCAATGCAGTCTGTGGAGGCTTGTGACGGAGGGATGTGGACTCACCTTGTGTAGCTACATCATCCTGGTGTGCTTATTGTGTACGACATCAACTTGAAGCATGACATGTGTACTTTGGAGTGGACTGCTTCACTTGTTGTAATGGCTTAGGACCACATTCTATTGTTGGCCTCCTTTACCTCTCATATAAATAGGGGAAGGACAGAGTCCTCATAATTATCACATCACACCATTGTATCTCTTCTCTTTGTACTTAGCTTCTTGGAGGAAATCGCTAGGGTTTCCTCATGAACCCTGGGTGGAGTTATGAAATCTAGAGGAGACGTCTTCATTTGGAGTTTGCTCTTGTGACTGGGGTTTTCTCTTATGGAGGAGATGTTGGTGATGATCACTATTATTTCTCTATCTTGGCTCTTCACTTGTACTTGATATCTCTCTCTCTTAGAGTCACTAGGGTTTCTTTTCTTGGAGTATCTTCGAGCATCTTGGAAGTCTAGGGTTAGGGTTTATCCCTTGGAGGTTTGAGATTAGGGTTTTGTGGTAAAAACCTAGGGTACCTTTGTTGGAGAAGAAGAAGAAGAGAAGAGATTGTCTAGCCTTGGAGGATATTTGGTGTGATTCTCGCATATCGGAGCTCCTTGGTTGAGCTAAGGTTTTCATGTCTTTCCTAGTTTAGGTTTTGGAGAGCTAGTGGACTTGTACTAGCCTTGAGAGAAGGCCGTGGTATGTACATGTACTTGTATATAAATGAAGTTTTCAGCTGTCCAAAACTTGTGCATTTTCCAGATTTGATTTTCAGCCATATATGTTCTTCGTGTATTGTTATTTACAACTACCTGTTTTGATGATTTGATAAAAGTAAAAAGGACAACTGTTGAATGATTTTACATCTTCACTAAGAAATCTAAAGGGCTGATTTGCTGCTGATATATCTGCTGTTGTACTCCTGTTATAACTGTTGTAGAAGATAATTTTCAGATAGGTTTATGTGGGATAACTTGCCCTAGAGGGCTGGAACTTATCCAAGTTGTTTGGTATCTTTTCTCCTTGGATTGCCTAGAAGTTTGGACTGTGTGGAAGTGAAATATTGTATTCTTTCTGTTGCTGTTTTATACACTATCTCACAACAGCCCTAAGGCTGAAATTCACAGGGTGAAGATCCAGGAAACCTCTAGGAAAGAGGTGAAATTTCTGAATTATCAAAATTCAGAAATTTCAACTCTCCATATTATATGTGTTATTGTGTTATTGTGTTATGTACGCACCCATATCTGAAATTTAACGTGGTATTAGAGAAACAATAGGCTTGAAGCCTCTAAAGACAAAGACCAAGCATCAGAGATCGATACCATTGGAGGAGACCATGAAAACAGAGGGATGGAAAAGAGTATACTTGCAAAACAATGTGAAAGGAAAGGTGAAAGCTAAATTGTTATTTAATTTCAACCAAAAAAGGTGTTTTAAATAATTTAAAAAGCTCCTAGCCTTCTTAACTCAGGAAGAAGGGGAAAATAAAAAAGGAGCCATCAGGAGGAGACATACCCAACACGCCATTGAAGGTTGTCAAACCTCAACCATTGAAGCTAGTGAGAAGTAATGGCTCAAATGCATTAGAGAAGCATGAGAGGGCAGATCTAGATCAAAGACCTACAAAGATAGAATCAAACCTGCAAGCGAGAGAAGCAAAGAAGGAACATAAAGAAAAGAAGACGACGAATCACAGAGAAATTGTGTGACCTAGCAGACCTTGCAGAAAAATGCTTGATTTTGATGTGACAAGTCCACACTAACCGAGCATAAATCCATGATAAAGACAAGAAACATGTGTGAAGAAGACGCGCACAAACAGATCTGTTTGCATGAGCAGGAAACTAAATTTTTGTGACCCAGACCTAAAATTTTGCATCAACACACTAGCAGAGAGATTGTGAAGCAGAACCAAATTAGTTCCAAATTCATGTGGACAGCGAAATTCCTAACATGGATAGATAGAGCAAATTTCTCAAAGAGATAAATCTGTATAAGTTTTCATATTTGAGAAATACTTTTTGAAGAAAAATCCATCAAACAGAAAAAATCATGTGCCCTACCAGTGTACTTTAAAATCCCATGAGGAGGAAATCATGCAATATGCAGCCTAGGAGAGGCAGATGTAGCACAGGAGAGGTAAAGGCAACCCAGGAGAGGTGAGATGCATAGCATCCTTGAGAAGACAGGAGCAGTTGCATCAGACATAGAGGGCATAGCAGCCCACAATTTGAGCGATAGAAATGCACGGAAATTGCAGTCCAACAGAGATGATTGGAAATGAAAGATGATTTTGTTTGAAATTCAGGGTACTTAATTTGGTTACAATGTGGATGACTTTTCAAATTTATCTGATTGAAAACGAAATAAAAAAATCAGTTCATAAAACGTTGAGCTTGGTACTAGGTCAATGGAGATAGTTGGTTTTTCTGGAACTAGTCATTTCAAGTTTCAACGTTTAGACAACAGTAAAATTTGAGAAAATAAAACCAGACAATGGTATAAAACCAAAAAATGGACACCCATACACATCTTATGAAATGAAAACAGACCCTGGGAAAAGAGACAAAAGGAAAACCTATATATGATAGACAGAAGTGTTGATGATTGCAGCTTCATGAGACATTCTTCAGGTCTTCTCCCCAGAGCAGTGGGCTGGGTCGACCTGTGCCTTCTGCCTGTCTTCTCCCCGATGGACTAAGCTGGGTCGACCTGAGACAGGTCTTCTCCTTGGTTGTGCTGGGCTGGGTCGACCTGAGACGGGTCTTCTCCCCAGGTGGATGGGCTGGGTCGATCTGTGGGGACGCCCCTGATCTTCTCCCCATATCGGGCTGGGTCGACTTGGAGAACGCTCCTCTAAGACAGAGTTCAGCAGGACACTTGTCAGAGTAGTGGCAAGTTGTCCTGGGGTGGCACCCAATGTTCCATGGGAGCAGACCATGTGGATATGTCACTTGGGAGTTCACCAAGTGGACACGTCATGAGGGACCAGACCTTGATGATGATGATGACTTGTTCTAGTGGGTCGTAGCCCCTAGAAGAGATGAGGACGTCCACACTGGGTGCAGCCATGTGTGATGTGTTGATGCAGCCTTTCACTATGATGCCCAGAGAAAAGAAGAAGCCCAACGTCTTGTGTAGAATACATAAACAGCTAAAGTCAGCCTGGATGAAGAGGCACCTTTTGGACAGGATAAGTTCACATTGGACTTGTATAGAGAGAGAGAGAGCTATCTCTCATTTGTGATCATATCACTTGGATAATTTTCTCTCTCTTGGGTAGCGCTCTCTTGGACTATCTTTCTCTCTTGTGTAGCGCTAGCTTCTTGGAGTCCTAGCGCACTTCTTCTTTGGTTATGGTATTTTCTCTTGGACAAATTATTATCTAGTGAAAGGTTGCTGCTGGGTTTTTCTCCCTTGATAAGAAGGGTTTCCCAAGATATATCTTGTGTATCTTGTGCATGGTTATCTTCTTGTGATCTCGGATATATATATATATATATATATGTGATGCAATTTATGGTTATGGTTTATGCTTGATGATGCTTATGCTATTGTAAATGTAAAAGAAAGTCAACAAATTGAACAAGTATAAAAAAATTCAACAAGAAGACACAAACAGGATGCATGGCAGAGATGCGCAGTGGAAACCCGTACTCAACTAGCAGTCTCCAAATAGAGGGACTAAGATTATATTAGTGATTGTCTGGTGAATAACAAAAGAATATTCTCACTGGAGGTTGGCAAGAAGAAGTTATCAGGGTAGCCATAGAGTTCTGAATTATGGTTGGAAAGGACAAGTTACCGAGGCAACCATAGCACTAGAATTTTGTTGATGAGGAAAAGTTGTCAAGTAAGCCTTAGGGCTAGGAGATTTTGTTGGCAAGGAGACACTGCTGGGTGATAGAAATTATAGTTGGAGGTGGGAATACACTCTAGGAGGCAACCATAGTGCTAGGAGATGTTTGAAATTCAGGGTGTTGAATTTGATTACTATGTGGATGATTTTTTAATTTATCTGGTTGAAAAATAAACAAAACATTCAGTTAGTAAAATGTTGAGCTTGTTACTGGGTAAATCAAGGTAGTTGGGTTTTTTTAAACTAATCATTCCAACATTTAGACAACAGTAAAATTTGATAGAAAATAAAACCAGACAATGGTATAAAAGCAAAAAATGGACACCCATACACATTTTATGAAATGATGACAGACCTTGAAAAAAGAGACAAAAGGAAAATCTATGTTTGATAGACAGAAAGGCCCAAACAGGATGCATAACCGAGAAGTGCAGTGTAAACCCGTACATGACTAGCAGTCTCCAAATAGGGGACTAAGAGTTTATTGGTGATAATCTTGTGAACAACAAAAGAATATTTTTACTGGAGGTTGGCAAGAAGAAGTTTTCAGAGTAGCCATAGAGTTGTGAATTATGGTTGGCAAGGAGAAGATGCCAAGGCAACCATAGAGCTAGAATCTTGTTGACAAGGAAAAGTTACAAAGTAAGCCTTACAGCTAGTAGATTTTGTTGGCAAGGAGACATTGCTAGGTGATAGAAATCATAGTTGGAGGTGAGAATCACTGTAGGCAGCAACCATAGTGCTAGATGATTTGTCAGAAGGTGTTTTCCAGTGGAGAATAAAGATGGTGTTACATAAATAGTATCATGATTGTCAAATGAACAAACAAGAACAGCAGTTCTACCTTTGATATGAAGGCGACAGCAATCAGAGGTTCGGAGAAGCAGTTGAAGATGACATGTACCCAGGTGGTTCTTCTTGATTATAGGCAGGCACTGCAACTAATTACCTAGGTGACCCAATGGATGGGGATTGACCAACATGCAGTCTTCAGATTTCTCCTTTGTAAAGATTTGATTCCAAGATACAAATTGGAGGACAACGTAAACAATGTGGGATCAATTAAGTTATGGGAGCGGAAGCATTAACAGAAATGATGCAGACAAGCATAAAATGTGCATGAAGCAAATTAGATCGAAACAGTGTTTGTATCACTGCAAAAAGATCTCTACATTGCTTGTGAGAAAGAGAAGGATGCTCTATTGCTATGCTATTTTCTATCATACATTCTATACATAGAAGTACATATAAGATGAGAGCTATCTCAAAGCATAGAATAACTGACTACCTATACGTAACATCTAGCAGGGCTAATTTGGTTAAAGAGTGTCATATGAATAAGTCTTAGCAACCAGGATAAACTCCTAAGTTAACATAAACTTCAAAATACAACTAGGCACGCACTTAACAAATTTACAACTACATAGGAATATCTAATACTCTCCTTCATACTTAGCAACACTTAAAAGTTAAATTCCAATGCAAATTTTCTATTTATCTTCAAGTCTTCCAACTTCAAGGAATTAGTAGTAATGCATCCTTGGGGCACAACTTAAGAACTGTTGAAAAGAAAATACAATGTGTCATAAGAAAACCATCCACCTATTCTCGTGTTTCTTATAAAATCAAGAGATGTAAATACAACTACAAACAAATCAGTGCTTTACAACAAAATGGAACGTACCTATTCAAAAGAGCATAGATCACTGGCTTACTCAAAAGCAACTCCTTCTCTCTAGATGCTTCCTCGGAAGAGTTTCCTTCCAAGGTCAAAATTTCTTGAAGAGATGACAGGCAATTGGCAACAACCTATATTGTAAGAAATGTGCCGAAAAAAAGCAATTACTTCCAAATTTTCAAAACAAAACAAAGCCCCAAAAACAGGTTGTTAAAAAATTATCAAACTTCCAAACAAGAGAAATGAAATCAAATTCCAACTAAAACACCAATATAGAGATTTGAATGTGAGAAACCAAACTTGAATAAAGTGGTCACTCGAGCAATGCCTGTCACTAAAACGGTACAATGAAAGGAAATCTTATTTCCATTATTTAGAACAAAAGACAACCAACTCAAAATAAAAATCAAATCGAAAATGATATATGCTAAGACCCTATCGAAGAAAGAATTCATGTAGATTGCAATATGAATGCAAAACAATCTTGGGAATTCCCAAAAACATGCTAAATGTTAGCTAGCAGGTTATTTTGAGTTTCCTACAATTGATATAAGACTTCAAAGACCAGAAAATTGTTGTTTGCCTCACAATGTGTTAGAATTAGGGTAGTAAAGCAGAACAAAAGTATCTTTTTATTTTTCAACGAGGATGACACTTAGATCTGATATCTAGTAAACAACTCTACACTATTTGAACAGAAAAATGAGTAAGTGTGCTCAGATCTAAGATAGTAGAGTCATTTAGTTAAAGGGTAGATCTACAGTAAACATTAGTTCTGATCCTCAATACTGGACTTAAACTTTATACAGGTCTACAGATCTAAACTAACTGATCATGAACAGTAAATCACAACTATAGAAACAAGAGGTAACCTCAACATACAGTTCAGATCTCTACAGATCTGATTAATAGATCATACTACAGAAAACAAATAAACTCAATATATCGTTTTGATCCATTAAATGTTAATGCTGAAATATAGATCTAGATAGATCAAACTGTATTGAACTCAAAGCAAAAATTCCAGATCTGAAAAGGATGAATAGATAGCTTACCTTGTCCTGAACCTTACCTCTGAAGAAGTCACAGCCAACTAGAAGGATGAAGAACCAATTGTAATT